>JAWNLN010000066.1:15707500-16292500 GCA_035042305.1 Drosophila glabriapex
TATTAGAGATGATCTAGGTATTTCACAAATTTCTCAATTCGATTAAAAAAAAAACAACTTAATTTTATCGATAATTTAAGTGTAATTTATCCATATCCATAATAAGCTGAAAAGTTGAAATTTGTGTAATGTGCCAACGAAGATTCCAATATGAAAGACAATTGCGTTTGAGGTATTTGATATAAGATTTAGTTTAAAGAGGCGTTTCATTCGTGTGAATTATGTGATTTTGTTAATGTGGAGTCCGCTTCAGATGAATTGATTGGAACCCCAACGACAGACTGCAAATGCAGTTGGCTTCTGTATAAATTCTCGATAAAAGAACTTCAACGACTTGATAAGTTTTCATGGTTCGTTTCGCGCTTTATTAGTTCTTGTTAACCTCACAGGTGCGACTGTGTGCAACAGCTGTGTCTGTGTGGGTGTGGGTGTTCTGGCTGGCTTCTGTTGCCACCACGCGCCATACAACACACAGACACACCAACACACCAACACACACACACAGACACAGGCACAGGCACATCGACACACAGATACAGTTACGCATGGGCTTTATTGTTTAGAATAATCTTGCGCTTGATAATGAAAATAGGTCAAATTTTAAAAATACACACACAAACGCGACATTGTCGACGTCGGCGTCAACGTCAACGTCAGCGCCGTCGCCGTCGCTGCTGGTTGCTGTTGCTGTTGTTGCTGTTGCCGCCGTTCGCTTGGCAAATGATCGCGGCATGCGTAGATACAACGGCATTAGATATAGAAACATCCACTTACAGATACACACACATTCACTAGCTGGGCCAACGCACCGCGTTCACTAATTGAGGCAGGCAGTAAGCGTCAGAGAAAGACACAGAGAGAGAGAGAGGGAGGGAGAGAGAGAGGCAGAAAGAGAGTAAGCGAGCGAGTTAGAATTTCAATGCGATCGAAAGTTGAGCTGGTGGCAGCCACATCTTTCTCTCACTTTCTAGCTCTCTTTCCCTCTATCTCTCTCTATCTCTGTCTCTCTCTCTCTCTCCCTCTCCCTGTCTGTTCTCTTGGTCTCTGTCTTTGGTTAAACTTGTAGCTTGCAGCAGATTGCAACACACACAGAACGCTTATCTTGACAGCTAGAGGGAGGAGGCAACTGTGCTTGCTGATAGCAACGTCGCTGCACTACACCCTCCATCCTCGAGTCCCGCCCCCGTCACCGTCACCGTCCCCTGCCAGCTTTGATTCCCTAGAAATTGAATGCCAGCATTTTCTACATATTTCCTTTTGACCCATATTGTGTGGCGTTTTTATAATTCGTAGAAGAAAAAAAAAGAGGCTAAACGCTTTGCGACGCAGCTAATTAGATGACCTCCCTCCCACTCCGCTCACCCTCCCCCTACCCACCCCTGCTGCTTAACCAGTTTATTTTTATTTTGCTTAAAGTTGTTGTTTTACTTGTGTTTGTATTAGCTTTGTTTCTTCTTCAAATCGCGCTGCTTCTCGCTTTTGGGAAGTAAATGCAAATTTTGTTTTGGCCATTTGGCATTAACTTCCGCCAATTTCGATACAGAAAAAAAACGAAACAAAATAAAAAAAATAAAGAAAAAAAAAACATAAAACTACTTTAGCTGATATCTGATTTTATGCATGCTGTGGACAGTGATTCACTTGGTGCCGAGCATCATCTGAGCAGACAAATGGACTCGTAACATGGCCCAAAAAACACATGTTTAAATACGGCATTCACAACGAGGCATATCGGTTATAGCAAACAATTGTACTTATGTATAAAGCGTTTGTTATACTATTCAAGGATAGCTTGTATAAATGAGGACGCTGCCTCATTTTACTCAAGTCTCAGTTGTGGTTCAGTTTGAAGCGAAATCGAACCAAAAGAAATCTGTTTTTGAACATGTTTCATATTATTTTTGATCGGCAGCTATATGTGTTGTAATATATTCTAATCTATGCCCATAAAAGGTGTGTCAAGCTTTGTAGTTTATCTAATTCTTTAAAGTTAATATAATAAGATAAGATTTCCAGAAATTTTGAATGTATCCTTTCACTATTATTATAATAATTTTTTATGACTTGAATATGACCATCATTAAGCAGTAATTTTTGTTTAGATACTTGCATAATTCGATTTGGAAATTGTTTATAATATAGTTGTTCGATGGGTTGGTGTAGATTGTCGAACTTTTTCGAACACTTTCGAATATCTTTCGAAATAGATCTCCTCAAAAAATACATGTCCAAATGTGTATGCACTTCGATCGTCGTCCGTAGGGTATCAAAAAGGTGATTTTTATTGAAAATCGGAAATTCTAAATGCTAATCCAAGTTTAACAAGTTAACACCCATGCGAATTAATTTCTGTTTCGGACAAAGTCACGGCCATGGGAAACGAGCTATTGGCATATCTCAGACAAGACGCGGATAGAAGCGGTGCCACATTCAAGAATATTTTAGCCACGAGCTTCTTCTTCTTCTTCTTCGTCTTTAACTATCAGGGGTATCACAATATATTATTATATATAAATATTGAGTTTAGCTATTGTTTGACAAATGTTCTGTCACCCTAAATGCTTTATAGCCGTGCGCCCAACTAAATACCAATATTTGCCTATTTATCTTGCAAGACTGTCATTTTATTCATGGCTTGTCATCATGGTAAATTCCTCATCAATAATTAATGCACATAAATTAATCACAGTTTTTCTTGTTTCGCAAATTTGTTCAAATTTTATAGAAATGCTAAACTAGTTGAAGTTGCTATCGGGATATAGTAGTCAAATTCTTGACTTAACGCAACTTCTTTAAAATGAGACCAAGCAGACTGAACTTGATCCAAAAGTGTTTCAATCTTTTTTTTTGTTTTGTTTCCAATGATTGTCTTCGAGGCTGGAGAAGTCTTCTCAAATCTGACTTGTATTAATCAAATGAATAATTTGTTTTTCATATATATATATATATATATATATATATATATATATATAGAGAGATATCTTGTTGTTATATTACTATTTCTTTTGCTTTGTTTTCCCTTTGCGGGGTTCGCAGGAATTATGACACTGAGCCGTGGCCCGTACAGCGAGCTCGATAAAATGAGCCTTTTTCAAGACCTCAAACTCAAGCGGCGCAAAATCGATTCAAGATGCAGCAGTGACGGCGAATCCATAGCGGACACATCCACCTCGTCGCCGGATCTACTGGCGCCGATGTCGCCCAAGCTATGCGACAGCGGAACGGCGCCGTCGCTGCCGCCGCTACCGCTGCCGCTGAATGCGCTGCCATCGGTGACGGTAACGACATCGGCAGCATCCACATCGGCGGCAGCAGCCGCTGCCGTCTCCACATCAACAACAACGTCATCATCATCATCAGCAGCAGTAGCAGCAGCAGCAGCAGCAGCAGCAGCGGCATCAGCAACAGCGGCAGCTGCAGCTACAACAGTAGCAGCAGCGGCAACATCAGCAGCGGCAACGTCTTCAACGCCGTCTTCCTGCAGCAGCAGTACCATTACCATAACGGCAACTGCAACAGCTAAGGCGGCAACAGCAGCAGCAGCAGCCGCCGCCGCAGCAGCCACAGCAGCAGCAGCATCAACATCAACAGAAGCAGCAGTAGCAGCAGCAACAGCAGCAGCAGCAGCAGCAGCAGCATTAAATCAAAACGTTGGATCGGCTGGCGGATCCAAGCATCAACAGACTGAAATACACTCATCGAGCAATGCGATAACAGCAGCTGCCGCATCCACAGTAATGTCGCCGCCGCCGCCAGAGCTGCAGCGAGCAACATCTCCGCTGCTGGCAGTCAGTGTTGCTGGCGTTGCTGCGAGTGTTGCTGGTGAGGCGTTGTCGCTGGCATTGAATTCGCGCGGCACGCCGACACCGCCACATAATAATGGCGGTGCATCGAGCTCGAGCAATGGCAGCAGTCGCGCCTCGCCCGACTCGCTCGAGGAGAAGCCGTCAACAACGACGGGGCGTGGCAGCAGTACGCCAACCAACGGACTGCTGGCCAACAGCAACAACAGCAGCAGCACCAGCAGCAGCATCAATATTAGCAACAAAATCAACAGCAGCACCAGCAGCAATCTGAGCGTCATCCGCTCAGTTAAAGAGGAGCGCATTCTGGCCTCGCCCACAAAAATGCTGGCATACCATCAGCAGCAGCAACAGCAGCAGCAGCAGCAGCAGCAGCAAAGGGAAAGGGAGCACAGGGAGCGCGAGCGGGAAAGAGAGAGGGAAAGAGAAAGGGAGAGGGAACGTGATAGGGAACTGAAGGCAGCCAGTGGACATGGACACGTTACCGTCCTGGTCACGCCCTCACGCATCAAAGCCGAGCCACCACCGCCCTCCTCGCCTTCTTCCACAACCACACAAAGGGATCGGGAGCGGGATAGAGAGCGCGATCGAGACCGTGATCGGGACAGAGATTTGGCCAGCTCCAGTTCGATTAGCTCGTCGCAGCAACAGCAGCAGCAGCAACAGCAACAGCAACAGCTGCAGCAGCAACAGCAACAGACGCACATAAGTCGCAGCAGTCCGCCGATGGGTCAGCATCTGGGGCACGCCTATGGGCATCCGCATGCTCATCTGGGTGGTCATAGTGGTAGCTCCATTGTGCAGACTCACCATCTCCACCAGCAGCTGACGCAGCCGTTGACGCTGCGCAAGAATAGTCCGCCGCAGGAGCTACAGCTGCCGCACCTGACGATGCAGTCCATGCAGCAGCTAACACAGCAGCAGCTCACCCAACAGCAGTTACACTTGCATCACCTGCTTGGTCAGCAACAGCAACAGCAGCAGCACCAGCAGCAGCAACAACAGCAGCAGCAGCAGCAGCAACACTCGCCGCATGCTCTGATACGCGTCAAAAAGGAGCCCACTTCAAGTGGCGGCGCTCAACAGCAGCGGCATCTGTCGCCGCATCATCATCAGCAGCAACAGCAGCAGCACCAGCAACATCAACAGCAGCAGCAGCAGCAGCAACAGCAACAGCAGCAACACCATCACCAGCAACAGCAACAACAGCAACAGTCGCTGCTGCATTCAGCATCGCTGCAATCGCTGCGCCATCCCAGCCGCGATGCCGCCATTTTGTTTCGCGTCAAGAGTGAGGTGCAACAACAGGTGGCCGTTGCTGCTGCTGCAGCAGCATCCTCCAGCTTGCCGCATCTCATGCAACCGACAGCAGCAGCAGCTGCCGCCGCTGCAGCAGCAGCAGCAGCACATCGCATGGTCTGCTTTAGCAATGCGCGCATCAATGGCGTCAAGCCGGAGGTAATTGGCGGCCCCTTATGCCCATCGCCGCATCCCTCCTCCTCGTCATCGGCATCGTCGCAACTGTCGCCCCAAACGCCCTCACAGACGCCGCCTCGTGGCACGCCCACCGTCATCATGGGCGAAAGCTGTGGTGTGCGCACAATGGTCTGGGGCTATGAGCCACCGCCGCCCTCAGCTAACCAGCAACAACAACAACAACACCAGCAACAACAACAGCAGCAGCAACATCAGCAGCAGCAACACCAGCAGCAGCAACAACAACAACAACAACAACAGCAGCAGCAGCAGCAGCAGCAGCAACAGCAACAACAGCAACAGCAGCAACATCAACAGCAGCAGCAGCAGCAACAGCAACAACAGCAACAACTTTGCCTGCAAACCGCCTCCTCCTCGCCATCGACGGGCTCGATAACGCCCACCCACACACCTGGGCCGCCGGCAGTGGGTCCGCAGAACAATGAGGAGGCAGCACAGCTGCTGTTATCCCTGGGACAGACACGCATCCAGGATATGCGTCCGCGACCCCATCAGTTTCGTACGCCGCATGCGCTCAACATGGAGCGATTGTGGGCCGGCGATTACTCCCAGCTGCCGCCGGGTCAGCTGCAGGCGTTGAATCTAAGCGCCCAACAGCAGTGGGGCAGCTCCAATTCCAACTCCAGCGGCAGCGGTCGCTCCCTTGAGGCACCCCACGAGCCCACGGATGAGGACGACCAGCCACTGGTGTGTATGATCTGCGAGGATAAGGCCACCGGCCTGCACTACGGCATCATCACCTGCGAGGGGTAAGTAATAATCTCGGTCTGCTCATATCTCTTATCTAAATGCATGCGAATTTGGATGATGATTGAAACGACTTAAAAAATGATTCTCCAGTTTTACTGTGTGTGGAAAGCAAATACTTAGAATCCCAGGCAATGCCAGCCAGTATCTGCAAGCTAAACCTTACCTTAACTCTCTCTCTCTCTCTCCCTCTCTCTCTTTCCCTTCTCTCTGCTCTCTTCTCTCTTCTCTGTTTCTGTTTGTGTACGTTGCAGCTGCAAGGGCTTCTTCAAGCGGACCGTGCAGAACCGACGCGTCTACACGTGCGTGGCGGATGGAACCTGCGAGATAACCAAAGCACAGCGCAACCGTTGTCAGTATTGTCGATTTAAGAAATGCATTGAGCAGGGCATGGTGCTGCAAGGTCAGTATGAAACCATACCAACAACAACATACCAACAACTAGAACCCAAATCTAAAACGGACTATTGCCAAATTAGAATCGAGTATTTTATTTGATGAAAACACCAAGAAAAAGACAAAATATTAGCAGGAAAATTCGTTCAATTAAGAAATTTAAGAAGGAATTACTAAGGATACCAAGTTAGGGGCGGTGGGGACATTACTTTTGTCGATAAGTGTGAATTTATCTAATCGTGTATTTATTATATTTGTGATCTATGCCAGCCGTGCGGGAGGATCGCATGCCGGGTGGGCGCAACAGCGGCGCCGTCTACAATCTCTACAAGGTCAAGTACAAGAAGCACAAGAAGACCAACCAGAAACAGCAGCAGCAACAGCAACAGCAGCAGCAGCAGCAACAGCAGCAACAACAGCAGCAACAGCAGCAGCAGATGCTGTCGCCCATACATCACCATCATGGGGCGGGTGGACATGGTCATCCAGCGCAGCTATCACCGCATCATCTGCTATCGCCGCAGCAGCAACAGCTGGCGGCAGCCGTTGCAGCCGCCGCACAGCACCAGCATCAGCAGTCCAAACTACTGGCAGCTGGACATGGTGGCGCGGGGGATATGAAACCGATGTTTCTGGGGCCGGTGCTGAAGGTGGAACATTTGCAGCAACCGTCGATGCACAGTCCAGCACAACAGCAGCAACATCAGCAGCAGCAGCAGCAGCAGCAGCAACTTCAGCAGCAGCAGCAACAGCCACAATCGTCGCCACATTTGTCACTATCCTCACCTCATCACGCGCCGCCGCCGCCGCCCAATGCTAGCCAGCAACAGCAACAGCAGCAGCAGCATCATAACCATCACCAGCAACAGCAGCAGCAGCAGCAGCAACAGCAGCAACAGCAGCAAACATCGCTGCCGGCGCATCTGATGAATGGCACCATACTGAAGACTGCGCTGACCAATCCCAGCGAGATAGTCCATCTACGGCATCGTCTCGACTCGGCGGTCAGCTCATCGAAGGACAGGCAGATCTCATATGAGCATGCGCTATCGATGATTCAAACGCTTATCGATTGTGATGCCATGGAGGATATTGCGACGCTGCCGCATTTCAGTGAGTTTCTCGAAGACAAGTCGGAAATCAGCGAGAAGCTATGCAATATCGGCGACTCCATTGTGCACAAGCTGGTGTCATGGACAAAGAAGTTGCCCTTTTATCTGGAAATACCCGTCGAGATACATACCAAACTGCTGACAGACAAGTGGCACGAGATACTCATACTGACCACTGCCGCGTATCAGGCGCTGCATGGCAAACGCTCCACGAGTGCAACGACTCCGGCAATATCAGCTGGGTCCGCAGCAGCTGGAGTAGGTGGCGGAGGTGGAAGTGGCGGAGGTGGTGGTGGTGGTGGTGGTGGTGGTGGTGGAGCAACAAGTCCGAATAATCACAATAGCAACAGGCACGGCTCACCGGCGCCAACATCGACGCCGACCGCCAGCCAATTGCCGATGCCATTGCACAAGGACGATCCAGAGTTTGTCAGCGAGGTGAACTCGCATCTGAGCACCCTGCAGACCTGCCTAACAACGCTGATGGGTCAGCCGATTGCGATGGAGCAACTGAAGCTGGATGTCGGCCATATGGTCGATAAGATGACACAGATCACCATCATGTTCCGGCGCATAAAGCTCAAAATGGAGGAGTATGTCTGCCTAAAGGTCTACATATTGCTGAACAAAGGTACAGTCTGACTAGCTTTTCAATCACCAGCCATGCACCAATCCCTATTCATGTTGACCTTTATAACCCTTAGCAGAAGTGGAACTGGAGAGCATACAGGAGCGCTACATTCAGGTGCTGCGCTCCTATCTCCAGAGCTCATCACCACAGAATCCACAGGCGCGACTTAGCGAACTGCTGTCCCACATACCCGAGGTAAGTGTCCTGTGCCAGCGATTACCCTTGCCGTTTCTCTACTAGTATATCAATTGACAGATCTCAAATATTATTCTAAATTCTATACCAAGATTTGATGGACTTATCCACATATCGATAACAATCGAATTAGTTAAACAATCGAATTAATTAATAACTTAATCCAACCCCATCCTGTTGCCCGTTCCTTACAGATCCAAGCGGCGGCCAGTTTGTTGTTGGAAAGTAAAATGTTTTATGTGCCCTTCGTGCTCAATTCGGCGAGCATAAGGTAGCAAATGCTTGAGCACGGCTTGCTGCCCACAACCAATCATCAGCCGGACCCACAAAAACGTCAGCAACAGCAGCAGCAACAGCAGCAACAGCAGCAGCAACAGCAGCAGCAACAGCAGCAGCAACAACAGCAGCATAATGAGCAACATCTAACAACAACACGTCGCAGATCCCGGGTCCAGCAACAGCAACAGCAACAGCAACAACAACAGTCGCAGGCGCAGGCGCAATCGCAGGTTGCTTTGTTGCTGGATCTGCCCAAGATAAAAATTGAAATTGGTGCTGCTGAGCAGCAGCGAAAGCAGTCTCTATTGCTGCCATTGCCGCTGGCAGCAACGTCCACGCCCAAAGCCGCCACCTCTTCCTCCTCATCCTCCTCATCCTCGTCATCCTCCTCATCATCGTCCATTCTAAAGAGTTCACTGCTGAGCGGTGCAGCGGCTACGCTTGCCACGCTAACAGCAGCTGCCGATCAGATTGCGCGTCGATCAGCAATTGAGGCGTCGATCAGCAACAACAGCAGCAGCAACAGCAACCACAGCAGTAGCAACACTGCCCCAATAACAATGACTATGGCTGGCAAGGCGGCAACACACGGCAGCAGCAGCAGCAACAACAGCAGCAGCAGCAGCAGCAACAGCTTAGAAGAGAGCAAAAGACTTGAACATCAACAACACCATCAGCAACAACAACATCAGCAGCATCAACAGCAACAACATCAGCAACAATATACATCAATTCTACAGTCGGCCCTAATGTCACAACGTCCAATGGTAGTTGCCAGCCCGTCGTCAACGACAGCAACTGCAACAGCAACATCGGCAGATGTAACATCATCAACAGCAACAGCAACAACAAGAACAACAACGACAATGACAACAGCGGCAACATCACCGCCACCAGCGCATGTGCTAAAAACTGCGGTGACATTGGCCAGTCTAAGTGAAATCGCCACTGCACGACAGCAACAAGAAGAATTGCTCGCGCTGCAGCAGCAGCAGCAGCAGCAGCAACAACAACAGCAACTGAAATTGCCTTGTAGGATTATCAATTTGAGCAGCAACACTACAACAGTTCCAGGAGCAATAACAATTACAGCCAAGCCGCTGCTGCGACAAAGGAACAGTAACAACAGCAACTGCCACAACAGCAACAGTTCAAGTCAATCAGCAAATGGTAAGCAGCAACATAGTGTGTGAAAAATGCATGTAGCTAATTTGAAATACCAATTGGCAGCAACAACAACAGCAGCAGCAGCAGCAGCAGCAACTACAAGAACAAGAGCAACTTCAATGTCCAACGGTAACTGTTGTCACTTGCAGGGAACGGTTGCCAGTACTGCAACAATACACACACAAACTGATGATCTGTTGCTGTCCGCAGTTACGCCAGCGTCATTGACAATGCGCCCAGCAACAATGCAACAATGGACTACCGTGTCGACGACGACGACACAAACACAACAGCAACAACAACAACAACAACAAACAACAACAACAATAACACCACATACAACATCATCCACAGCACCCCACAACAACAACAACAACAACAACAATAATGATAATAATAATATTATGAATAATAATAATAATAATTATAATAATATAAATAATTATAATGCCACCGCTGCCACGCCCATGCGCCCGCCTATGCGCACGCCCGTGACCTCAGCTTCTGTTACTGTAGTTGTGTTCAAAACAATGTTACCTGATGACTGAATTATTTTAGAATCGTACACTTAAAGCATGTTTTATTATCGATTACCAATTACCGATTACCAATTATCAATTATCAATTATCGATTATTATTACTATTATTATTACTACATACATAATGTAGAGCATATTGTATTTTCGTGTATTTTAGTGTTCGCCCTAATTGTTGGACTTGATAAGCCAAAAAATAACCTAAACCTAAAAACAAACAAAACAAAACAAAACAAAACGAAACGAAACGAAACAAAAAGCACAACCCTTTAGTATAAATTGCGTAAACTACACCCGAATGCACTGAACCAATCGAGCAACCAATCCAGATGCCCTTATCTAATCCTAACGAAAACATAAGAACACAAGACTGCAGACCAAAAATAAAAAACAATTAAAGTACCGATCTGGGGAAGAACGAAATATATATATATATATATATATATATATGTAACACAAGACTTCACTTCACCGGAGACCGAACGGAACGAAAGTAAATTGAATGAACGGTTTAGTTTGGCTTCTGTCCTATATAATTTCGTTAACCTGAACAACTCAAACAAACTGAAGCAAATAACCCCAAATACGACCGACCGCACAGAAAACAAGAAACAAGAAACAAGAAAAAAGAAACAAGACTGCAGACACAGGCGAATCGAAATGGAACAAAGAACAAAGAACGCAATGGATCGCAATTGGTTTGGTTTATGGTTCGGTTTTAGAACTGGATTCTGTGGTTTTTACGGCACTACAAATGTGTGTGTTGACTTTTTAAACTAAATAAATTATGCTTTTACTATATATATTATTTAATGACACACACACATATACATAAATATCTAATGATGATGAATAACAAATTCAATTTTTTTTGTGAACAATTTTAAGAGACAAGAAAAAACAAAAAAAAATATATATATATATAAAACTTAAGTTAAGTGTTAACATGTATCCATATGGAGATGAGTTAAGATTGATATAATGAGTTGTAGTTGAGTATAGCCAGAAAACACCCAAACACACACATACACACATACACACACTCACATCTACAGCTATAAGAATGCATTGTTTTTTTTTTATATATATAAATATATATATATATATACAACAACAAAATTATATTTAAATATATAATATATACACACACAGATCTGAATAGATTTACATATAACTCAAAGCAAAGAAAATCAACCACATAAAGTATATATCCTTATATACACGCAAGCATATAAAATATATGATATATATATATATATATATATATATATATGTATGTATGTATATATATATAAATATATATATATACATATACATTTATACGTATACATATGTATGTATATAAATGTATAAACTGTAGTAGTATTTAGCTAGTTTTTACCGTCGCTCGTTTTAAGTACTTTTTGTAGAGAAATTCACACACCCACATATAAACACTCACACATACACACACATACATACACACACACACACACACACATAGACTGCAGGCTGCGCTGCGTGTGACGGGCTGGTAGGAGGCGAGTAGGGGCGGGTAGGCGTGTTTTGCTGCACTTATCGATTAACGATAACACAGCAAATTGAGAGCAAAACTTATACTTTAAATTATTACAATGGCATATTATGTAATGTTAGTTTAATGAACTATTTACACACACACACACACACACACACACATAAACACTCATCAACACACACACACACACACTTACACACACATACATGCATGTTAAATGTATAATCATATGTCAAACACTACACATATGTATGTATTTATATATATATATATATATATATGTATAAATGTTCGACTATATATATTGCCCTGGGCTCATAAGTTTATTGGCTCCCAAAAACAAAGCGTCTCTGGTTAAAAGCTGAAAGAAAATAAGCATACTCTCGCACATACACACAACCCATCACATACACACACATACACACACATACACACACATACACAGACATACACACCCATACACACATACATCTAAGCATAAGCTAATATAAAATAATATTAAAATTAAAGCAAAATGTGTGCATACAAAATTATACAACTGTTTTTTGTATGTTTGTATGTATGTATTGTACACTTAAATATCTAATTCTAATTATTCATTTACTATTTTTTTTTTATTAATTATTATTATTATTATTATTATGTATGTATATACATATATATATATACATATGCATACTAAACATAATTATCGCATAGTGCATACAAATTACTATATATGTATATATACATATACATATATATATGTGTATATATATATTATGATTTTTTTATGGCTCGCGATCGCGTCGTCGTCGTAACCCAAAAAAGAAAAGAAAAGAAAAGAAAAAGAAAACAACAAAAAAAAAAGCCTAAAATTGGGCTGCTATCGATGCCGTTTGTTATCGATATCGATGTCGCACTACCGTTTATTGTAAATGTATTAATTTTGTTGATTTTTTTGCTGTCTGTATACATTTTTTTTAACATTTTCAATAAATGTAATTCTTAAATATTTTTTTTTATTAATTTTTATTACTTTGCTTACCAAACCACCCAAAACTCCCACCAGATTTGCAAAAATTCCTTTGTCCTTGCAATCGCGTACGGGCGTAAGTTGGGAAAACATCCTAGCAAATTTAGCTCGAGTTGCTCAGTTACACGATCTGTTGCATACTCTGAGGGGTACATCGATGCGATACGTAACTGCCTGGAAGTTCATCATTTCAATTGGCCAAGACGAATACAAATTTCACATTCATGTTCTGAAATACATTCAGCTTTATACCCTGCTTAAAATATCATATAGCTGCATATTTACTTCCAATCTTCAATCAATCCACATTCATTGTTTTCTTAAATTCTCTACATAAGAGTTTTTCCAAAGCGCTTCAAAATAAAGGATCAATCAAACGCTTGTATTATTCAATAAATATTAAAAATCATTAAGGTCAAATTCTACATTCTATTCGAGGTCCTTAGCACATGAAAGCCAATCTTTTAGAGATATTTTAAGAACACAAAATATTTATTAGCGTATACATAAATTAATTATTTACAATAGTTTTGGTTCAAGCTTAATTTAAAATTTTGTCCACGGGGCAGCATAGAACCTGTCAACCTAAAAACCACACAGAAACAATAGTGAAACGAATCTTAAGAAAATATGTAGTATAATAGATAGCAAAGATATGAAACCACTGGCATGGCTCATACCCAGTCCTGAGTTCAAATCATGAATTGCCATTTCCTAGCGACCCCCTCAAAACAAAAACATACGCGCTCTCGCTCACACACACACACTGACACACACACAGTGACACACACACACTGACACACACACACACTGACACACACACACATAAATGTAAATGAAAACAAATTCGAATGTAGGTAAAAAAAAATGCGAGAAATGCAAGAGTCTGACTTCAAATTGCCTTCAAAAGTTGTTTTTCAATGAAAATTTCAGTAGTGACTTTTTCTCTTTTTTTTGTGTGTGTTTTTTTTCGGGAATATTACAAATGTAATACTTAAACAACGCAGCAGCAAACACATAAGGGGTATATTGAGTACATATGCAGTATATGTATTAAGCGCATAAAACCAAGTATTTTATTACGAATATGAATATTAATACGAATACCAATTTTGTAAAGCATAAACTGAAGAAGACATGCAATCGAAAGATCAAAAATATAAAAATTTAAATAAAAACAAAGATGAAGTAGTACACACATTGGAGTAAATAATGAGATGATAATGCTGATGATGATGATGATGATGATGATGATGATGATACCATATTTTTGCACTGCGTGTTATCAAATAAGTGTTAGACATTAAAATGCAATTGTATTGCATTGCATTTGAGTTAGACATGCCCGAAAAGTTTTCTCTAATTATAATTTGGTGGCCCAGTTAACCAAATATTACCATACATAGGCCATATATGAGAAGAGAAGAGTCGCACTGACAAAGCCACCCACAAGCAGCACCCAAGCCCAAAGCTCCAAATCCCAATTAGAAGAGACCCATTAGGACAGGCCATCTTAGAGAACCGAATGTATTTCATCGGTTTGCTCTTATGTCATTGTAAATAACGAGAAACAAGTAACGATTAAAGAGTAACAAGTAGCGAGTAACAATTAACGAGTAATGAGTGTGGATCATATACATTAGATATATTGTTAAGCTGCTTCCATATAGTGCATCCCCCAAAAACTTTGCATTTCCCTGTGGCACCTATTGATTAGCTAGCTAATTTTTAATAACACATTTACAGCAGATAAAAGATAAATCCATTCCATAACCAGATACACATACACACACACAAACGATATATATATATATATATATATATCTGTATATATATATATACATATACAACCAAACCCAAAAAGTAGATGATCCTACGTAGTACTCACTCAGACCACAGGCAGCACTCTCTAAACATGATATGCATATATAAATATAGGATACGAAACATTAAATGCAACTGTTCGAAATATGCTCAAAAGCCGAATGCCGCTTGCGAATAACGAGAAATCAGAAGAGAAATTGAGTGTGTGTAATGTGCTTGCCAGCTGGAGAGGAGTAATATCTTTTTATGGTGCTTAACTCGATCTTGAGAACAACAACAACAACAAAATTAAAATAAATAAAAAACAAAACCCCTTAATGGATAATGGATAAACGATTAACCTAAAAACTCAAAACAAATGGGACTGATGCAATAAAAAGCTAATGAAATAATAATAGTCGATATTATCTGGCATTTTCGATTTTATTTCAATCAAAAGCAAAAAAAAAAAGAACAACAACAACAACAACCACAAAACTAAATAAATAATGCAAGTAAAAATAATGTAGATCCTTCCATACATTAAATACAACAACAACAACAACAACAACAAAACGAAGAGAGTAAACGTCGTCCTGTGCAACTGAAAGACGTTTTTTAAACGCTTCAGTTAGCTAACAGAGCTAAAATAAAATGCCATTGTTACTCAAACAAATCTAACATTTTTGTGTATACCCAAGGAATATAATAAGAATATGGAAACAGGAATAATATAAATTATATATTAAATAATATTTTTTTTTGGGCAAATCCAATGTGTTTGTTTAAGAATGAGGACAGACTCATACGTTTTATATAAGTATATACGACATATACACACACAAATATATATGTATGTATGGCTTTCGTTTATTCTTTGGGATTTGATATGAATGTTACTTGATGGATTAGTGAGCGTTTGATAGTGAAAGAAACGAAACCAAAATATAATTTAGCATTGATGTAATGGGAAAAACAAAAAAAAAAAAAAATAACGAAAACGAAAAAAAAAGATGATAGCTGAATATGAAAAGGAAAAACCCAAATTTGAAACTGATGAAGCGAACTAAGCCCATAATTGAGAATTTTAAAGCACGATTCGAGATCAAACACAGACACAAACTCACACATAAATTTAATAAATTACACATTGTATTAATAATAATATAAATTAATGAAATGAAATGTATTTACGAATAAAGTTAATATTATCACATGAAAGTGTACAAGCTTTGAACTCATTCAATTCGTTTGCAGCCCCTATCTAGGACCTTACCTAAGCTGGCACCTTCTCTCATTTCAAGAATGCGGCAGTAAACTGCGGTTCCATAACGATCTTGAACTGCTTCTTTGGTCGCACATTGGCCACCGCATTGACAAAGTCTCTGCAAATAGGTAAATGGTAGTGAACATTAAATGATTCAATGATTCATGTATACAGTGTTTGCTTGAAAGAAAGAAAAAAAACAACACATTTTCAAACGAACACTGTATTTATTTAAATGTATTTTAACGTACTCTTCGTTCGCCAGTGTCACATTAATGCGATCCGTGGAGACGTGTGTGGGTCGTATGGCTCCGAAGAAGTCAGTGATGGGCACCTTATGCGGATCACGCCTGTATAAATCCTTGCGCACGCCTACAGTCGAAATGCAAACACGCTTCGGGCAGACTTGTAACTGCAAAGCATAAAGCATGTGTCAAACCCAATAGATCCAATCATCATTGCATAAATAAAATAGTCGCTTACAAATTCGCCAATTGTGCGCTTGCTGAATGGCTGCACTTTCTCCAGAAACTCAAGCGCATAGTAGGTATAGCGATCGATCATGTAAACCCCAATCGAGGCATCCACATGATGCTGTAAGGGAAATGCAACGTGAGCAACCTAGCCACGAGATTGACAAGGATTGGTAGCACATACCGATAGTGAGTCCTCGCCCACCAGACTACTAGCCACGGCCAAAACATTGGGCGATGTGAACTTCTCGTACAACGATGCCGCCTGGCAAGTGTCCACCATGAAGAAGAGCTCGTTGTAACTACAAAATATACAATTGATTGAGGAAGTAATTGCGTTTTGCACAGCTCTCTCCTCGAATAATAGAAGCAATAATTCAAAATATAAATGAATACCGTTTCTTTTCCCACATTTGCTGTATACCGTCGGCCAGTTCCTGGCTGGTTATCTCTTCAGAGTCTTGGAATTTTAGGAAGCCGTCGCCGCCGTGACCAGTCAGGTAGATGAGCACGTTACTGCCAGCATCGGATAGTAGCTTCTTGGAACGTGCGGTGCCATTTTGTGTGCGTCCCGTGAGTAGGCGCACAAAATTCTCGACAGTCACCTCATAGCCGCGATAGTCGACCTCAACATCATCGCCGTAGACATTGATATGCTGGTTGGCATTGTTGTAAACCTGACCGGGTCGTGGATTGCGCGCATTGCAGGCCATGTCATCGGCAATCATTAGAATTATTTGGGAGTCGGGTATGCCCAGACGCTTCACCGAGCGGTAAATGGACAGCACATTGGCCACATGGCGATAGTTGAACCAGAAGCGCGACGCATCCACCAGCACCGCCCAATTATTCGTATGCGTTGAGCGCTGGGCGGCATCCACATAGGCCTCCGGCAGCATTGAAGTATCCTTAAATGACAGCAACAACAATAACTTTTTTCGCTCGCTCTCTCTCTCTCTCTCTGTTTACTTACGTGAGCGGCACAGCTGTAAATAAGCGCCAGCAGCAGTAAAATCCCTTTGTTGAACATTTTTAATATTAATTTGCTATTTATTTATTTATTTCTACTTCATTTGCCGGCGTTGAATGCGTCTTCCTCTTTGTGAATGTTGTGACAGACAACAGCTGACTGAACTGCCGACCATCTGGCAACGCTTTGCGGTGTTAACTTATCTTCTTTAATTAAAAATCTTTGCTTGGGAAATGCTCGCATATAAAAATATTCGATATGCATAATTTCTGTATTCACTTCATGAATTTTCTAAGAGCAGCTGGCAATTCAAAGATTCTCCAAATATGGGAAAAGGTTCGATCAGAATATGTGAGAAAAATCAACCAGGCAAAAGAAAAGAGCCGTTTTTGGTACACGAAGTGTTTCTTTGTTTGTTATTTGAATTGTGTATTGTAAATGCCAGTACGTTCAGCAAGGCTTATTTTATTTGAAAATTGTTTGTTTGATTGGCAAAGATCTACCTGTTTTATCAAAACTACGTCCCATTTAAAAAATGACCAGGGCTGCCATCTTGCCGCCATTTATATATGTAGTTTGCCTTGAGTTGGCAGCACTGAACTGAATGAATTTCTCATTATTATTTGTGTTCAGTTGTTGAGAAATGGGATTGTAGACATGAGCATCAATTGGATTAAAATAACTGAGCGGTAAGTGGAATGTTAATTTACTATTGATGTTCACCCACTAAACGATTTTGGTTTTGGCTACTCAGTGCACGCGAGGGCATCAAAATCATAAACGCCCTGCCCTACGATACTTTCACAACAGTTCTGCTCTACGTGCACCGCCAGATGAGTCCAGCGAGTAGTGCCTCTGGCAGTGGGAGCGGCTCGGGTCTGTTGGGTACCGTTGGCACCAGTGTCACAACAACGGAGCGAGCTGGCAGCAGCAGCGGCGAGACTAGCCACACTAGCAGCGAACCGGAATATACACTGGAGGAGCTGGAGCGTTTGGTGGGCGTGGCTCGAGCCGACTTTTTGCTGTTGATCAAAACGTTCTCGTACATCTTGAGGCGCATCTCGACGTTCATCATCAAGCCGAGTCATTTGCAGCGCGAGCTGCGCGAGAAGTTGCAGCTGCAGGACGAGGCCAAAATCGATGCCATTTTGCGGCTGTGGGTCCGCCAGACGACACCCATGATGAACAACCTGGCCAGCGAGCGCTACGAGTCGAATGTGATTGAGGACATGGCCTGGAAACTGAACGTGGAGATCGCATCCCATTGCCAGCAGCGCGAGAAGACAGCCCTGGCCGTGCTGCAGCTAAAAACAGGCGCCAGCGAGGACATCAACTTTGAGATGACGCAGCCAGAGCTGCTGCAGCTGTACAATCAATTCGAGCAGATTCAATCCGAGCTGGACGCAACGCTGGCCAATATGAAGAACACCGAATGCGGCAGCGGTGATCAGTAATTCAATTGCATTTTGACACTTGACTCGTTATTATAATGCCCGTTATGCCAGTTGTATGGTATTTGTTGGTATCTAATGCATACATATTATGTATTCGGTTGTATTTAGTTTTTAGATGAATTCCAGCTTAAGGCTGCAACGCCAATACAATTGATTAAATCAACATGTATTGAGTATCGCCAAGAAGTATATAGATTAATTCAATAGCAGCGCCAATAAAAGTCGTTTAGTTGTAAATTGAATGTAATTACATTTGGTTTTTTTTACTTTTAATATGCGTTTCATGTTCGATTCATAATTCTACTGATAAACATTACAAATTATTACAATGATATATGTAAATGTACTTTTATATGTATATATATTGTATATGCATGTGTATATCGTGCATATATATCTCTTAGCTGGTATTACGCGGCTCATGCCGGGTTAAGAGTCGCACTTTAAATTTGATTCATCGGCCTTCCAGAACCGATTTCATTTCAATGGAGTGTTTCGAAAATGATATTAATGCCAATCGTCGAATAAGAAAATCACCAGTTGTATACAACAATATAACCACCATCGATTTTCTCATACGAAAAAATATTGGATGGAAAATAATAATAATGAGCCGGGCATTACTTGCTACTAAATATGGATGAATGTATATGTATGTATAGCAAGTCATGTATATATGTAAATGCGATTTTTGGATCTCTTTTGTTACAGACTTGTTGGTTATAAATGCATATGTATTGTATAGTTTATACTCGT
Organism: Drosophila glabriapex; assembly: GCA_035042305.1. Taxonomy (NCBI): domain Eukaryota; kingdom Metazoa; phylum Arthropoda; class Insecta; order Diptera; family Drosophilidae; genus Drosophila; species Drosophila glabriapex. Next base: position 15,727,119 of record JAWNLN010000066.1, read on the forward strand.
ATCTAAGTATGTATATATGTATATGTTTATGTATATATGTGAATTGCACATATCTGGAGTATCGGAGTATCTAGGGAAGAGGGTTGGGCGGTGTTAACTAGACTAAAAGCAAAACGTTTCTATTGCACATTACCAACTAATTTCAACTAAGCTTGAACAAAGTGTGTAGGCAAATTAATTATCCTACATTTATTTTCGCTATTGCTAAATTGTTATTGTTACCGTTAGTTTAGTTACTGCTGTTGCTGCTATTTGAATGTGTATGTGTGTGTGTGTGTGTGTGTGTGTGTGAGTGAGTGTGTTTTGCTTTGGCACCGGCTTCACGCTAATTTTAGTTAGCGTTTTCTTTAAACTACATGCTATACTTCTGCACTTGCACTCTGTTGCTTGCAGTCGTCCTTTTACATAGTAAATACGAAAAATCGAGAAAAAGTCGTTTGTTGTGTAAATGATTATCGCCTTCCAAAATGCGTTGGTCATTTGTTTTTGTGCTGTAGTTGTTGTAACTGTTGTTCGGTGTACGGGTTCTAATTATGTGTCTGTTGAGCCAACAGCAAATTGCACTGTTAGCTGGATTCATATCGTATGTGGTGAAAGGATGCTTAATACGTTTTTGTAATGAGAGAAAAACAAAATATAAAAACAAAATGTTGATTGATTTTTTTAAAATAAAATTCTATATAATTAAACAATATTAAAGTAGCACATACATACATCAAAATTACACACATATACAAATGTTTTGTTTATATATATATATATATATATATATATATATATACATATATATATTATATATATATAGTATATAGATTTAAAAAAAAAATTAATAGAAATAGACTACAAATTAGATGGTACATTTCGCTAAGCTGCTGGGCTTGCCACAAAATGTTGCAACATTTCTTTGTTTGTTTTCTTTTCGTTTAAAACTATGTAACTGAATTATTGCAATTGTAAAATACATGTTACGTATATGTACATATGTATGCATTTTATAAATATATGTATATATACATATATACATATATATATATATATATATGTATATATATATATAGTGAGTAATACATATATACATATATATGTTCTTAAGCAGCTCTTTTTCACGTTTAGTTATTTTATGCCCTAATATGAGGCACACATACTTGTGTATGCTTATGTGTGGTAAAGGTATATGTTTATATAAAAAAAAAACATTTAGGGCTCTGTTCTTGGTTTGCTTTTTTAACTAACATATAGTGTACAAAATTGGAAGTTACATTTATGTATGTATATTTATAACATTACAAAAAATTGTGGCTAGCAATAAAAATATTGTTTGTTTTTTTTTGACATTCAGTTATAATAATATCGGTAGTATCATTAGCAGCGGTTACAGATATACGATACAATACAGGATTGGATTTATATGGTATATGTTTGTATATGGAGGGCCTGTTCTCTATATCGGTTTCGATTCAAAGTGAATTGTGTTCGCTCGGAAATAACAGTTGTCCAAAATGTGTTGAATGTGAAATTCATATTTCCCAAAAAGAGCATTTATTTGATTAATTTCTGTGATTTATATACGGAGTATTCGAAAATTCAATGAAGTTTGTCATTAAAATGCAACTTGTTATATTCATATAATAATAATAATAAAAAAAATATCTCAACTCGAGCGGTTAGTAAATAAATATATTGCATGTTGGGTATCGATTGATATCCGGAACAGGCCATAAAATTGGATTATTTTCTTTTGTTGCTTTGTTTTTTCCTTAATATTTGTCAAATATGTATATTTATATATAATGTTGTTTGTATATAGCGCATCCAATCCATACGAGTTGTACGTATTTGTATATAGTATAATATATAATATATATATATATATGTGTATATATGCTATATCGAGAATAATATCAAGCGTTGCTTTGTTTTGAGTTACTCTTAAGTAAATTTAATTGTGTAGTTTGCCCAATGGGGTTGTTCGGGTTGTTCTTGTTGTTGTTGTTGCTGTTGTTGTTGCTGTTGTTGTTGCTGCTGCTGTTGCTGTTGCTGTTGCTACTGCTACTGTTGTGCCTCCCTCTCTACATGCCCGATTCCGCAATGCCCTCGTCATCTGGAAGTTGTGGCTAATATTAGCAATCATTATAAATATTTTAGAAATCAGCAGCAACAAACAAAAAAAAACAAACAAACAACGAAAAACATTATAAATACAGAGGAAAACACATAAAAAACATTATAAACTAAATTAATAAAGCAAAATACATGCGATAATAACAAGAATGAGGACGAGAGCAGAAACTTAGGTGAAATTGAATATCAACTTAATATGCAACATGCGGGAGTGACAGAGAGATAGATAGGACGAGATAGAGTGAGGCGGAGAGAGAGAGAGAGCGAGAGGGAGAGAGAGAGGTGGAGGGGGAGAGAGAAAGAGAGCAAGCGTTAAAGCTTACAAACCCATAAACGGATTGGCATAAATGATTCCAGCGCTGCCATTGCCACCCGGCTCCAGTGTGGCTTCATTGAGTGCAGCAGCTCCAACACCGACACCACCTCCCACACCACCAACACCACTGACACTGCGAGCACCACCCAACAGTTGTGTCTTAATGCCCAACTTGTTGTAATTGTCGCCATCGCCGATTAGCGTCGCAATTGCCTCATCGCCGTCGCCGTTGCGCGTATTGCAGCTGCTGCCCAGCAGCTGATCGTAGCAACTGACATCGGTGCTGATCACATCGACATCAATGTCGTCATCGTCCTTTTCGAGACTGTTCCGATTGCTGCCACCGAGCGAGCTGTGCAGCGCATGCGAATCCTCATAGCTGCCGCCGCCACTGTCATCGTTTGCATTATTCGATTTGGCATCGATGTGCGTCTCGAATTCGTCGTGCATGTAGAGCACATCCACATCGACATCCACATCCACGTCGACATCGACATCTACCTCCTCTTGTTCATCTTCTTCATCTTCGTCGGCGTCGTCGTCGTCATCGTCGTCGTCGTCGTCCTGCTCCTCGTCGTCATCGTGCTCATCGAGCTCTTCTTCTAGCTGCAACTCAACCTCCTCGCCCACCTCCACGCCCAGCTCCACTTCGAGCAGCGAGCGACGTCTGTAGACATCGTCTTCTAGAGCAGCAGCAGCTGCTGGCTGCGGATTAATCAGGACATCCTCCTCAGCAAAGCTGAGACGCACATTGGCGCGACTGGCTCGTGTGCTGCCTGCACCTGCTCCTGTTCCTGTTCCTGCTCCAACAGCAGCATAATTATTGATAAAGTCATGGCTGAGACTGTTTTTGATATCACAAGAACTGGCGCTAAATGTGATCAGCTGGGACTTGCGTCTGTGCTGCAGCGTGGTGAACCCATTGCCAGGCAGGGAATTTGTCATTGCTGCTGCTGTTGTTGTAGGTGGTTGTTGCTGCTCCTTGGAATCGATATCGATGCTGCTGCCCTCCTTGCAGATCATCGAGCTGGGCTTGTTGTCAACCAGAACGATAACCACCGAATTGTTGTTATCACTCTGATTGACAACCGAATGTCATCTGTCCGGCGCATCTACACCGAAGGAGCTCATCGAATTTGTGGCCAGCGAACCGAGACCCAATCCCAAGCCGAGTCCGAGGCCACCGCCAAAGCTGCTGCCGGCCATAAAGCTGCTGCCCGTCAGCGGCTGCTGATCGTCGTGCAGAATCGCAGCGTTCTCATCGTCGATGGCCTCCGCCTCCGCCTGCTGCAGTTCGTGATGCGTCACATGATCCTCAATTGTGGCCACAATGGCGCCATGCTCATCCACTAGACCATCTCCGCCTGATCACACATACATGTGCATCCATGTCCGTTTCCGTTTGCGTTTCCGTTCCCGTGTGTTCGTATGTATGTGCGTATGGGTGTGTTAGAAGAAATTTGCAATTTGGTAAGTTAATGTTTTGAACCCAGCACCAAGTGAGAATGAGAGTGTGTGTGCGAGAGTGAGACAATGAGAGAGAGAGAAAAAAAAGAAGAAAAAAAATATATCTTCGGCATGCCAAAGATTAAATACCCTTGCAGACATTCGATTTGAAACGATTTTATTTGCAAATGAAAGCGGGATTCATTGGCTCTTAATGCATAAGTTGCGACACAATTGTTCTTTTGCACAGTCCTTTCATTTATTAAGGATATCTATATCTCAGATATCTCTAAGATTATATATATACTTTAGATATGATCGCGCAATGACTGTGAAGTCCTGCAAGGGTACTAAAAATGAACAAATCCTGCAAAGAATTTGGGTTAGTGGTAAAACGAGGCGTTCGCAACGAGCGGCCCAGCACCAGGCAACAAGAAGGGTTTGTGTGGGTGTTGGAATAATAAGTAGAGTTGGCGGTAAAGGAAGAGGAAGAGGGAAGAGCGGACGTACCTTCAAAGCCCTCATTATCATCCATGACGCGAGCGGGACCCACAATATTCTCTTTGCCCTCAAGCACAGCCAGCAGGCACTGATGGATACAGATGTACTGCTGCTCCGTTTGCACCATCCAAACGCGCTCTGCAATTCATCAGATTAAGATTAAGATCGATGTTTGGCTCGCAGTTTAGGGGGGGGGGGGGGGGGACGGAGCCGTTGACATACCTTTGCGCATGGCATAGACAATGCCAAAGATATCGACATAGTCGGACGTATTGATCTGCTGCAGTATGCGATCCAGCGTTATGAAGGTGCCCGATCTGCCAACGCCAGCGCTGCAGTGCACCAGAATGGGACGCTGCTCGGCACCGATGCGATCGCGGAACGCGCGAACGAAACGCACCAGCGTCTGCGGCGGATTCGGTACGCCAAAGTCCGGCCACGTGATGAAATGGAAGTGACGCAAGATCCGTTGCTCACTACCCTATAACATGAAGATAAAGAAAGAGAGAGAGAGCGAGAGAGAGATGAATATCAGTGTCAAGGATCAGGACAATCAGTTGAATTCAGAGAGACAATTAAGTGGCGTTCAATTAAATAAACAAAATTTTATTATTATTACAATTGTGGCCGCCTGCTGAGCATATAGCTCCTCCATCAACCCGAATGCTAGAATCTTTGTTGGGTTCACAGCTTCTATGTCGATGAAACTCAGAACACGCATTCCTAGGATGTTGCATTTTCTACTAATTAAGGCGACACAGGCGACACTCTGCTAATACCTAGTTTAGTTAGAAGACTTCTTAGTCTACAATGTTCTGTCAGTGGACCGGTGAGCCTATTGTAAGCTTACTCTTCCCATCTGGCTTGTCGGAGTCCTGGTGTCTCTGCCCAGCTCTGTTGTCGCCTCTGTCTTTCTTCGTTTCTAAGCTGCAGTCGTATTGAATAAAGTGAAAGAAGGCATTTGCTTACCCGACACAACATAAACTCGGTCATCACCCAGTCGGCGTAGTGGCTGTCGTTGAGTATTTGCACCTTGATGTCGCCGTAGAAGACGGGCACCGTGTCGTTGGGCCAGTACTGGTCGCACTTCTCCCGTCCCTTCTCGAAGCAGCGGGTCAGCATGACAATCGCACGGGAGTTGCTCTCCCAGCACATGCGCCAGAAGTCGTCGCGGGTCGAGTGCAACGGTCCCTGGGTGACAATGAATTCGCGCGGCGAATTGTGGCCGGGCACGTAGTTGGCATTGATGTAGTCGGAGCCCTCGTCATCGTCAACCGGCTGCAGTTTGAAGCGCGAGTGATCGTATGGTAGAATGTTGGTGAATCGATTTTTGGGTCGATTGCAAGGCAGATCAGCGAACGTGCAGGGCTGGTCGCGACCCACGTGCTTCAGCTCCTCGAACTCCTCGCTGAACCGGAAGTCCGAATCGGCGGACATGAGGCGATAATGTTCAGCAAAGTTCTTGATTAAAATCGGACGATTCTGTTCGATGACACTGTCCGGCAGCGACATATTATCATTGGCACGTGAGTCCTTTGTGGTCTTGCGACAGTTGTTGCGACGTCGCTTGTAAAACACAAGGGTGACCAGCAGCACCAGGAAAATAGTCATTGGCACCGTAATGGCCACAATAAGCGACGTATTGTCTTGATCTGCAAAAGAGAGAGAGAGAGAGAGAGAGTCAAGGGAGATAAGTCAAAGTAGATATTGAGTCTGTTAGGCTGGAAGGCATCAGCTAATCGTCAATTGACAGCTTACCCGGCGAGCTCAGCAGTTCTAGGACGGATCATAGAACATGCAGCAGGCAAGACATAGATTGATAGATATGGTAACAAATTGAATACAGGTTAGTTTACTCTTGCTTGCTTGGTAGGGGTCTAAATCGATATGGTTATCAAAGACCTTCGCACTCACCAGTTTGGATGGGGAAACTGTAGGCGGTGTCCGTGAACTTGTCGGGTCCGGTGAAGGCGCGCACCTTGACGCGATAGGTGGTGCCCGATTTGAGGGGTCCATTGCAATAGCCGATCTTGTGGTTGTCGCAGTTTTCAGTGCCAATGGTGAAGTCCTCGACGGAACGATTCTCAAATGGATAATATGGATCGATGGCCTGGTAGGGCAGCCACACGCTGTACGATTGAACATCCAGCCAGCTGGGCATCTCCAGGCCGGAAGCGTTCTTCGCATCGTCCTCGGCGACAATAATTGTGTACATGCGCACCTGCCCGTTCTGATCGGAGAAGTAGTTCTTGCGGAACCGTATCTGAATGGTTGACGAGCTGCGATAAACCTCAGTCGGCACCACCTGCGTAGCTGGTCGGGGCGGTGCCAGAATTGGCATCGTTTGCTTGTACTCACGCTCCGGACCATAGCCGATGACGGTTTTCGCTTGGATCTTGAACACATATGTCTCGCCCGGCTTCAAATTCTTGATAACGCCAACAGACTCCTCGGAGTCAAAGTTCTGCATGCCCGCATCCGTCAGATTGTTAATGTTCGTGTAGGCGATCGAGAACTGTCGGATGACGCCGTTTGCCTCGCTCGATGGCAGCGACCACTCAAAGTTTATCTCACTCGGCTGGACATCCATCGGATAGAAGCGCTCCACACGACCGGGCACAGCCTCGTTGGTGGTGAAGCTAGCCGAGAGCGGTGCACTGCTGCGTAGCACAGAGGATTCTGTGCCGGAGCGTACGACCACGGTGAATGTGTAGTTGCGATGCGGACGGAGCTCGCTGATGGTGATCTCGTTCCGTGTGGTCATGTTTTGGGCCAGCAGATTATCGGCCGTGAGGTAGGCGATATCGAAGTCATTGTACTCGCCCTTGGGCACATCCCAATGCAGTGAAATCTCCGTATCCGTGATATTCGTTGCATGCAACTGGGTTATGGGCTCCGGATAGAGGCGATCCTGTCGCTGTATTGGCAAACTGGCCACACCCCCGCTCACCGTCCACACGGTGATGTTGTAAAGGCGACCGGGTATCAAACCGGTGAAGGTCACCTTCCGATCGGTGTCATTGGCCAATTTTTCCTTGTCCTTAATCTCCACATCGCCCAACGAGAACCGATAGATATCGAACTTGGACGAGGACTGCGGTGTGGGTGTATAGCTGAGCGTTATCGTGTCCCGTTCGTCCTCCTTCTCGCCGTTGGCCACAACCACATCGGATTGAATGAGCGGCATGGTGCGCGGATATAGGCTCGTTATGCCGGAGAGTATGCCATAGGAGGTCGTCTGTATATCGAACTTGTACTGCAGACCCGGCATCAGATCACCAATTAGGACTCGCACCGTTGACAAATCATCCGCTGCATGGAAGAGACACAAGTTGTTAGCTTGGCAGAGATTGAGAAGAGACTATATCGATTTGAAAGCTCACCCGATTTGTTTTCCGAGACGTTCTTGGTTTGGACACGAGTGGGATTGTCACTGGGCCACCATTTAAGGATGTAGGATTCCACACGTCCCTCCGGCTTTGGCCACTCTAGTGTAATGTTGCGCGAGTCAACCAATTGAATGATATTTGAAACTGGATTCGGTGGAACGGTTGTGTTGACCTCTTGCGGATTTGGACTCTCGACACCAAAGCTGACCGTGTTCACCTGTATCGTATACTTCTCCCCCTTGGTCATGTCGGTGATGTCCGCCTCCGTGGACCGCACGCTGGGCAGTCGTACCCATTGCTGTTCGCTGTCAGTGCGATAGCGTATGGAGTACTCTGTGAACTCGCCGCTTTCCGGCGGTGACCAATGCACCAGCACCGAGTTGCTACGCACCGTTTCAATGGTCATGTTGCGCGGCGGATTAGGAACTGCACGAGACAAGCAGAGCAAAATCATTAACACATTTAATTAGGGAGATTTAGACGCGATACTTACAGACTGCCTGGAAGTAGGCGTGCGGCTCGCTGCGCAACTCGTGACTAACGGCAAACACCTTCAGCTCGTAGCCAGCGCCCGGCTGGAGATTCTTGATGACCAATCGGGATTCCTTGGTGATGAGGGTGCGCACCTCGCTGGTGCCGTTGCGCGAGTAGAGAATCTCGTACTGTTCCTGCTTGGAGTTGACGTCGCTCTTCCAGCTGATATTCAGGCCCATGCGTATGCTCTTCAGATCCTCAATGATGGGCGACGAGGGTCGGGTGACCACAAAGATGCTCGTCTCATTCGATTCCATTTTCTTGGACACAGCCTGAACGGAAAGCGAATAATTGCGACCAGGCAACAGACTCTCCAGCGTAAACCGAGTGCGATCTGTGGTCAGGGTGCTCGTATCGCCATTGAACGTCTCCAATTCATGATAGCTAAGATGGAACAGAGGACAAAGAGTGTCAGTCGATGCAGGCGAAAGAAATAAAACACTGGCTTACGCAATGCGATACTCGTCCTGTGTGCTGGCCGCATCCGCCTCCCAGGTTATAATCATTGTGTTCGTCTTGTCATCGTTGAAGCTGCGCAGATTACGTACGGGCAGGGGTCGCAGGGTGACATCGCCTGTGGCTGGCCACGAGGTCACCTTGCCGGAGACCGTTTTCACAATCACATTGAACGTCTTGCCGGGCTCGACGATGTCACGGAAATCGAAAAAGGCGATCGGCTCGTTGCTGCGGGCGACTGTCGACTGGCGACGAGTGGTCGCCACCGACACCTGATACTTGTCGAACTCTGAGACGCCCTTAGGCGCCTCCCACAGCACCCGGAACGAGTTGGACGTAATGAAATCCTTGTCGAATGTTACATTTAACGGTCGCAACGGTACCGTACGATATTGTGCAGTTGTCGGCAGCGATATCTCATCCTCGGACATGGTCTGCACAGAAATGTTGTAGGCACGACCCGGTACGAGGCCCTTAAATGCCGCCTGCGCTGGACCCGGAGGCTCGCCCTCCTTCTCCACATAGAGCACACTGTCGTTGGCATCGGGCGGCTCTATTGAAACCTTGTAGTGGGTGTAAATCCCAGCTGGATACGGTGGCTGCCATAGCACCAGCAGTGTCGTCTCATTACGAAACCACACTATGAACTTCCCCGGCGTATTGGGCTCTGTAGACGTGTGCCACAAACAAGAACACAATCAACATTGCAACGCAGAATGCAGGATGCAGGATGCAGAAGCATCAGTGTAGTTAAGTCCAGGCATCACCAGGTATTCATCAGGGCACCAAACATACACACAATAAACAAAGAAGAAAACGAAAAACGAACAACATCGAACGATGTTTTGTGTTAGCAATTTTTGTTATATCTGTATATATATCTGTATTTGTATGTGCATGAGTTGAATGCAAATGATGGGAATATTAGTTAAGTATTTGCATGTCTGCAGAAGATGTTTTGGTCTTCAGTCATAAGCACAGTGTTTAGCAGTTTTGTTATTATTATTATTAGTATTTACGGGTTAACAATCTGTATCTAGTCTACATAATATAGTATCTACATATTATCTACAATATATCGATTAGTTCCATTGTTACCAGTTGGAAAACCGAGTTTCCAGGAATGCAATTAATCAAATATTTTTTATTATATTTTCTTTTAGTTAATATTTGATCTGTTAGACTACTATTTATGTTTAATTTTGTTTTGATTTAAATAGCCAATACATCTGAAAGATTTGTCCAACTGTTAAACTATTGAATTCATGGCATAAGCACTGAAATGGACACCACTGTAAACTTAGCATGCCATTCCCATTGTGAGAATGGGTATGTTCCATGATTGTAGACACTTTGTTGTGGTCTGTGGCATGCAGCAAATAGCGAACCCAATGTCGGTTGAGGGGGAAAGTGCACGAGGCTTCTTTTGGTTTGGTTTGGTTTGGTTTGCTTTGCTTTTGGTTTGTTTGTGCAATTTGGGACTAGTAAAATGAATCTGGCACGTTGCCAGCGGTCAGTTCGGCCTGAGGGCTAGGTCAGGGTTGTTTGTTTGGACCAAAATGGAGGGCTGGTTAGTAAATGGCAACTACGGCGGACTACAAACTAAACAAAAGAAAAATTAAAAGTTTTTTTTTTTTTGCATGCATGCAGCTCTATAAGAAAGCAAACCCAAATTTATGGTTTTACATTACCTCTCAAGATTTTTATATCCAACAATTCTTTATGCCGCGTCCTTCGACCTTTTATTTTTCAGGGTTTTTGGTTAGGTTTTTGTTGAGTTTTATGTTTTTTTTTTTTTTTTTTTTAGTTACAGTTACAAGTTAAAGCACAACACAAAAGTTATTTTTGGGTAGAAAGCAGAAGAATGAGATATTGTTTTGATTTAGTTACAATCTAGGCACCAGCACCACATCACCACATCAATGAATTTTATTTTATTGGAATAGTAGCTCGCAAATGAGGGACACACTTACTTGTTGTGAAATTGCGACTCGTATATGCAACAGATTCCTTGCCGTCGTAAATGGTATAGGCCTGGACCTGATATGTGGCGCCCGGTGTCAGCTCCTTGACACTGTGCTGGAATGTATTGTCGTTGACCTGGAAGGTGCGATTGTAGCTGCTCGATGCCTCCGACAGGCCCAGCACCTTGATCTTGAATGCCGTATAACTGCCCTGCGTGGGCGGTGACCATAAAATGATCGCATTCTTCCCGCTCCGCACCTGCACTGACAAGTTTGAGGGCGGATCGGGCGCTGAAATCAATATTCAAATATATAAATATATATAAGAAAAAGAAGAAAAAAACAAAAATGTATAGTCATGCATCGGCCGGGAATCGAACCCGGGCCGCCCGCGTGGCAGGCGAGCATTCTACCACTGAACCACCGATGCTTGATAACATGCGCAACGCCAAATGAAAGCTCAACTTGCTGCTGCTGCTGCTGCTGCTGCTCCTGCTGCTCTCACTGATGTCTATCTATTTATAGCTACGCCATAGTTAAGTGCTCTCTCTCTCTTTGTCTCTATGTCTATCTCGTTCTCTCCCTAACTAATAGTTATTTGTTGCTTTTGTTTTTGAAACTGCTGCTGCGCAACTGGTTTTTGTTTTGTTTCACTTTCTACTTTTGACAGGTTTTTTTTTCTACTGTTTTTCATTGAGAGAGCATTGCGAATACGTATCAAGTTAACGGCAAACTCATCGAATGAAAACAAGCAACTACAAAAAGTAACAGCAATTCAACAATTTAGTTACTCATCAATTTTAGCCTAAATCCCATTTCGGTCATCACTTCAACTTGAATGGGCTTTCGTCGCGACCTGCGTGCCCAAGTGACCATCTATATTTGTATGAATGTGTGTGTGTGTGTGTGGGTGGATGTACTTTTAGCACCCACACACCCAAACCGCATTAAATCGAATGGTACCCTTGGGTAATTTATGGACTTCGTGGGCTTGTCAGCTGCGGCCCAGGTGCTGCGCCAGGACTCTCTCTATACCCCTCTCTATACCCTTGTATACCCCAAGAATAAAATTAGCTTGCAACGGCCGTGCCGCAAATCCGTTGCTTCGTCAAGTTAAAGTTATCCCTGTTTCTCATACCTTCTCTCTATCTCTCTCTATGCAATGCTTGTTTTTTATTGTTTTTTTTTTCCTTTGTGCTTGTGAGCCACAGCTTTCTAGCCAAAGGCCTATCTGGTCAAAAGCAAAAGCTGTGCAAATACGCATAAATTTCCAAGTAAATTCTCCGACACACAATGTGAAATGTTATCAATCATAGACAGGGCGAAAGCTGCACTTAAGTTCTCACTCGATTCGATATATATATATATGTATATATAGATGACTTACCTGTCGTAATGGTCACCGTCCACGTGAGCCAATCGTGATGCGTAAAGTTTGTGTAATAGAGCCAGAAATTGTATTTGGTGCCGGGCAGAGCGCGCGAGAATTGAATCTCATCGCCAATGTCCCGTGAGGCGATTGTTGTGTTTGGCTCCGGATAGCCAAAGGGCGGACTATAATCCAGCCGATATGAGGCGCCATCATCAAGGCCCGGATTGTTCGGAATGCTTATGGCCAGATCGGCGCCATGCGCATGCTATGTGTAAACAGAGAAGAGACAGAAGAAAAACAGCTTATATATTATACATATTAGTTATATAGTTGCATTTAGTTGTAGAGCGGTCTGTTGAAGGGCGTTTTGCGTTTTGCGTTGACGGACGGATTGTCGTGGGAGCAGCTAGCCCCTCACAGAAAGTGCAATGACATTCGTGAAGTGGTAAAGTAAGCAAACAAAAGTACCAACTGGCAATAAAAGGACAGCCCGAATGATGAAGAGCATTATGATGATCATCATTACGATGTCCTCTGTCCTATGTCCTTTGTCCTTGTTGGTTGTCCTTCGGCTGGTGCCAGACGCCAAATATTAACACTGCAAACAACGAGCACTCGCTGGCAACTGCCGCGTTAAAAAAACGAGAAAACCAAACAGAACATAATGATAAAAAAATAATGGATTCGCGCTTGCATCTGGCAGACAGGGCGCATCCCGTTCGTGGCCCACACAGGGATGCAACTTCGAAAGAGCTCGAATAGGAGGATACCCTAGTAGTATTTGTGATAGTTGATCTGGATGCAATTTGTTTGATCAAGAATATCTTTGAATATCTGGATATCTATCAATTGCAATGATATTCCTTTATTGCACTCGCAAATTGCATTTGTATCGATATTCGCAAAACGGGGGAAGTTATCGATAAAAGTGAAGTTGACTTGAGTTGCTTTTATTCCCAATATTAAGTCTCTAGCTGTTATAGTCTCTGTTGATCTTGATCTAGAATATATATGTATATAGCATTTATGGAGTCGGAGATGCTTCCTTCTGCCTCTTGCATTCTTCGGTACAATTCCAATATACTCGTTTCGAGCATTTATCAGAGCTGCGCCGACACTTTTTAAGTGGTTCCCATTTACCCATTTTCAGAAATGCGCCTGCATTCATATTAAAAAGTCGAATTGAAATGTATGCATTAATTTTTCAATTTTTGGAATTTCTTAACATTGATGTCTATGCAATTTCCAGCATGAGATTTTCATCTCGAACTTTATATATATATATATATATATAGTTGACTGCCATCGAAGAGCATTTAATTTGCAATTCATGAACCGAATTTATTAAATGGACATAACATAAACTAAGCACGGGCAATTAAACTGTACATTTCAGCGAATGCCCTTTTTAATAGTCGACAATTTGCGCATGTATGTATGTATGTGTGTATGTGTGTATGTGTGTGTATATACTTGGATATGTATTTAATGGCTGGCCTACTTTAATAGCAACAACGTAACGGGCTAACCGTAATTTATGCAAATAAAAGTCTCTGTCCGCGCTCTGGGCTGCTTGCCAAAGCGAAAAACGTGGCAAAATTCATTTGTTAAATTGAATTATTGTTGCTGGCTGGCGCATACCAATTTAATCAAACCAACAAACGGGTGGGCGTGGCGCAAGCATGAATTAAACACCAACACACCAACACACACATACCCACACACACATAGAGACTCGCGCACAGTCGCATAAATATGCTCAAAATGGCGCTGAGGCAGAAAAAAAAGGGCAAACAAAATTGTTGGCAAAATGGCGCTCAAAATGGCGACAAGTAGCGGAAGTGTTAACTCACAAGAAAATCAAAAACAAAAAATGGCAAGCAATGCGAACGAAATGTGTCGAGATGATTGACGAGTGGTTTAAAAACCACACAAAAAAAAAAGAAACACGAATTCTGTTTACTTATGAGTGCTGTAAATCATGGTTATACAGACTTCTAACTATTGCTGATATTTACTGATTTTAAATTCGAAAATCATCCCTGCATTAAACAGTCGATTGCTTTTTGCTTGCATTCTGTTAGTTTTGCCCTCATGGCAGACCTTGCCACCGATGCATATCTTATCGCTGGCATCAATTTTAACTTGCTCAGTCAGTCAGTCAATCAGTGAGTTAATTGCTCATATCGCTGGCATTTCGATTATTATAACAATTTTCTTTTCACGTTTGTTTTTCAATTGTCTGTCGTCACATAATCAATTAATTTGCTGCACATTTTTCATTTATTGCAGCGCAAGTTTTTCTACATTTTTCGCAAACAACATTTTTCGAGTAACAAGTTTGTTGTTGTTATTGTTGTTGTTGAGATAGGCGGGGAATTCCAATTGCAATTTATTGTGAGCTTTCGCTACACACACACACACAGAGGAACATACACATACACACACACACACACACACACACAGCGTAAGTAGGCAAAGAAAAAGTATAAGCGAAGCGCAACGAAATGAAATCAAATGAAATAATGCCCAGCTACAAAAACAACAACAACAACAGCAACAAATACAACAACAACAACAATGACGGCAAGTTGTAAGTGACGCCGTAAAGCGTGTGTTTAGCATATGAGCAGCTAGTCTCCCCGCCTCCCCCTCCCTCTCTCCCTTAAGCCCTTGCTCTTATTCACTCACTCACACACACACACACACACACACATACACACACTCTCCGAGTCGGGGTTGAGCTTATTGCATAATTGGTGCGTTTCTTTCAATTTGCCGTTTTGTTTCATGTTTCGCTTTCGAGCATTACATGATGCTCACTCAGTCATTAGTCATTTGCCGCTGCTGCTGCTGCTGCTGCTGCTGCTGCTGCTGCTGCTGCTGCTGCTGCTGCTGCTGCTGCTTTGCTTTGCTTTGCTTAATTATCATTAGACGTTAGTAGTAATGATGATGAATGATAATTAGCGCGCGCACACATTATGCAATTCCAATATTCGCGAGCAGAGAAACTCAGCAACAACAACAACTAAAACAACAACAAATCGATTCTCAGTTAAAGCTCAACTTTGCACTGAGCTTGATGAGCAGCATTTTGCAACTGGCAAACAGAAATGCAGATAGAAATGTGCATTTGTCTGTAGATAGATACAAATGGTGCACATTCATCAAACAGAAATTTAAGTTCGCTCTACACGAAATCGAGTCAGGTTTTTTGCTAAAAACTATAACATTAATCAAATCAAAAATTAATAACAATTAACAGCAACAAAGCAACTAACCAACAAAGCAGCAAAAAGGCGACCTTCGCTTTTAGTTTTCGCTTCAGTTTTGGCTTTGGCTTTGGCTTTGACTTGTCCAGGGTCGCTTGCGATATTTATCGAGCAAGATTGATATTGTTCAAATTTAAGATTGAGGCAGACAAGGGGTAGAAAGAGAGAGAGAGAGAGAGAGAGAGAGATAGAGAGAGAGCGAGAGAGGGAGAGCGAGAGAGGGAGATATATAATGTAAATTTGGTGTTACGATTTAGCATTATTATTTGCAAATGTAAATTACAGTAAAGGTTTTGGCATTTCTTGAAGCATTTCATCATTATTCAGGAACTCATTTTTTATATTTGTTTTTCTTACGTTTTTTTTTTTGCCTCGCAATGCTTGAGTGGCCACAAATATTTGACATTTCTTATACGAGTATGATGCATATATATATATATATATGGATGAATTGTTTATGGCCATGGGCAAGATGAACTTCAAGATTAGCATTGTAGACAACGATAGCCAAGGCAAACATCACAGAAGCCAAAACAAACAAAACACAGAAGCAAACATGTCAGCAGGCAAAAGCAAACAACAACAATAACAATTAAGCAAATATTATTTGAATAACTAAAGGTCGTACTCAAGCAATTCATCCACTAAACAACCATCCATCCACCCACCCATCCACCCGAGTAGAGACAACAACAGTAGCCTCATCAGATTCATCATCTTGTTTTGGGTATTCCAAAATCAAAGTCAAAGAGAATAAGTTATGTGTTATGTATGCCAGAGCACATTTGACGCTATCTGCAAACTTGTCTTCTCTGCTAGATGTTTGTCAACAAATCAAGTAACATTTTTGTTAAAGCTGCCAAATCAGCTAATGGACTTATTTGCAACTGTCTTCTGCCTTTGTGCATTCTTGAAATATCCTCAATATGGGGTCCAAAACTTCAAGAAGAACAAATAGAAGTTATCGTATATGGATGCAAGCTCTAAATATCAACTAGCTATATGATCTAAAAGGAAAAAATGCCAATTAACAATTACGGATAAGCCAAATTCAGGTCTTTCTTTGAATTACTTAAATATCGAGAAGAATGATTTAAGGAACCAAAAGTTTATTTATTTATTTATAATCCACCAAAAAGTATGCTACATCATTTTAGAAACTTTAGAAGGTCCTTGCTTGAATTAAAGAAGGTTGAATACAAATCAAAACAAAAGTATGTAATACATATACATATATACAAATATATACTAAGTAAGTGGTAAGCCAGCCAGATCAGATTTCCGAACTTCCGAGAACATTCCCACACATTATATTATGTATATATGTCAAGAAGTACGTAGGCATTTTTAGCTATAAGCCATGTTTATGCATTTAAGAGTCATATTCATATGGTATGCATATTTAACTGTTTGCATTTTGCATCTGTCAACTGGATTTATTAGCCGCCAACAGGTGTAAATTACTCGTATCTATTTGCCGTCCATTTCAAAATGAATAATTCGCTAGTTGTCTGTCTCTCTCTCTCACTCTCTCTCTCACGCTCGTGAGTATTATGTGATATTACTCTGCACTCTCCGCACTCTACTCTTGCCACTTGCACCCGCACTTGACACTTGTATGGGTCGCTCTGTTGCTCTACCTGACCAAATGGCAAACGCGCAATTAGCATAAAGTGCCTGCAGACAGCACTAAATGCATTTCAATGTGTGTGTCTGTGTGCGCTGTTGTTGTTGTTGTTGTTGTTGTTAGTTAGTGTGAAAAGTTGACTGCAAGTTTCAGGTTGACTGCCTTGACGATGACGATGACGATGATGGCGAAGAGTGCAAAGTGAGTATTGACTAACAACTCACTAAGTGAGTAACTGAGTGAGTGAGTGAGCGATGGAGTGAGCGAGAGAGTGAGCGAGAGAGAGTGAGTGACTCGCTGAGTGTCGCTGAGTCAGTTTGTAAGCAAAGCTTCGTCTACTTTGGTGTTGAATGCAGTGGCGCAAAAATTGAAGTTAATATTTAACAAGTAGAAAAAGAAAAAGTGTTTTGAATAATTCTTGTATTATGCATAACTTGAATTAAATAGATCAATGCTTGAATGATTTAACATCATGTGATTTTTTCACAAGCAGCACCTCCACAGTTGCGTCACTGTGCCTGTATCTGTAACTGTAACTGTATCTGTATCTGCGTATGTACACATATTTTTTGTGTGTGCACCTGTACAGGTTGCTTTGTGCATTGCGTGTCTGCTGGGCAACACCTACACCCACACACACACACAGACAGACAGAGAGACAGACAGACAGACACAAAGACACCCCACTAAATTCGGGCAGCCATCGCATTGGATAATTTATGTTCATTTATTCAGTTATTGTCTCTCTTTCTATAACTGTCTTTGCTACTGGTGCTTTATTTCTATTCCCTGTTGCCTGTTGTCCGTTTGGGATTCCCTTTTCTCCGTTTGTTTTTGGGCATGCAGTGCACGTCTCTTTCGCAACTGAACAAAGCTGAGCGCTCACTAAGCCGAGCTTAGTTAAGTTAAGCGCGTCTGTTAAACTGCAGCGCTCTCCCGCTCTCTCTCTCTCTCTTCGTTTAAACGTTCGTTAAATCACTCTGTGTTAATGACACTTTGTGTGCGTGTGTGTGTGTGTGTGCATGCGTGACTAGAATTGTTGCTTGCTTGTTTGTTTATTTTGTTGTTGTCATAACAGCGTCTAGTTATCGGTTTGAACAGCAGCAAATAGCAGCAGCAGCAGCAGCAGCAGCAGCACCAGCAGCAGCAGCAACAGCAGCAGCAACAGCAGTAGCAGTAGCAACACAACAATAACAACACGCAAAAAAAAAACCCTAACAACAATCACATTAAAGACAGTCGCGCACAACAACCGAACAACAACAGGAAGCTTAAATTAAAACGAAATTGCACCTCTCCCGCGCTCTCTCACTCTCACTTGTGCTCTCTTTCACAAATGTATGTGCGTGTGTGTGTGTGTGTGTGTGTGAGTGTGTGCTTCTGTTTCAACAGGCATCCAAAGTGGAGCTTGAATAATTGAAAGCACCTCGTAATTGGCTGCTGTGGTAAATGTGACCAAGTCTTCAGTCTTTCAATTTCAATTTTGATTTATAATTGAGTTATTGCAATAACAAATCCATTATCATAACAAATTACTTTTGACAATGGCAATGGATACAATACACAATACACAACACACACACGCAGCAGTGCTGACAACTTTGGTCCAGCAACCAAATATATTTAAATTTCGAAAAACTTAAGTTTTTGTTTTGAAAGAAGCTTATCGAAAGTGCATGATTTCTCTTTTTTTAACCCTCTTTTTTTTTTGATAATACGACTAATAGCTTTGGCATTTTTTAATTTTATTGCATGCATACATAGATGTATGTACGTATGTATGACCTAATTAAGTACAATACTCAAAAAGGAAATAAAAAAAATAAATGCCACATTGTAAATCTTTTATTGAAAAAGCTAAAACTCATCAGCAAAGTGTCAACATTTTAGTGGCATATATTTCATAGCTGAAATTTATAGAAAAAGGCCGAATTGGCAACACTGACACACACACACAGACACACATATACACACACACAGAGGAAATGTCACAGCAATTGCTGTATTAGAAAAATGCCTCAAGCTATTTGTGTAAGCTTTTGCCCACAATCCATGGAAGAAGGAGCCGGGTCGGACCAGTTGCCAGTTGAACACACGTACACAGTACAACTGAGAATGGAAGAGGGAGAGACCCGGGCAGGAGAGCAAGCAGAGAGAGAGAGCAAAGGGCGAAGAGGGCGGAGAGGGGGACACATTGACATGACTTTACACTTAGACAGTGGCACAAGTCGTCTGGGTCGGGACTGGGATCTAAATTTCAATGCAATTTGTAAGTGTGCACACATCAAATATGCGTGGCTATGCATGTGTGTGTGTGTGTGTGTGTGTCGAAGTGTGTGTGTGAGTGTTTGAGTAGCGAGTCGCAGTAGTAAGAGAATTTATTAGTTGCCTTTCACAGCAAATATTGTGACAAATAGGCATATTAAAGCAGCCAAGTGCTTTGTGTGTGTGTGTGTGTATGTGTGTGTGTGTGTGTGTGTTGAAAAGTTACGACCTATAGGTCTTATGCTTAAAGGCAAAGGCAAAGGCAAAGGCAGACAGAGACAGAGAGACAGAACGAGGCGATATGTTGTTAATTGACAAATGCCACCACCTCCTCGCCACATCATCCACAGCTCGCGTGGAAAGTTTGAGCCGTTGACAACAACAGTGATGGCTGCAACATATATATATATATATATATATGCATGTGTATGTGGCAATGCATGCGTTTATTGTGTTAACAATGCGTTGCATACTTAGGAGCTGGTGCATGCAACACGCCCCACCACTTGACCCCCTTTTTTGGCACCCGGCTCAGTGATAATCATCAGCAGATGGCATTAATTACGATTTTATTTATCGCTCGCTGGAGGGGAATAGTGATGCATGTGCTTGGGAATTGCACCTCTCAAATTGGCATATTTGGCAGCAATCATTTAATCATTTGGCACAGAAACACGCCCTCAACTTTTACCCGTTCTTTTTTTGCCATAATGTAAATTGCAAAGTCATCCAACAATATCAGAAATTTTGTTGGTTTTTTTATTTTTTTTTGGCTGCTTGCGGCTGCTAATTGAATCTGCCGCTGGGTGTAACTACGTATTTGCACAGGTGAACAATTTCGGTTTGTGAATGTCATATTGCTTGTATACAAACTATAAATGTAATATTTTCTGTAAGTCTGGCCACAAGTGCAAATATTGTTTAAGTTGGCGAACATAGCGTCTAAAAAGTGATATCAATTAGGAAAAGGGGGAAGGGAGAGGGAGCTGCTACCAGCTAGCAGCTGTCTCCGATTATGAAATTCAAGCTACCCAACTGCTGCTTAATACAGGATATAGCCAAGTCGAAATGCTGCCAGTCACATCCAATGAATACACACACACACACACAAATAATATAGATATACACATATATGTATATACTCACTTATAGTCATTTCGCACTGTGCAAATTTCCCTGAATTATTTAGCATTTCGCGCGCGCTCTTTTCAGGAAAAGCAAGCCAAGCGCCAAGCGCCAAGCGCCACGCGACATCGTTCAACATTTTCACATTTTCACATTTTCACATTTTCGCATTTGCACATTTATTTCCTCACGATTGCCGACTGTTTTCTTCCCCCCTTTCCACTGATTCTGGACTCGGTTCGCTGTGCGCCGAGTAATTAAACACCTCGCAAAGTGTTTATCATTTAAAGCGCACTTTGCCAATGAATGCAGCCGTTTATTTAACGCGAAAAATCATTGCGATAAACTGTAAGGGATACTTAATACATATTAGATGTGCAACTATTTAATGAAGAGAAAATACCCTTCTAGACCAGAGTTGATCGGCCGACATCAGCATTCGTTTTACTCACTATTCGTAGTAGTCTTTAATTTCGTTGACATTTGTTCGCTTAAAAGGTGGAAAATTTGCCAAATTGAAATAGCGTAAAGAATACATTCGACAAATCACATCCACTTTATTCTTAAAGCTTCTTCAAGTTTTCCCAACTTCCTGATCGAGCAAAGGAAATACCAGTCTGACCGGAAAGACCAGACTGGGCGCACTGCCATGAAAAGCCAAAAATTCCCCCTATAATAATCCAACGTATTTGCCTCGGAATACATAAATTATACCAAAAGCACAAGGGAGTGGAGGGGCAGAGTTATGAAAAGTTATTGTATGTGGCGCTTTATGGCTTTCTATTGAGTAAGAGTCTGGTCTGAGTAAAATTTGCATACCAGCCACAAGTGCAGGGAGCGACAATAAAAATCAATACTCGTCATACAGCAAAAAGGAGCACAGAACAAGTACAACTCCTTCTTTTTTATGAAATACATTTGCAATAAAAAAGATAAAATTTCAAAATGATATACTCGTTGCCAAATAAATGTGACAGCAGCTAAAAGCAGCCAGTGAATATTCACGGATGTAAAATTATAATATTGCAAATTGTCAAATTTCACTATATATATAGTAAATCGATTGGGATCCGATATCTTGTTAAGCAAAAAAGCTACTACACAAAAACAGCAAAAATAACTACAAAGTTTCATCAAAATTGAGGGACTAGTTTGCATAGAAAGAGACGAACAGCCGGACATTTCTATAATGACTTGAGTAGATCAAGAATATATATACTCTATGGGATAGCAGACGTATTCTTCAATTTGTTGCTGACTGATTTCATCAATGCATATGCAAAACATGATAAAAAAAACTGGCCAAGTTGCGACTTTCTTTCTTTATTGTTTATTGTTTTATTTGGAGGTTTTAGCTCTGAGCAGAAAGTGTATTGAATATTAAGCAGCGTAGGAAAAACCATTTTGATATTGTTGCCACTTGGCTGAATGATTAATATCTAAATAATTGATTGGCCAGCAAATGCATAAAAATGTACAGAAACAGACGCAAAGGGAAATTCAATTAAGTGAAATGCGACTATAAACGGAGCGAGTGAGACAGAAAGAGAGTGTGTGAGAGAGGGAGAGAGAGAGGGGGAGAGAGGGGGAGAAAAAACACCCCAGTCGAGTTGTTGGTATCAGCTAATGGACAAGTTAAAGTCTCACTTCTGCTTTTGCCTTCTGGCATTTAAACGCGTTTGCGTCTGGCTTTCTTCTGCTTTCAGCCTGGCCAACTGCCAACCGGTTAACCGGCACTAAAATGTCAGTTAGGATTTCAAAAAGCTGTTGTTGTTGTTGTTGCTTTTGTTGTTATTGCTGGCTACTGCCTGACTGCCTGACTGCCTGCAGCCTGGCTAAAACTAATTAAGCCAAATTTGAACTTGATGGACTGCCCTTATGAATATTGTGGGGGAGGGGCAGGGCAGGGGGTGTTGGGATTGGGGTTGCTGCAACACAAGACGAGGCATTTGCATAACAATGGAGCGACCCCAGTTCAAAAGGGTTGCTTTTGCTGCAAATTGCAGTTGCATTAATCCGTTTCGGTTGCAGCTGCACAGCAAATAAAATATAATAAACATAAATTAACCCAAAGAATTTGTAGAAATTAACTAACAGATTGTTACACCAAATATTGTCTTAAATTGGGCACAAAACAACTCCAAGGCATACGAATATTTGAATTGACAAGACATGATCATTTTTTTCAGTGTACGCCTTTCAACATTTTAATGAAGTGCCTGCGACTGCCAAGGATTCGATCGTATTGTGGGAGTGATGTAGCAAGGGGCAGGTTGGTGGCAAGCTCATCTTAACCCAGAAAAGAAAAAAAGAAAACACAACAACTTAATCCAAAACGCATGGCCTAAATTTCAAAAGCCGAGAAGATTAGCTCTATGCCAATGCTAAGCAACTAGCAAATACTTGAAAATGACAACTGGCAACTAGCAAATACTCTGCCAGCAACAAATGACTCAATCAAGTTGAATGACTCTTGGCAAGTTTGTATTTTGTGCACATTTTCAAAACTTGAGTACTGATTTAATTACTATTATTAACATTATTTCATTTTTTTTTTGTCATTTATTTAAGATATACCCTGTGATCAATTGTAAAACTAAGCTCATTTTTGTGCACGATTCTCTAAAGATTCAGAATTATCAATTGAGGCTTCGCAAAGCAGGCAATATTTTATTTTGGGTTCTTGGCAATTAGTTGTCTCTCGTCTGAATATTTCTGTCGCGAAACAAAAAACTTAAAAGTAAAAACTTATCCATTTAACAAAAGTTTTCAAGTGTTAACGTTGAATAAAATGGGTTGGATTGGATCGGGATGCAACGGTTTTGGGGAATTGGGGATTTGGGGATTTGGGGCGGGGAACAAAATCACTTCTCTTGCAAATTTGTTGCAAGAGCGGAATGCGATAAACTTTTTAATTACAAGCGAGGACGACACACATTTTGTAGCCATTAAAACTTGCTGACATGGCACAACACACACACATCCACCAACCAACCACCCGCCCCCCAATTGTTGTGTGCCTACCGGTGTGTGTGTGTGTTGCGAGTTTCAATTAACTGAAACATTTGTATGCATATATGAATAAATAAATAAGTGCACAGAGTCGAGACCTTTATAGTACGCTGATTGTCAGCGTCAGTGTTGAAAAACGTTATGCGTAGGTGCTTGTAAACTGTTCAAAAAAACAAAGTACAAAGTATCTTTAAATAGGCACAATTGTACTTGGTATACGTTCAAATCAAAGCCATTTAAAAACAATAAGACCTTAATCTATATAAAATGCAAAAGATTCCCAAAAAACAATTTAAGGCTAAAGTTTCTTGAATTTGGAAAATTTGCCAGGTAAAATTAACAATAATTTACAAAACGAAATTAGACTGTCTTATTTGGGTTAGGAAATACTTGAAATCAGAGTGTCAAATCGCAATTAGAATCGGAAATTAAATTTAAAACTTAAAACATACATAAAACATAAAACATAAAACATGCAAACAACAGAAAGCATCAGAATATAACATGCTGGTGGTGATTTTGACAATGAGAAACATTAATTAAGTATTGATTTAAATATACTTTTTCTTAAAATTGATCCCGGAAACCAAAGTGGAGCATTTCAGCTATGCCCCATGCAAAAAACCACTCAATAGAGATACGAACAAATTCCTTTACAATTCACTAAGCAACCACAACAAATACAACAACAATGAGCTATGCTCAACGTAAATTGCACAAACA
Organism: Drosophila glabriapex; assembly: GCA_035042305.1. NCBI lineage: Eukaryota > Metazoa > Arthropoda > Insecta > Diptera > Drosophilidae > Drosophila > Drosophila glabriapex. The sequence continues at coordinate 15,751,242 of JAWNLN010000066.1, forward strand.
CACCAAAAAAATGTTTGTGCAACAAAATAACAGTTCCCCGCCCACTCTTCATTCCCTACAACGCCCCAAACGTTTTAACTAAAATCAACATTTGCCCAAAAAAAAAAAAAAAGAGATAAAAAAACGAAGCTGAAAAAACACACGGATAAAAAATGGGAAACAAAATCAGCAAATGCGCAGCACAAACTAAACCAGAGCTTAATATAAAAGAGTGGGCGGAGGGGGTCGGGAAACTGTTGCCGCCACGCCTACATGGCAAGCTCGTTGAGGCATTGCGTTTAGTTTTTGCTGAATAGTTTTTCAATGCGTTTTCATCGCTTTTTATTTTTTATGAATGAGCGCAAAACGCGGCTCAGTTTCGTTTAGTAGATGGAGGGGATGGAGGGGAGGTAGGGGATGGAGGGAAGTGGGTGCTGTGTGTGCTCGTTATGAAAGCGACTGCCGACACTCTTGTAAGTGTTGCCAAGTTATTTTTTTTTCTATATAGTTTTTTTTTTTCTTTTTTTTTTTTTAGTTTTTGCCATTCAACAAGAAACATGAGCCACAAAAGCGACAGCCGTGCGACATTAATTGAAGTTTGTTGAACCAAAAGCTGTTTGCTTGGCCCCCATTCTTAATGAACCCCCCACTTCTAAACAACCACCTACTTCTCCACCTCCTCCACCTCCTCGACCACCTGCAACACAGTGCACACCTTAGCAACATCATTCTCTGCTGATAGACACTGATAGCGGCAATAAGAACAAAGCAAAACTATGAGAAAAAATGAAGAAAATGCAACTCTGTGTGACTCGATGGAATTGGGAGAGATTTTGAATAGGTGCACACTACGAGTAACCAATATTATCCAACGAACGACACATTAAACACAACCACAACTTCTAAATTAGCCATAACAAAAAATTCTTATTTTGTATGCACTTTGTTGTAAATGGGTTTTTTTTTTATTGGTTATAGCTGAGCTATTAAATGTCAAATATATTGTAGGTAAGCAAACGCGGCTTAGAATCATTAATTATTCTTAACTGTTTTTTAGGAAAACTTTACATACCATTTAAGTTAATTAGTTAGTCTGACAGCTTGTAATTGTTGGCTACGTAATACCCCTACTAATAGTCTGCTTACGAAATTGTTTGCAAAGTGCTTCAGCAGGTAATTAACCTCAACTGGCAAAAATGTTGTCATTCCATAATATTTATGACTAAAACGATCGATCCAAAAGCGAAAATGATTTCAGGTCACCTTTGCTTACCTATAAATAATTGATTAACATTTGGTAGGTTGATATTAAGAGTTGGCCAACAGTATATCAAAAATATATCTTGATTAATTAATGTATATTATGGATTGTATTCCAAAATGATTATTTTTCTTTTTCTGATTCATAATTATTTTATTTTATTTTATTTTATTTTTTCTGTCTGGCCGTCTTGCCCGAGTTTTCTTTAAAGAAACTGAGTACAGAGTACTGAGATGTGAATTATTTATTGTTGTTTTTCATAGACAATGAAATGGGTGCGACTGTTACTCTCATAATTAAAACGGCTCCCTATCATTGTGTCATTCTCTCGATGAAACACACCGAAACACCGCCTTCACTTCCTTCATCATCAGACTGAATGTATATTTCTGTTACATGTTGCATTAATGAATTAATGATGCAATCCATGGTCTTTGTTGGAAACAGCAGAAAAATGCTAGAGAAATGGCAGCTGTATTTCCAAGTTTCAGCTTTGTCTTTTCGTGTAGAATTAAACTAGCTTGTGTTTTGCGATAGTGTTAACCGACTTCGGAGTCTGTAGTCAAGTTATTGGGCCTTGAGCTAAGCACACTTAATGCTTAATAGCAGGAAAATGAGAAGAGCATAAAGTAACCGTAGTCTGTTGGAAATACGATGCGGATTTGGCCGGCAAGTCTCTGCCTTCTTCACCACAAATCCTTTGGCCACTTTTCGAGACACCCAAACAAGGTTCAATGTGCTCGCAAAAGGCATTTTATTTCATTTTGTTGTTGTTGCTCGCATAAACTGAACAAAGTTGCTCCAACAAACACACACACACACACACACACACACACACACATACATAGAGATTTTCCTCGGGCTGTCACCATCCATTTTCCCGCTGCTGCATCTTTTCCTGGTCGGCATCTTCAACTTTACGATTGCTGTTTGTGCTTCTCGAATTTTACGTTCGCCCATTAAAACAAGAATTGCCCACAACATTTTCATACCCTTTGATCTTAAGGGGTATTTCAACTATTTTTATGCCATTTACTCACAAGCCACCGCCAGCCATGCCGGGTAATCAGTACCAAAATTTGATCTCCATGATGAACAGCAGCAAATTTACAATGCATTGAAATGCTGCTGCTTCGACTCTGTCTTGTACATTTGTATGGCTCAAGTGAAACTCTTGTTGCTTCTTCAAGTTTACAGGGTATTATGTTTACGAGAGTGTGCAAGGGTTGTCTACTGCTTGCACTGATAAAATTGTCTTTTCGTTTTGGCATTTTCCCATTTGGTTCGCAGTTTTAGCCGCTTATCTCCTTGCTGGCAGCTGCATCGCCGTTTGGCAGCCACTTCGCCTCATTTTCATTGTGGTTAGTCGACAATTTTGGCAACCGGCGTCTGATTCGGGAGTGTGGCAACACTGTTTTCTAGTGTATGACAGCTCTGCCAGATCAAAGGTGGCAGATTTTGGCAAGCCATTACATGGCTTAGCTCGATGATGGCGCTGCTAGGGTTGCCATTGCTGGTAACAACTGTGTGGTGCCAACCATGTTTGTTTCATTCTGCAAACAAACTTTTTATTACGAAAATTGCAATCAAATTGTCAGATGAGTTTATTAAGTATGCTCTCGCAAATTGCTCAATTTCACAAGAGTTGCCACGTTTTGCAATCTGCGCAGACAATTTCAACTTTTCGCCACTGAACACAAACAAAATGGCGTCCAATATTTGGCCGGTGTTCCTACGAGGGTGAGACACTTTGCTGTTTTGTTATTGCCGCTAGCTATGTGCCACCTGTACGCTGTACTGTCTACCATAAGGCCTCCTTTCCAACACACACACGCACACGCACACACACATATACACGAAAATAGCATTTCAAGGACACTTTGGCTCCTCTCGCAGCTTCCATTTCCGCTTTGCCACGCCCCTCACACCGCACATAAATCAACGCCGTCTGCTTCGGTTTCCGTTTTATTTCTCTGCCATCGTTCTCTGCTTCTCCTCCTTCTCCTTCTCCTTTACCTTCTTCATCTATTTTTCTTTCTTGTTGCTTTGTTCCCTTTCTCTCTTCTACTCGCATCTTCTTCTCAGACATTAAAAATTGAGCATGAGAAGAGGAAGCAAAAAGCACGCAACAAGCACTTTCTAGGCTCTGTTTCTAGGGTTGCAAATATGCTGGGTACATAAAAAAATTATGTTGCATTTATCTTGGCCATAAAATACCCTACATAAAATACATACAGTTACTGACTGAACATGATTGTCTTGAAGTTATAGAAGGGCTGCTTTGGAATTTCTGAAACTGAACTTCAAATGTATTCAAAGGGTATTCCTAAGATGAGCCATGCTTAAATATCTTTGCATTCCGATGTAGTCCGATAGATAATTATGAGATGGATAAAGACTGCAAGAGATGAAGCAACTAAGATGTTGATCTGAAGATTAATTTATGCTGATCATGCAAATGTATATATAGAAGTCAATTTGTTTCAGATTTCAATCGTTTATGAATAGTTAATGAGTGTAGAGTATTTTCATTTTCCAATCGATTGTTTTCCCACAATTACCAGAAATAGAAATCAACTCTTAATCAGACTCCGATTCTTTAGGCAATTGACAAATGCGCTAACCACATGACACCATGTTAAATAGCCTGTAGACAAGCTTCAATAAAAATGGGAAAATCCGTTTTTTATTACGTTTATCCTTTCGTTTTATGAACGGTCATTAAACCATCAAATTCGCATAGAACGCACATCCATTTGGCATTATTCAGCTTCTCAATGTGGGACTTGTCTTGCTTTCTTCTCCACTCATTTTTTCTTGTTTTGTTTGTTTGTTGTTGTTGCTGTTGCTGTTGTATCATAAGAATCGCATTTGCCAAATGGTTGACTTGAATTTCAGATAGGGTTGCGAGGCCAGACCAATGAAAAGGGTTAAAAAGATCCAAACTGGCGTCAAGGGTTGCACAGTTTGTGAGTTTCTTCGGCAGTTTGACTGATTGATTAATCAATTGATGGGCTGGACGAGAGAGTTCCGAGAGAACAGAGATGATGTTTGGGAAAGTTACAATCTTCTTTAGTTAGAATCAGAGCAAATTGGATTACGATGTGTTATAGCCAACTGAAAAAGTCATAAGTAACATATCACAAAGTGAATAGCTGACAAGTTAATCAGATATTTTTTAATTGCCAACTATTCCATAGTAAAAGCGTTTTAATAATCAACATTTCCTATCTACAATTCCTTATCCGAACTAGTCAACGACATCAAAAGCATTTTGCCCAAAGGCTCAGTTCTTCTATCCCGAGCCCCCAGTCTAATCAATATATGGTAATTCAAAGAAAATACTTTTAGTTCAACGAAAAAAGAAACCCTGGAATCTAATTCAATTTTCAAGCATTTGCCTTAAACTAAAAATTTCATCAACCGGCGAACATTCTTTGGCAACTTCGCATCCAAAAATGGGTTTAAGGCCGATGCTTAAAACTGTAGAAGTCTCCCCCTCACTGGCAGCCAGCAGGCTGAAAGTGAAGACGCTTTTGCTGTAAATGGTAAATGGTAAATGGTAAATGGTACAAGGCGTATACCTGTATGTATAAACGTTTGTTGGACTATGGTTTGGGGGTATATGGCATAAAGGCTAGTGCAACCACCTTCACTTTTGCCTGGACTTGACAGACACACAGAATTAGAAATGTTGCTTCCATGCTTTGTGCTTAGATTTCAGTTTTTCAGCTTTTCAGCTTTTCAGTTTATATGCTCTGTTGCCCGACAGGGAAGTGAGGTATATTGGATTTAAGTGGTATCTAAGAATTAGAGGGAGAAGAAAAGCAGCAAATTTATTAAAATTATAATAGAAAAATTCATGAATTGGAAAAATTCACTTCTCGCTGGCTCTTTTACCCCGCTCACTTTATGTTATCGTTTGTCCTATAACTGTACTTCTTCTTCTTCTCTCTTCAAAATTAATCTTGCTTGCTTGAGTACAGAGTATTGGACTGTCGGGAGATTCAATTCGAACAGCTCCGTAAAATGTTTCTTTCATGTGCCGCAAGCGGCACGCCAAAAAGGTACAGGAGCACTAATAATAGCGGACGTTCTTATACACAAACATCACATACATATATATATATATATATATATATATATATATATATACAGACAAAAGCACAAAGGCAAAACGGAAGTGTACAACAGCGAAGAGAAAACACAAAACAAAATACAAAAAGAGAAAAAACTTTTGCGTCGCAACGAAGTCGAAACACTCTTCTCGGCTCAATACTAAAAAAGTATATTATATATATAAAAAGTATATAGCAATCTTAACTTAAATCGAATGCAAGTGTTGGCACAGCTGATTTCGACTTGGCTTAACTAATTAACACAATTTGAGCAGTAATCGATGACTTAAGTGATGATTACAAAGAATGTTCTTCTAATCCCAACTCAAGAACTAAATTTAGTTGGCTTTTATGTATTTTGTTGTTTTTAAGTATTTTAACATTTTTTTGGCTTAGACTTGAAGCAGGCTTTTCAAGCTAATTGCTTCAAGCCAATTGAATACAATATTTAAGTAAACTAAGCAAACTTTTTAAATATATTTTTAAGATATTGACAGCTCTGTTTACTTTTCATGAGAAGAATATGTTCTTGATTTTAGCCTAGTACATATACACTAATACATATGTATATATACTGTTATAGAATATATTCATCAGTTTGTTTATTGCTTTCTTACTTGGAAAGGGTATTCAAATGACGACAACTGTGCAATAACTATATCAAGTATCAAGTATACGACGTGTGTTCGTTTGTGATATTTGTTGCCCATTGTGCATAGTTGTGCAAAAATGCTTTTTCGTGGGCGCACAAAGTAACAAAAACCACAACAACAACAGCAGCAACAGCAAAATTACAAATATAAGTTAAGAGTTGTTGCTGTTTGTTCCAGCGAAGAAAATGAAAACCGGCAAAAACTTTCCATCTGCAGTTGGCGTTTGCCATTTGGCACTGCGCTGCTGTGCCATATCCAGAAGCGAAATTCAACAACAATAACAACAACACAAGGAAAAGTGTCTGGCAAAATGTTGGCAACAACAACAACAACGACAAAAGGAACAACAACAACCAAAGCAGACGACAAAGCAACCGCTGCAAAAGGAGCAGAGAAAATCGATAGATTTCGGCAGATACACACACACACACACACACACACACACACACACACAGAGTCAAGTATAAAGAAAAACACAAACACACACACACACAGATAGAGGCAGACTATTTCCCAGTCATTCTGTATACGCAATGTTGCACAAGCCGGAAGAGAGAGAGAGAGAGAGAGAGAGAGAGAGAGAGAGAGACAACTGGCAGTGGGTGTCATATAGCCAGTGAAAAAGAGTCGGGGATTATAACAAAATGTTGATGGAATTTGAATTTTGATGATTATTATTATTATTGTAGCATGTTGTTGTTGCCTTTGTTGTTTCTGCTGCTGCTGTTGTTTTTGTGGTTGTTGTTGTTGTTGTTGTGCATAAGTAGTTGCGGCTGCTCGAAGGAGTCGCAAATATTTGCACATTGTACCAGTGAATACATAAATATAATTCATCAACAACAACAATGGCCCCGCTTGCTTAATACCCTGTAAAGTGAATAGTTCTTTTTCCGCAAACAAGAGTCCAACAAACATGAATGTTAACTGGAAGCACTTGATTTTTATTTATAGTTCGTATTTCAGTTTGATTTACTTTAAATATAATGTTTTAATTGGCATGAAATTTAATTTAAATAAATATAGGGTATTTGCTGGTCGAGCAAGGCTTGTTGGTTTCTGGCTTATAGATGAGTATTTGTTTGGTGAGTGTTGTTTTCGTTTGGCCCGATTTTCTTTTATTTTTCTTTCCGGTTTTTTTTTCATATTCGGTTTGCCTCTGACCCACTTGCAAATCCCCCAGAAGAGCTTTCCATTGATTATCCTGTTCAGGTGTGTATGTGTGGCACCCCCACAGTGTAAGTGGATTTGTGTGTGTGTGTGTGTGTGTGTATGTGTATATGGGGGTCGGGTGTGTGTGTATAACTGTCTGTTTATATGGCATTTGCTCTGTCAATTTTTAATATGTGTCGGAGCCAAGTGGTCAAATCAAGCGTCACTGATGCAATTAAAACGGTCGTTAAAGGACCCAAAGGACATCCCAAAAAGGTGGTCAGCCGCCAAATGGATACAGGTGCCAATAGGGGAAACATCAGGCAGATGACCATGTCCTGGGAAACGAATGTGTAATGTGGTTACACCAAACAAATTGGGAAATTGCATGGAAAATTAGCTCAGACAGGGCAGGACAGGACTTCAGAGAAAGTGATGGAGATAGAGAGAGAGAGAGAGAGAAAGGAGCAAACAGCATAGAGTGCAGAGTAGAGACTGAGTGCATGGGCCCAAGTTGTGCATATTGAAATTATTGATTATCATTTAAAAAGTGAAGCGAGCAACAATCATAGATTCTCCGAGTACTCAAAAGGAGTCGAAAAGTTGAATCGTTTACTCGTTTCAGTGAAGTAAATACACACAATGGGATAAGTTTTTACCACAGTCAGAGTTCTCTTCTATGCTACAAACTTAGAATATAAGTTATCGTATACGATAAGCAGATGCATTAAGATTGGATAAGAAACCAAAACATATTTTCATATTGAACGAACTCCTGTCAGCATTCCTACGAAGTATTTGACAGCTAGACAGCTGGGTTGAGGGTATCTACGAGTCGAGCACTCTCGACTAGAGCATTCTAACTCGTTTTTATTTCTTTTTCCTTTCATTTTCACTTCCTTCCATTTGGCCAGCACTCAGTCGTTGCCACGAGCGAATAATATGCAACTAGATTTATAGCACGTGCCAGTTCTCTAAATGCTTCTCATTGCACTGATATGCCGTGTGTTAAGTGTCTGTTGCTGCTGCTGTGGGCGTATCACGGACACGCCCATTTGTCTGTTGCGGAAATGTAGGCAACGAGACGACAACAACAGGAACAGCAACAGCAACAGCAAAAGCAACAACAATTACAATTGAACAAGCTGAAAGCAGCACAAAGCAGCCGGGGAATGAGAGAGCTGCAGGCAAATGCAATTTCCACTTGGCACAATGGACCTGCATTAGGCGACACCTGGCGGTGGCTGGCGGCAAATTGCACAAGTTGCCAGACTGAATGTGCAAACGGGCTGGCAGCTCCTTTGTTTTGCTTAGTTTGTGGGGGGCATTCGAACCATCCTTAACATCGAATTGCCAAACCGTTGTCGAACCGCAAATGAACCGCTAATCTCCATAGATGAATAGCACAGCACAGCGGGACGGGACAGCATTTCATTTTAAATTGCCAGAGTTGCCAACTTGCGGTTTTTCTGTCTTTTTTTCTTTTTGGCAAGTGCCAATTGAAATAAAAACTTGCCAACAAACTTGAAAGCTTTTCACTTAAATGGAGTGGTTTGTGCAAAGTGAGGTTTTGTGTTTTGGGCAGCAGAGGTTGAAGGAGGAGGTCGATCTTAGCTGAACTGAAGCATTTGGCTTATAGTTATTGAAGCTTTCGAAAAGGGGTTATAATCCTCTTCTGCTTGCCGTACCAAGTCAAGTTTCACTCTCAGGAAATCCTTTTTATGCTATATGGGACGACTGGCAAAAATTGTTTCCCAAAGATTTGTACAAGAACTTTATTTTTGTGAGCATTACTCCCAATTCTTGGCTCCTGGCAAGAACTTGGCCAACTGCCAGCGAATTGTTTTCACTTGCAGCAGTTGCATCATGACCAGATTTTATGAAATTATGTTGTTGATGATGGTGATGATCCCAGGGCGTTGTGTGAAGTCTATTTCAACTATTGAGCAATTGACAGATGCATTGTTTCATTGTTTTATTGTCTTAGTGGCGGCAGCTGGTGAAACTATTTGGTTTGTTTTTTTTTTTTTTTTTGTGAAACGATTCATTGTCTACCCAAGAAATGCAGAAAGAGTTGAGGAGCTGATTGGAAAAGATTACATCAAAGCAAATGTGCCTCTGGAATTATACTGACAGTATAACAAATTTTAGACAGAGTCATAAAACAGTTTCTCTTCTATCATTTGTATTTGTTATAAGGTAATCATCAGTTTAATACCGACCAGTACTGAAAGCAGATCTTAGATTTACCAATTCTTTCGAATTACAAAATTGACAAAGTAAAACTGTAAAATCAACAAGTCCATCTAGTTAAGGCATATTTCATCAGATCAGAAGCTTGATGTGGCAACAACAATTGTCAAATGTTAAGAGCCTGTGTTGTCGATTAATCAAAGCAAATCACAGCGGAAATAACTTGGGAAGGAAGCAGAATAACAACAACAACAAGAACAACAAAATGAGGAGAAACAACTGAGATAAGAGGAACGCAATGTGACAGCTGTCAAAGCACAGCAGGATTGTGGCATGAAAACAGATTGAAAGGGGGAAAATGTGAGCGACACAAAGGAAGAAAGGGGAAGAAGGTTAGAGCAATGGAATTGCAAAACAACACACGACGTTTTCTATAGGAATGCAGCAAACATCGAGGGAGAAAGAGAGAGTGAAAATAGAGAGAGAGAGAGAGAGAGAGAGAGAGAGAAATTATCAAGAAAACCACCCGAAAATCTCAGAGGGGGAGAGGGTATGGGTAGCAGCTGTTGTTGCCATAACAACAACAACAATACTCAACGCTGACGATGATGATGATGATGATTGTGGGGGGATGCTCAAGGGGCAGACTTGTGGAGCGGGGGTGGGGGTGCACAAGAGGGGTGTTGCGGGGCAACTTTACTGTACAGCATAAAGTTGCGTTTAAACGGATTTCATCACGAGGCGCAAAATTCAATTTAATTTATCAACGCCGGCAGCAAAAGTAAAAACAACCCCCCAGCAAGCAAACAGCAACAGCAACAACAACAGCAACAGTTCCCAAGGGGGTAGCCGCACAAGGAAGAGGCAGACAGAGCGTGTGTGAGAGAGAAAGGGGGAGAGAGAGCGGGAGGGAGGAGTTGGCAGGAGGAATTCGTTCTCTTTCATTTCGCTTCCTTTTCAACAGCTCTTCGACACAACCTGCAAAATGCAATTAATCATTTTCGCTTTTCACGCATTTTCCTTTCACTGGCAACCAATTTGCAACTTTATTTTGCATTTGGCAGGAAAAGAAACAAGCGTTTGCTTTTAAGTTTCCATCGTTTCCGAAAGAAAAACCTTAACTGCAACCGCTGCGTTATTGATAACAGCAAAAAAGCCATTGAACCTGCACCAATCCCTTTGCGCTGCAAGCAACCCGTTCCTGCCCCTCCTCATCATCAGTTATCTGACCACACTGATATCATCTGGCATCACGCATAATTAGATCAATTTGCATTTCAAACTCAACCCAAAAGAGAAAGAGAGAGGGGGAGAGGGGGAGAGAGATAGAGCAACAGTTAATTCTCGACCTTCCTTCTTTTCCCCCTCAGCTTGTCCAGCTTGTGGTTAACCCTTTCTGGCTTAATTGGTCATTCAACACACATTTCGCTCAACTCAATACGCTTCTTACTTTAATTGGGAGAGAGAGAGAGAGAGAGAGAGAGAGAGAGAGAGAGAAAAATAAACTTGAACTAACATACCAAAATTTAAAAGTCCCTAGCTCTTATAGTCTCTGAATTAGCCGTGTTATTACAGACAGATAGACTACAGGTGCTGATCAAGAATATATATATTTAATGGGATCGCAAACGCCTTCTACTTTTGCAAAACTCAGGGTATACAAATGAATTTTATATTCTATTTGTGTAGTGATAAACAATTATGGCTAGATGTACTTATATATTTGTAGCACTTGGCTAATCCACAGTCGAATCAACTAACAAGTTCTTAATTAAAGCAACCCATGAACAGTTTCATGAATTTAACATTAGCTCCAGACCCAATTGTCAGGGTAGCGTATACGATTCCATTTAGCACCTGGGCGCCAGACGACAATAACAAAAAATCAGGTTAAATGGAGAGGAAGAAATAAACTGCAATGCACAAACTATGACGATAAATCGGGTTTAGACTGTGTGGCCAGAGAGAAAGGGGGAGAGAGGCAGAGAGAGAGAAAGAAACCGCAGTTGCTGTCGCATTCAGTGCGTATGCGTGTGTGTGTGTGCGGGGGGGGGGGGAGTGAGAGGGGGGACACATACAGCAAGTTGAAGGACAGACTGTGGTTGAGGGCAGAAGCATTTAAAAAGCGGAAATCAGGCAGACGACATAAATACACATAGAGCCACAGAAACGGAATGAAAGCGAAAGAGTCTGCACAAGAGAGAGACAGAGAGAGAGAGCGTCAACGAGAGGATGAGAGAGAGTGAGAGAGTGAGAGGGAGGGAGAAGGAGAGAATTGGAGCTGATAGCTAACAAGTGCAATGTCGCCTGGGCAAACACAACAGGGCCAACCACAGACAGGCAGACAGACAGACAGACAGACAGATAGGCAGGCCGAGTAGCTGAAAAGCGGGCATTATTCTGGTCACACCCAACCATTAAGGAGGCATCACCTGCGTGCCACGCCCACATTGTGCTTAGGCCTCCCAGACGGGCTTAAGAAGCACTTTGTTTAGCCAGCGCCTCAGATAATTGCATGCAAAGCGATTTTTCATTAGTGCTTCGTGATAAAAAAATAAAAAAACGCAGCTGCAAATGAGGAAGAACGCTTCAAGACTGGCTTAAAGTATTTCAAAAGTAGAGTGGAAAAAACATTGAAAGCTTGTATTTGATTATCTACAACATAAGTGTTAATCAAATAAACGCTTTCAATGCTACATTATAATGCTACAATGCTACAACATCTTCTCAATCGGTAATTTATTGAAGGGGCCATGATTATTAGGGATCGTTTTACTTTTGCAAAGAATGCAGAAATAAGAACAGACTGAACAAACGATACACAAATCGATAGTGGATATTGCTTAATGAGTACAGATTATGAGTGGGGTCTGATGCCTGCATGAATAATATTATAAAATAAGCTTTGCATAGAGAAGAAAACAAAACCAGGCTTTAATCATCATTTTGTATCCATATTTTCGAATGAAATTTTGTGTTTGCCTTTGGAAACAAGCAGAATCTTTGAAGAAGCCAATCAATTTATTTGGGCGGGCATCAATAATCAGACTTCACACTTCAGGCAATAATTGTTTCCATGGTCGCCTAGGTACGTATATCGTATATGTATATGAAAGATATGAGTGTACTCATAAATGCTCCACACATAAGCACACACACACCACACACACACACCACACACACACGTAACCACTTTGGACAAAACTCTTGGCACTTGGCATCTCAACTGTGGAGTGCCTTTTGTCCTCCTGTGACAATAAACTTGAATTATGGCCACAAGCCATATGCATAAATGCATAGAAACCAGGACCAGCATAAGTATCTCAGTCATTCGCGTATCTGCATACAGATATCTACCTCTATGTGTATATGTATCTGTATCTGTATCTGCATCTGTATCTGCATCTGTTTTTATATTTGTATCTGTATATCTATCTGCATCTGCATCTGCACCTGTGCCTGTGCCTGTGCCTGTGCCTGTGACTGTGCCTGTGGGTGTTTGTGTGTGCTTGAGCTCTCGGGCAATGCAGAGACCATGATCTCAGCATTAAGCTTACCGCATTGTTGTGTGGGGCGCCAGGATGGAAGAGTGGGGCCTTTGTTTTGAGGGGCTTAGTTATGGGCACTTTACATCATTTTACATACCTGCAATAAGAGAGAAACGCAGAGTGAGAGAGAGAGAGAGAGAAAGATAAGTAAGTTAAACATATTTAAATCTGGCTATGAGCTGTAATACAGCTTTAATATTATGATTTCATATGCAGTGCATGGCAAATGGATACATATATATATATATATATATATGCATATGCTAATTCTATTCGATATCTTTGTTATAATCGAAATAATAAATCTCATTTCACAACTCAAGAAAATTAAGAGAGAGATAGTAAGAGGAGTTGTGAGGGGAAAGGAAGCATGTAGTGTGGTGGATAAAGTGAAGATAAAGTTAGAGAAAAGAAATAGCTTAATTTGATGTCGTGAACGACTGCAGCGGAATTGTTATTGCTGTCATTATAAATAAAGTGCGCGACAACCCTGGCAGAGAGATCAATGCTGTGCGCCGTTGTAATTGTTCTAAGCACAACACTGTTATTGTTGTTGTTGTTGCTGCTGTTGATTGCATTTAACCCCCGCTCGCAATGAAATTAGAGCGCAAACATTTCAATTTTTATATCGCCCCGACCCGAAGGAGTCACGATATCCACACACACATTCACACATACACACACAATTCGGTGGTGGCAGCGTCTAAGCGGTGCGGGGCATGACGGGTGGGTGCATTAACCTTTCAGACACCGGTTGACACCAGAAAAGCGACGTCGAGCTGCAAGTTTTCCACATTTTCAACCATCACCTGAACTAAAGCAGCAGTCGACAAAAACAAAAGCAAAAACAACAACAACAAAATGAAGTCAAGCCACATCTGTTGGCATCCAGAAATGCTGTTGTCCTTTCCCAATATGCGTCTGTTTAAGGCCCTCCATTTATTAATTAATTTTGTTTTTTATATGAAACACAATAAGTCCCATAATAAATAGCAGCATTTATTCATGTAATCTTTTTTAATGCCATAACTTTGTCGAAAGTAAAGCCATTCCCCATATGGCATACAGTTTTCAAATATTTTTTTTCTCCTCTTTTATATGGTATTTAAAAAGTATGTATATATATATATATATATATATATGTATATGCATTTGTATTTCCAATGTATTTTAAAATAGTCTTCTGTTTGTTTAAACTCGCTTTCTGTAGTGAATATTTCGTTAATTTATGGGACACATAAAATCAATCATAAAATAAATTCCTTGCTTTTGGATTGGCTCTTAGCTAATGAGAAATAGAAGAAACAAACGCAAAGAATGGTAAAAAGCAACCCCATCGATAAGGGTACCGTTGACAGGCTGTGCTATTGGCATTCCCTGCCCAATCGAATGCCAATCGATAAGCAATAATGGCAACTCTCGATGCCAGCAATGCCGACGGCAGGCAACAGTTTGACCAGAATCCACCCACTCCCCCGTTTTCCCCTCAGGAGCTGGTAACCACCCTCGAACTGCAGATGACATGGACGCACAACTCAAATGGGCCTGACTAGATTTTGGTCACAGTCACCCCACTGAACACCCCTGGGAAAAACAAAAAGAAAAGAAAAAAAACATACTAAACATAGAATAGAAAAGTGTTAAAAATGCAGCCCACAAAATTGCAAGGAACATGTGAAACTGGCGGCTGGCTGCCTATTGTGATTTGTTGCGCTAGTTTCGCCCTATTTTTTATCCAATACCCTGTATAAAAACGAGTATGTAGTGTAGCTGGACCAGACTGAAGAGTATAACTCTGTATCCATCATGTATTATGTATTAATTATGAGAACCAATAGTCCGGTCGATCTGCTCTTTTTGTAAACGTTAATAAGCAAGTCAATTCCAGAAACTGTAAGATATCCATTTTCGCTCACCCCCTCCGAAATCGAGAAAAATAAACTTCAAAGTCGAATATTTCATAAAAAAAAACCTTCATTTCTACTTTCCTCCCAACTCTAGAATAATAAAAGAGTCTCCTTATGCATATATAGTTCATATTATTATGTAGTGCATGCAGATCAAGTGTCGCTTCGATTTGAGGTTACTTTCCCCGCTCAGACCTGAATACAGGGTGTCTTTTGGTTTGGTGGTCATAATTCAGTTACTTCTTTTTTTTACGAATTCTTTTACGGTAGCCCATAAAAAAGAAATCATCGAAAGCTGCTGCGACACGTGGCTGGGCTGTTAACAGGATTCGGGAAACGCTACAAATAAATCCAACAATTGGTACGAGAATCACAAACGAAGTGAAACGAAATGATTGTCGGGCATTTAAGTCAATTTGGACTTGAACGAGTTGCGAATTACATGCTGATATCATTAAAGCACAACAGTCACTGGAATTGACTGCATCTCTCCCAGTCTCTATCTCTCTCTCTCTCTCTCTCTCTCTCTGTTTTTTTTTTCTCTGACTCTCTTCCACTTTGTAGTTCGGTGCATGGCATCGTAAAGTTGCACAAATTCAATTTGCCTGTGGCAACATCTTCCAGAGCACTTTGGCACGTTATGTTCTGCAGCCCGTAAAGAATGAAATGTTTATGCAAACAGTTTAGGCCACCGGCCAAGTCCAGCCCACTCCAGTGTTAAAGCCCCGACAGAGGTACAAGCCCAAGTATCCGGCCATTTCTATGCTAAACGTTTGTTTACCGTCTAGTTACATGCTTCAGCAGCGACGGGACAAAAAGGGGCCCTCCTTCTGACTGCACATGAAACTGTTTAACGAGCTTCGTGTGGATGCAACACATTGGCCAACAGCCAGCAGGAGCAGCAGGAGCAGCTTCTTTCCGGCCAAGGTTGGTTGCAAGGGTGCAGTACGTGGCGCAGAACTATGCACCAGGGACTCATAAATAACAGCGACAGACTGACAGAGAGAGAGAGAGAGAAAGAGAGAGAGCGAGTGAAAGGAGGGAGGATAAGAGGAGAAATGCGAGACAGATAATTGCCCTACGGCAACAATACATAAATATATATAGACAGACGTTCACTTGCCAGCCGGCGAAATTTGTATTTACGTGTAGACTTCAATTACGGATCCTTGAAAATGCGAAAGGCACATTACTCAGCTGGTAATTTACTAAGCGAGCGCGTTTGACTAGGAGATACCCTCTACCAAGGTCATTCCTTATCAGAAGTCGTACACGTCAATCATAGAAAACTATGGCTATTATTGCCTATCGGTAATCGATCGTTATCGATATTGATGGAGACCGTGGAACTTATCTAATCGAATATGATCTTATTTATATTATTCTAACTAAGCCACTCAGATATCGCCCATCCATAATATATAACCTTGAGTTTGTATTCTTCTGCACCTGCTCGCTCTCATTGTGGAAACAGTTCTGTGCCGTTTACCATCTTATCTAGCATTGTCTTAATAATTGTTTTGATGAGCAACGCATTGCATTTTCCGCTTCCGTCTGAGCTCGGCAGCAAGTTGATTGAGTTACAGTTTGCGCTAGAGATTTCCGCTTCTCAGCGTATCAAGGTCAACATGAGGGCTGGCTCGAGAGCGAGGGTTGGATGGGCGAACCAAAACGAAACTTAAATTCACCCCGGCGACTTGGAATTGTTCATTATGAGTACATGGCACGCATTTCCTGAGCTCGTTTCTAATTCCAATTCCAATTCTCATTCCAAAAACGACACCCACTCCCACAACCCACTGCCACTGCCACTGCCACTGCCACTGCCAGTTCGCCTTCCATTCCATTCCAAGCCATTGACAGCAGAAACTAATAGTTAAAACTACAAATGAATTCACACCCTTCGGGCGGCCAAACCAAATGTTCTGATCGCCAGTGCGTGAGTGTGTGTGTGAGTGTGTGTAGGTGTGTGTGTGTAAATGGGTGCGTGTATGAAGGAGCTTCTGTTTGAGACATTTGACATTTTGCATTTGACCCGACAAAAATTTGAATAGCATTTAAATTTAATTTTGAGTTAGAAATTGAAATGAATGCACCTAAATGCTATTCACATGCATACTTAAATTCAAAATTATTTCGCAACGTGAATATTTGAATAGAAATACAATTAGGCAAGTGGTGGCTTCGTGTGCTCTGTGAGCACAGCAGCATAGCATCAATAATTCAAAGGAACTGTATTTATTGCGAATAGTTCATAGCTTTGCAAACGCCTCCAGTGAATACACGAGTTATTCACTTGCACACCCTTAAAAACCGGCACGTTTCCGAGCTGTCAACTCAGCTGATTGGCAGCTAACAAATAAAAAGAAGAAGTTAACTAACTGCCAGAAAAGTTTCGACAAAAAGTAGAAGATATTCAATTTAGCAACGAACCAAACCACAGCAGGTGTCAATCAATCGTGCTGACTGACTGACTGACTGACTGGCCACACTGTCAATTAGCGATGACATTCACGCGATTTCAGTACTCACGGTTTGAGCCAGCTTCGATAAAGACTAGCAAAAGTTGATGACATCAAAACTAATGATTGAATATATCAGTCAGGCATTGAGTGCTTTGCTTCTTGAGTTGTCGTTGATTGACCGATTGATGTATGATTGATACAAATGAATAAAGCTTTCATATGAGCTGATTCTTGAAATTGTAAAAAAGGAATTGTATCTGAAACGCTTTAAAAATAAGAAGAAAACTATAATGTATGTATGTACATATGTATAATGAATAAGTTGTGCACGGCACAAGCAAACACGTCTGACCCCATTGAGTAAATATATATTCTTGATCAACACCAATTGTCAAATCAATTTATCCTTGTCCGTTCGTCCATCTGACTGTAATAAGGCGCTGATCTAACAGACTAGACAGCTGGAGATTTAAAATTTTGGAATTTTAATATTCATTTACTATATGCAGAAGAAGTTTATTTAGCAGTAAAAGACACAATTTTGCCATCCGATTTATATATAATACACCCTGACAGATTATTGACCCACTGTAATAATTGAATTGAATTGAAGATCGAATAAGACTAAGACATCGTAGCTTGCTTAAGCTCATTGCTCTCCATAGACCAATTTAAGCTGTTTACACTGGCAAGTGGCAACTGGCAACTGGCAACTGGCCACTGGCCACTGGCAACTGGAAACTGGCAACGATCATTAAAAAGTGCTCAAGTGCTGCCTAAAACACACCCACAAGTGACCCCCAGGAGAGTTGGTAGGTGCTGCAAGACATTGGATAGCGCCAAACCCGCAAAACAATCGCGGAAAGCAGGGTCTGTGTTTGGAGCGCAAGGAAGGAAGGAAGAGTGGTGGGGATGAGGGCGAGGGCTGGCTAGGCAAATCAGAAATAATAAAGTCAAGGGGCAATATCCTGTAATCATAACATTTTCAACTTGCACATGCGGCCGCCATAAAGCAGCTGCAGCTCAAGCAACAGCAACAGCAACAACAACAACAACAACAATAACAATTGCAATGCGCACTCAATAAATTTCAATTAACCAAACAGCGGCCAGTGCATTGCATTTTCCCACTGCAGTTTATGGTTTTTCTTTTGTTTCGCCCTCTTTTCATCTTCTATATTTTCTGCAGATACCCTGTAAGGGGTGCCATACGCTAGCCAGGTATATTCTATATTCAAGTTAAGTATACAATCACAATTTCATATTATCCCACTCAATTGCTACGTTGAGGTGCGGCAATTTGTAAATGAATATACCCCATGCATTCCACATATTACAGGGAATTACCCAGTCCAGCATTCAATAGTTGTGCATCCCATTTGGTATTTTCCATTGTGCATAGCACATTGCAAATGGCTTTTAATTCATATATCTACATTATTTCTATGCTTTTGTCCCTCTCCGCCCACGAGACCTTTTTTCAATATGCAAATTACTGGCATTTCAGATACTTCAGATTAAACATTTCAGATACATGTAAATAAATATATTTATCAATGCCTTTCTCAATTATGAATCAAATATGTGTCTAGTTATGTATATATTATGTACCTCTTGGTGATAATTACTATTTTCTATACCCTAGCGTGGGGTATTATAATTTAATTTTGGATGTTGCCCGCGAGCAACATTTTAACAAACACCGTTTGAAGCATTTCATCCACTTTCGCAACATTTTTGGTTGTGCTATTAAATTGTCTGCTTCTTTGTTCTACTTGGCTCACGATTTATTTTCATGAGATTTACTTTAGTGCAATCATTATGAATTTAAGGCAAATTACGGCCATGTTTTGTATTTGCTCTCTTTTGGCCATTATACAGTGTCTGACAGCAGCAATGTAATTTGAAACACTTGAAGAAAAAGACTTGGCTAAGCCGAAAAATTGAAAAAAAAAATATATATAATAAAATATATATAAGGGCTTAAGATCTAAAGCTTAAAAAGAGGAACGAGCTTTTGCCTCGTTTAAAATATAAAAGAAATAAAGCATAGCTTAAATCCGACAAGGAGAGCTTCGAGCTTCTACAAAATACAAACTCTCAACTTAAGTTGTCTGTTATTTCTTCAAGTGTTTTATTGTTATATGAGCTTCTATTGTAACTGTGCGCTAGCATGTGTGTGTATTTTATGTATCTAATGACTTTAATAATGCTGAAGTGGGTGCAAAAAATAGCGTCTCGTGGGGTGACGCGTATCCCACAGTCCAACTGAACTGTTCTGCTCTGTTCTGTGGATGAGGTGAACCCTCGGTGCCATTGAGTCTCAGCGCCTCAGTCCAGTTATCCTGTTCAGCCGTCCTGCAGACCTGCAGTCCATCAACGGCATGATTCATGCTACACTTACAAACATTCAACTAAATAGTAAGCGATTTTATATACCCGAATACACCCGAATACTTGTATATTATTGTACATAAGACCACTACTACATCAAAAGTCACCCTTGCGATTTCCGTAGTTTGAAAGTGTGCGGTGTTCTTGGGCCAATTTTGCAATTTGAACGTCGAACGTAAAGAATTTCACTTCTTGTTCATAATTTTTTCTTTACTTATTTTATTTGATGTGATTTGATTTGATTTGATTTGATACCCTGTTCAAAATGGGTAAAAAGTATACAAGAAAATTGAGAAAATTGTATATATAGCAAGCAAAGCGAAAACCCATTAATATTCTTGGTTCTTCAAGGTAAATTTGATGAATAGAAACAAGCAAATGTATATTATATTAATTTTATAGGGTATCTGTCTATGGTCTAGTCAGAAGTTGTGGGCGTGGCGTGGCGTTGCGTTGCGTCGCGTTGCGTAGATTGGTCTTGCAATTGATTCGTGTCGAAAATACTTCCGCAATTGTCAGAGCGAGTAGTTTTCAGACGGCTGTCAACACTTGAAACCGAGTCGCAGACAACATCCCATAAAAGCATGCGATATGATATATTATGGTATGGTGTATGGGATATGGGATATGGGATATGATTTTATGTGGCATGTTGGATGTTGCATTGCTCTGCTATGCGCCATCAATTCATTCATTCACACATTCAAACATTCACTCATTCACTCATTCACTCATTCATTCATGCACCCAGACCAGACTGAACCAAGTGGCATTTGCCATTTCCGATGTCTACTTCAAAGCAGTCTTGCTGCCTGCTGCCTGCTGCCTGCTTCATGATTTCTTTTTTCTCTTTTCGCCTTCTTGTCTTTTCTCTTTTTCTCCTTATTCGTATTTTTTCGTCATTTTTTTTTGTCTTTTTTTGTTTTTTTTTTGTTTTTTTTTTGTTTTTTGCATTTGATAGCACATTTCCGGCAGCGTCTTGTTGATTTTCGCTCTATTTTTGGCTGAGGCGCGCACGCATGCAATGCGTTTGTATGGTTAAAAGACCCGAACTTGTTTCCGTTTCATTCCCGTTGCGTGCCAGTTGCCACTTGCCACTTGCCAGATGATACCACAGGGTGTGCTCTACTTGAATTTATCTATTTTATGAGCTTTACGTTTCTAGTTTCATAAACATTGTCTGATGCAAATTGAAGCTGCTGCCAGTGCCTGGCAAGCTGCTACTTTTCTGTTATGTCTTCCAGATAATCCCTAGCTTTATAATTGGTTTAATATTTTAGGCAAACACGACTTTTTTGTAAACTAAGCAGCAGCTGTCTGTTTCTTATTTGTTGCAGATAATCATATTGTCTATGTAAGTCTAAACGAATGCAGACCTTAACTTGTTCCCGCTGTCGAAAGTGCTTTAAATATGCTATGAATTGGTTCATTTTCTTTTTAGCAATGGAGTCGCAACTCATTCTCGCTCACACGTAGTGTAATGAGCTGAACTGAGTTCAACTGCATCACTTATGCAAATTTGAGTCAAGTGGCATTTGTTAGGCATGCGTAACGCATGCACAGGGTGTCAATTGCACTGCCAGCATTTAATTGAAAAGCTCAGCCAATCCCCATTTCCAATAACATTTCGGCTTTTCAAGTGGTCTGCGCAAATATGCCGAATGTATTTTTCAATTAGATTGGCATAAAGTATAAGTATGTATATATATATATAAATATACATATATGTCCAAACATTGTCCAACAATTTAGTAATATGCATGTTTTTATAGGATAACCACTAGTCGAGCAGTGCGCTCATCTCGCACATTTCTGCATGCCTCTCTAGTTGTCGACTGTTTTCTTGGGGCCAACTTGACACGTGCCAATGGCAGTGAGAGGAAGGAGAGGGGCATGGACACGGGCACGGGCACGGGCCGAGGGAAGGGGCGTGTCTTATCTGCGACACGCATCTGCGGCCATGGCCTTTGTCTTCTGCCGGCCCTGCATTTAATTGCCGTGGCGCAGCAGCCCACACCCAAAAGTAAAATCATAGCCAGACCGACCGGGCCCAAATCCACTCGCACTCGCAAAACACCAATTCGAATTCAAAAATCCCATATAGCAAAGCCAACCCTGGCCCATTGCTGATTCGCATTTGTTGCTTTTGGGTCTGTTTGGTTAATTGTTTGCTTTTTGGTATTGTTTTTTGTTTTTTCGTTGTTGTTGTTGTCGTTGTTATTGTCGTTGTTGTTGTCGTTGTTGTTGTCGTTGCTGTTGTTTGCTAGCCAGCATCAATTTAGGCCGCATTTTGCGCTTAATTTACCAGGCATCCGCTTCAGAACACATATCCGTAGCTATATTTGTATCTTCAGCTATATATATCTGTAACTGTGTGTGTGTGTCTGGGTATTGCTATATCTGTTGTGCCTCTGTATCTCTGTATCTCTGTATCTGTATCTTTATCTTTATCTGCACTGCACCAATTATATCTTTCTTAATTTTGCGCCACATTCATTTTTTCTTTGTTGCCAATGGTTTTGAATTTCGATTTCAATGCTTTTACTATCACTGAATAGCAGTCCGATTTTGTTTTGACTGGCAACAAGTCACGAATCTGTGAAATGAAAGATTGCCTCATTGTTTTATTTCAATCAAGCTTTACCTGATCACCAAAGCAAAAGTTGTTCAACAGTTTCTGTGACTTAAAATGCATAAGTTTTATTGCTCTTATACTTTCTTAAAGATCTGCAACTTATTTTAAGATTATTTGAAGCTTATTTCAATATGAGTTTAAGCTTTCTGACAAAAAATTGCACATATTATTAGTGTTTTTCTTTAAGGGTGTTTGATAAGCTTCTGATAATGGGGTTTTTTTTGGGGGGTTTGGGAGACACAAACTGATTTTCGGTTAGTTCGTAACGTTTGCAGGTACTACCAATTTTAATGCACATAAATGGAGATATTGTGTATGGTGATCTTCTTCTTTTTCTCCCAATTTGCATGTGTTGAATGTTTTGGGCTTGGGCCGTGCGGCAGACGTGACTTTTGGGCCGCGTCGTTGTTGTACTATGTGACTTAATGGCGAATATTTGAGTTTCATAAATCAGATAGACAAACTACAATCGCAACAATAACAACAACAGCAACAACAATTGTTCCAGCGATTGCCTAGCCTATGGAAGTTACAAAAAATAATTCCGATTCTAATTTGAATAGCTTTTAAATAGTCCGGAATGAACCGGAGTAAACTCGTAACGCATATCGCATATATCATTCAAATCATTCATATATCATTCACATCCAGTCATTTGGGATTTAAGCTGATTGCACAATCTGTCGCCTGACAATTCTTGCTCCCGTTAATGAAATACCACTAAATGCAAAATACTGAACTCAATAATACAAAATACTAAATAAATGCTTGCCCATAATTTATTTTGACTACGTGACGTTCATTTGCTTTGCACTTAAAGCTTAACGAGCAGCCCTATATATATATATATATATATATATATATGTATGTATATATATATGGGTATACTTATATTAAACAGTCATGAATTCTCTGCTGGTGTTTTATGACTGGAACTACAAGCACCAAATGGGCACATTCCTTTTTCAAGGTAATAAAATATATCATGTTGGCAAAAGGTGTGTGTTTTGGCAGGTTCTATCTCATTAGACTGTTTCACAAAATACGTCTAATTCATTCATTGCAAACTTCAAGAGGAACAACATGAGCTTATAAATTTATATAGTATTAGAATCAAGTTGTGTTGAATTTATCAAACTGAATACGCCAATGCTTATTTTATTTTTGATTATAGATTTCAAAATTCGAATATGCTTAGCCAATTATCAATAAGATTTAATGTATGTATAAAAATGCATGCCCATATAGCTACATATGTACAGATGTACCGATGTACAGATGTACAGATGTATGTATGTAGTACATTAAAAGCTTTAAGCTCTTTGTGACTTGTCGCGATCAAAACTTGAAATCCGCATGAGCAACTAATTGATATACATTTCAATTAATTCATATGCATGCATGTATTTATGTATGCATGTATGTGTGTATGTACGTATGTGTGCCTCTTGAATACAGTTATTAAGGCTTCATCAATTATTATGCAATGCGGCAACACGATCCCACAATAATAAATTGATGTATCTGTATTTAACATCGAAATGCATATTAATTTCGGAATATTTTGCATTTCAATCACATTAATTGGCTTGTTTGCCTGCTGCTCAAGGTCCCTCTCCCTCTCTCTTTCTCTTTCTCTTTCCCTCTTTCTCTCTCTCTCTCTCTCTCTCGTTCTCCCTCTCTCCAGCATATTAGCGACACCCGCTGCTAGAAGACAAGTTTTGCAAGCAGAATACCAAACCCAAAAAAACACGATGCGACGAAATAATTGAATTTGATTAACATGGGAAATGCGCGCTCCACTAAAACAAACCAAAGAAAACGTTGCAGTCGGGCTTAGCCGACTGCGAAGTACGCTGATACCATTAAGTAAGACCATTTGATAACAGGTGCCCTATCATTGTGATCTATCCTTTAAAATTGCGATAGATGCAGGCTTTTATCGGAGCAGTTTCCTAGCAATCGTAACCGAAAAAAATATTAGAGCAGGTTCCTAGTAAGCTGTCTTCCAAGTTTGGCAATATGCATTTCAGATTATGGGCGTGGTCTGAAATTGTATATGTATGGCGATCTTTAAAGGACAACAACCTACCAACCAACTTGGCTGATTGTAGCTTCAATATTGAGAGAGATTTGTGGCTTTATCGATTTGATCGATTTCGTAGCCTCCTAGTGGACGTAGAACCCTGACTAGACCCTGACGTCGGCACAGACTAGTCACAAAAAAAAAAAATAAAGTGGCTGTCATATAGACGGACAGAAGGACAGACAGCATAACGGAAATTGCACAAACCCAATATACTCTGATTACCTTCGGTATCAGAGTATAAAAATCAACAATGAACGATTGCAACAGCAACAGCAGCAACAACAATACATCAACAAGAAGAGAACAAGTGCAACAGAAGCACCCATTTTGATGTTGCTGTTCTTGTTTTTGTTGTTGTTGTTGTTGTGTTTGTTGATGTTGTGATTGTTGATGTTGCTCAAATATGCGTAATGATGTTGCTGGCATCAGGAAGATGTTGCTACGAATGGCTGTGAAAAGAAAGTGAGTGAATGATCGCATTTACATACATACACACACACATACATCGCACATACATACATACATACACAGGTATGTTTGTTTATGTACAAGCTATTTTGGTTTATTTGGTTTATAAAAAAAGCTTTTCTGCTTACCTGTGCGCAAAATGCAGCGAGAAATGTTAAAATCCAAAGCCAGCGATGTTGCTGAGCTACTTTTATTGTTTTTATTGCTACTGCTGGTTGCTGCTGCTGCTGCTGCTGCTGCTGCTGTCTTTTGAGTCGAATTCTTGTTGTTGCTTTGCTCAGCGTGTACAACATGTTGTGGCCGTGTTGTTGCTGTTTTTGTTGTCTAGTGCTTGTCGCTATCGTTGCTGAAAACTGTTGTTGCTGCTGCTGCTGCTGCTGTTGTTGTTATTGTTGCTGCTGCTGCTTTTGTTGATATTTTCCTCTTGGTTTTTTTTTTCAGCTAATTTCTTTTGATTTTCGACATTTTCAAAACGAGCGTAGTTTTTGTTTTTAGCAAATGCATTGTTTTCAATTTGTTTACAATTGGATTTTGTGTATTTCTGTATCTAGGACTTTCCTCACGTCATTCTACGAGTGTGTTATAGAGAGAGAGCGAGAGAGAGGGGGAGAGAGAGCGAGAGTGAGTTACGCGAACAAATATTTTGAAGAGAGGCAAAGAGAGACTGCCAACAACGACAAGTAAAAAGTGTACGCGTGTGCGTGTGTGTGTGTGTGCGTGTGTGTGTATGGGCTAAGCTCAGCTTTTGCTGCCGATCAATATCACCTTCTCTCTCTCACACACACAGACGCGCACACACTGCGTTGCTGTTGCTGCCAACGTTTTCTGCTTCTTGTTGCTGGCGGCGCCTGCGCCAAAGTTTGTTTTTTTCACACTGTTGCTGTTGGCAAGCTTTCGATTTTTTTCTTGTATATTTAAGCTAGTTTTTGTTTTGTTATCGTGCTACGAATGGATTGCAATTTACATTTTGTCGAATGACGTCATAGCAAAAGTTAGCCACAAAACATAAATACGCACAACGACCACAACAACAACGAAACCATGTATATGCCAATAAAAAGAAATCAACAACTTTTGAGAAACCAGTTTTGATTTTAAAACTAAAGTTTATTCCCTTGTTAGTTGTTTTTGTTGCTTGTTGCTTGTTAATAACATTGCCGTATGCAAAAAAGGCCTTCAACTTTGTTGCTGAGAGCAACTCTACTTGGCCGAGAGAGAGAGAGAAAGAGAGAAATCTTACACATTTTTTTACACACAGAGAATACTCTGGCTAGTCGCGAGCTTAGCGAAAGAGATAAAAGATCAAAGCTTGAGCCATTGTTCTGTCATTTACTAGAGAACCAGTAAACAACAACAGCAGTAAATAAAGCTTGAGAAACAGCAGAAACAACAACAACCAACACAATGCAAAGCTCAAAAAACGAGTTTTTATTTGAGTTTAATTAATGAGTTTTGACGTTAATTTAGGACAAGTTTCTAAGCACAACAAAAAATTAAACAAAATATTTATGAATAATTTTTATAATCATAATTTAATGTTCTCAAATTCATTCACAAATCCAAGCAAAATCACATAGAATGAACGAATTATGTTCAAGTGAAACAACAACAAAAACGAATATTTAAATTAAAAACCGACAGCAAGAAAAGCAAAATAAAAAACAAACGCGACACTTGCAAAGCGACGCCAACAGAGTGGTGGGATGAGGTGGAGGGGTGAGGGGAGGGGTGAAAGCGACGGCATATAATAACAACAAGCACAACAACAACAAAATCGGCTGATGCTAATACCGGTGTTGCCAGTGTTGCGTAGGTGTTGCTATTGCTCTTATTATTATTATTGTTGTTGTTGTTGTTGCTGCGAAACGCGCTCAAAACATCAAAAAGCAACTCTCAATTTCTGCTTTTACTTGGCTACGCTTTGCTGGGCATTTCTTGGCCAAAAATGATACATTTCATGTGTGTGGAAGTGTGTGTGTGTTTGTTAATATGTACATGTATATGAAACTCACGAACTTTTTGTATTTAACAGAAAAAAACTACACATATACAATTTTATATTTTTAAATATGTATATATATGCTCCATACATTTGCGTTCAAAAATTTTTTGCTAACCGTCGCCAAAAAAAAATTACAACAAACAAAAAACAAAAACAACAAAATTGAACACTGGCAGACGCAGACGCGCACACACGTAAACAACACGGGGCAACGGCAACGATGAGGGCGACGGCGACGGCGACGGCACAGCGACAAATAGTACAACGGACGACAATAAGGCAGACACTGACGCGCACCTGAACACGCTCACGGCCAAAACTCAACTGAGTAACAGCGGACTATGGTCGGTGGCTGCGGCAGCGGCTCTGCCTGCATCTGCAAGTTGTTTGAGCAAGTGTGCGTGTGTGTGTTTGTGTATGCTTCGGTGTGTTTGAGTGGGAGAACCCCCAACACTGAGTGGTTGTTTCTGTGCCAGTGCTGCCACACTTGGCGCGCTGTTTGAACTGCTTGCAAGTGGTCTATGAAAACTAAATATCATAAAACATACGATACTTAATTATACGATGCTTAGTTTTAGCTATATGCAAGAAACGACAATTATTCTCGAGACATAAGGCTTTCATATTAACATATTTAAAAGTTACCACAAATCTAATATTGTTGTGCGCACCGCCTTGTAAGTTTGTTTTCTTTTAAATTAGTGATTCACCTGTGTGAAAGTGAAACACAAAGAAATTTAATAGTTGTCAAAATATTTACAGCATCTTTGCATATAAATTGTTTAAAAATGCAACTAGGCATAACCGAATATTTTTTTGATTATGCCTTCATATCGAT
The DNA here is from genome assembly GCA_035042305.1 of Drosophila glabriapex. Taxonomy (NCBI): domain Eukaryota; kingdom Metazoa; phylum Arthropoda; class Insecta; order Diptera; family Drosophilidae; genus Drosophila; species Drosophila glabriapex. Next base: position 15,778,941 of record JAWNLN010000066.1, read on the forward strand.
ATATAGTCTGAGTACAGCATATCGATATTGCTGAAATAGAAATGTAGCAGTTATCGATACCTTACAGGCATCCCTAATTGCAGTGTTTCTTGTTTTGTACATCGCTAACAACAGCAAAAGCTATACGGTTTTTTTTTTTGCGAACACATTCAACACTGCCATTTATTAACTAAATAAGTTCAGTAAAATTGAAGCTTTACGCGCCGCTTAAGTACGTATTGTAATTGTTGAGAATAAAGCGCGGCAGCCGCACACTGTGCAGCACTCGTAATAAAAAAAACCGGCAGCAGCATCCACACACCCACACATACATACATATGTAGGTTGCTGAAGCAAAAATCATCTCCCATTGTACGTGCGAAGAAGAGAAGCGTGAGCTCGACAGAGAGAGAGAGAGAGAGAGAGGGAGAGGAAACGACAAAGAAGGTGTCATCATCAACACATTTAGGCCATGAAGAACGTCTTGATGGTGGCCGAGAAGCCCTCGCTGGCTGCCTCACTGGCCGCCATACTCTCCAATGGACGCTGCACGGCGGCAAAGCGAGGTTAGAAACACTACAAATGCCCGGCTAGCACACAACCTGTGCCCTTGCCTTCTCTTATTGGATTTGTTAGATCCAAGCGCACAGTTTTACAGCGTATACAAACAAGATAACGATATGCAGGAATCACACTTTTATTAGTCTAATGACGCGACGCATTCGGCAGTCAAAAACGGAGTGGGGTACAGAACTATTGAGAGATTACTATTTGAGTATATGCGAAGGAACGGACAATGCAAAACTTAGGATAAGCTAAACGAGGGTTGACAGATTCTTACATTGCAATAATTTGAGTCACATTTGCAACATTATTATTCTTATTCGTATTCTTAAATCACCCAACTGATCCTCAGTTTGGAAAATCAGCCTCTTAAAATCAGATCTGTGTGTTGATCATCGCTTATTTTGGAGAGTTGTCAAGTATTGTAAATGAGAGTTACATTATTCTAATCGTAATCAAAATCAATTTAATATATATTGCATATATATACAAAACAGAAGTTCATCTACGGAAATAAAATTATTCAATGAGATCCCTTCAAGATCCGCCTTCAACATCTTATTCGTAATTATTACAATCTTATATAGACTATAGGTATATATATATATTTATATGCAAAATAGAATTGCATAAATGAAGGACAGAAATAATTAGAAATGTATTTGATCCGTTTTAAAGGTATCAACAGCTGCTCGACGTACGAATGGAGCGGCAACTTCCGCAACGAGGGCACCGCCCACTTCCGGATGACGTCTGTGTGCGGACATGTGATGTCGCTGGATTTCATTAGCAAATACACGTCGTGGGACAAGGTCGATCCCGTCGAGCTATTCGGCTGCCCCACGGAGAAGAAGGAATGCAATCCGAAGCAACAGATGCGCACATTTCTATCGCAGGAGGCGCGCGGCTGCGATTATCTGGTGCTGTGGCTCGATTGTGACAAGGAGGGCGAGAACATCTGTTTCGAGGTGATGGACGCAGTGCAGCATGTCATACATAATGTGTACAGTCACAATGTGACATATCGTGCCCACTTCTCGGCCATTACCGATAAGGATATTAAGGGTGCAATGGAGAAGCTCGGCCATCCCAACGAGAACGAGGCAAAATCGGTGGATGCACGTCAGGAGCTGGATTTGCGCATTGGATGCGCCTTCACGCGCTTCCAGACCAAATTCTTTCAGGGACGGTACGGTGATCTGGACTCATCGCTCATCTCGTACGGACCCTGCCAGACGCCCACGCTGGGCTTCTGTGTAAGGCGACACGACGATATACAAACCTTCAAGCCGGAAACATTTTGGTATCTTCAGCTACTGGCCGGGCAGCCGGAGTGTACGCTCGAATGGGCGCGCGGACGTGTCTTCAAGAAGGACATTGCCATCATGCTGCTGAATCGCGTCAAGGAGCACAAGGAGGCCACGTAAGATAGCAACAACTGCAACTAGACACGTGTTCGATCTTTTCAATCCATTCATATATTTTGTTTGAGAAACTATAGCTGCTTCCACCTCAAGAAGACGTTAGAATTTTGCAAGAGAGATTAAGTCAAATCCTAGAAATGATAACAACCTCCAATCAGAATCAGTCCTCAAGCCTGCCTCGCTCCTTGTAACTAACAAAGACCAAGGCACTAATCACAGATTTAATAAACAAAACAATTCTAAAACTCATCTCTTGCAGCGTGGAGAGCGTCAGTAGCAAGGAGTCGTTTAGAAGCAAACCGCAGGCCCTCAACACCGTCGAACTGATGCGTATCTGCAGCTCAGGATTGGGCATTGGGCCGTATCAGGCGATGCAGTTCGCGGAGAGGCTCTATACCCAGGGCTATATTAGCTATCCGCGCACAGAGACCAATCAGTATCCGGAGAACTTTGATCTGCATGCCGTGCTGCGTGTGCTGCAGCCATCGAGTGATTTTGGCGAGGAGGCGCGCGCCATTGCTGCCGATTTTCAGACGCCGCGCAAGGGCAAAGATGCCGGCGATCATCCGCCCATAACGCCAATGAAGCTGGCCAATCGCAACGAATTCGATCGGGACACTTGGCGCGTCTACGAATTCATTTGTAGGCACTTTCTGGGCACCATATCGCGCGATCTGAAATATCGCACAACAACGGCCAAGTTGCGCGCCGGCATCGAGTCCTTTTCGTGCACGGCGAACGTGCTGCTGGACGCTGGCTACACCAAGGTGATGACGTGGCTGGCATTCGGCAAGGATGAGCCGATGCCGCCGTTTGTCCAGGGCGCCCAGGTGGCCATCAATGATGTCCGTCTCGCCGAGAGCCAAACCGGACCGCCCGACTATCTAACCGAAGCGGAACTGATCACCCTAATGGAACAGCATGGCATCGGGACAGACGCATCTATACCGGTGCACATCAATAACATTTGCCAGCGCAACTATGTGCGAATCGAGACCGGACGCAAACTGATACCCACCACGTTGGGCATTGTCCTCGTCCATGGCTATCAGAAGATCGATCCCGAACTTGTGCTGCCCACCATGCGATCTGAGGTGGAGCGCATGCTAACGCTCATCGCCAAGGGATCGGCCAACTTTAATGATGTTCTGCGACATGCCATCATCATTTTCAAGCTGAAATTCATGTTTTTCGTGCAGAATATCGCCAGCATGGACATGCTATTCGAGTCCTCATTCTCGCCCCTTGCCGAGTCGGGGAAGGCGCATTCGCGTTGCGGCAAATGTCGGCGCTACATGAAGTACATACAGGTGCGAATATATATATATATAAGGATATACCATATACACATCGTTATATATATCTTTATAGATACATCTCTATATATATATACATATATGCATTTAGTTGTGTTTCAACTCTCTCACTCACTCGCTCGCTCTCTCTCCTTCTCCCTCTCTCTCTCTCTCTCTCTCTCTCTCTCTTTCCAATTCGTTGCAGATGAAGCCGGCTCGTTTGTACTGCTCGAACTGTGACGAGAATTATACGCTGCCCAATGGCAATGTGAAGGTGTACAGAGAGTTCAAGTGTCCGCTGGATGACTTCGGTCTGCTGGCGTTCTCGACGGGCGTGAAGGGTCGATCGTTTCCATTCTGCCCATATTGCTACAATCATCCGCCATTCAGGGATATGCCCAAGTTTGGCGGCTGCAATACGTGCACGCATCCCACCTGCCCGCACTCGCTCAACACGCTGGGCATCTCTGGGTGTGTTGAGTGCGAAATGGGCGTTCTTGTCCTCGACAGCACACTGTCGCCCACCTGGAAGCTAGTGTGTAATCGTTGCGATGTCATCATCAATTGCTTCAAGGGTGCCACCAAAATCACAGTCGAAGGTATGCCAACTCTTGAAAATTGAGATTATAGAAATATTGTTAATTTCCATTCTTTCACTGTTCCAGAGTCCAAGTGCAGCGATTGTGGCGCACAGCTGGTGAATGTGGTGTACAAATCGGACAAATCGAAATTCAAGGATGGCAGCGAGGAGAAGAGCGGCTGCATCTTTTGCTCCAATGATTTTTCGCATCTCGTCGAGAAGCATCGAGCGGTTGCCTCGCGTCAAGTGCGAAGCGGTGCGTCGCGTGGCGGTGGCGGGGCTGCTGCCGGTGGTGGGGCCGGCGGTGCTGGTGGCAATGCACGTGGCGGACGCCACGGTGGACGACCGCCCAAGGATAAAATGGCGCAGCTGGCGGCATATTTCGTTTGATCGTTGGCCGACTATCTACAATGCTGATCAACCCTAATTGCATTGCATTTAATTATGTAACTCGTCACTAAATTAGTCGAAAATAATTGTTTTGCGAGACTTGGCAGTAATAAACGAAATTTGTATAAAATCTGATTTCTGTTTGGATTCCCGCGTCAACATCATCAAATATCGATGAGTCCACCAGACTTGACTTGATACGATTATTCCAAGCTGCACATGTACATTGTGAAAAGTATCGATATTGCCATCTTCCTAATCGATTATTTTGATCGTCGCCTATGCGCAACTATTGCCTTTTCGACCGCCCAATAATAAAATGATACAGTTTCTTTCATACATTCTTCAATCGTCTATCGTTCTGGCTTTAAATAATAGAATAAAAGTGCTGACTTGCCTGTAAATAAGGAAATTTGATTTCAATTCGAACTTAATGGCACCGGCAACTTGCTGAATTCACGCATCAAATATCACTTATTTGTCGTACCGAAAATATCAAATTCATTTTTTTGACGATACTTTCGATACCACTAGAAATGTTTGCAATACACTGCGAAAAAATGTAAACAAACCCGGAGGATTTGAATTAAAATTGGAAAATGGCCTATAATCAAGAATATAAATAGACAATGTAATTTTTAAGCATATTTTATTTAAATAAAATCCATCTCCAAAAAAATATATCGATTTTCGAACGGAGACGTCTTACTCAAATAAATAAGCAAAGATCTGTCAAAATGGCAACACTGGCATTAACCATGATGAACCTAATTAGCGCTCATTCCAGCGACAGCAACAGTGAAACCTATCGATGTAGGCACGCGATGATTGCAGCATTTGCAATTGCAAATTCATTGTGCGATAACACGCAACGCAAGGTCGTTGCCGATAACAGCTGTTTGTGTCCGTCTGTTATTCTCAAGCAGCCCCATCACTAACGTGGCTTTTCATGTTCAAAGAAATTTATGAAAATTTCAACTGATAGTTTCAACGTTACAGACGAATAAAACAGCTCCCAGGCACACTGCGACGCCAGTACATAGCTGACACGCGCGCGTCCCGCAAATTATAATTGGTTCGCTTTAGTTTTCCATATTCAGATATTGCCAGCCAGTCCAAAGAATGGACAAACTGATCAAAATGATGAACCACCGATCTGAAATAGTCGTGGGCGAAAAATACAGAGTCATACGCAAAATTGGTAAGTGCCCAATCCCATTCGCATCCATTAGTCATAGCCAGGGCCAAATGCGTGTGTGCGACGCAGTTGTGTTCTGTTTGATTGGTTCGCAGATTTGGATTTGAGTCGGATTTGAAATTTTCGTTGCATTTTTGTGATTTATAATTCTCGTTTTAATTTAGGCAGCGGCTCCTTTGGTGACATTTATCTGGGTATGAGCATGCAGTGCGGCGAGGAGGTGGCCATCAAAATGGAGCCAATCAACGCCCGCCATCCGCAGCTCCTTTACGAATACAAACTGTATCGCGTGCTCAGCGGCGGCGTTGGCATTCCCCGCATCCGATACTACGGCAACGAGAAGAGCTACAACATACTGGTCATGGATCTGCTGGGGCCCTCACTCGAGGATCTGTTCAACTTCTGCACGCGCCATTTTACAATCAAGACGGTGCTAATGCTCGTCGATCAGATGATCGGCCGTTTGGAATATGTTCATTTGAAATGCTTCATCCATCGCGACATCAAACCGGACAACTTCCTCATGGGCATCGGCCGTCACTGCAACAAGCTCTTTCTGATTGACTTTGGCTTGGCCAAGAAGTATCGTGATCCGCACAGACGGATGCACATACCGTATCGCGAGGAGAAGAACTTGACGGGCACCGCCCGCTATGCCTCAATTAATGCCCACGTCGGCATCGAGCAGTCGCGTCGCGATGACATGGAATCCTTGGGGTATGTGATGATGTACTTCAATCGTGGTGTTCTGCCCTGGCAGGGCATGAAGGCCACCAATAAAAGGCAGAAATACGAAAAAATCTCCGAAAAGAAAATGTCCACGCCCATCGAGGTGCTCTGCAAGGGTTATCCGGCCGAATTCTCAATGTATTTGAACTACTGCCGCAGTCTGCGCTTCGAGGAGCCACCAGACTACATGTACTTGCGCCAGCTCTTCCGGTAGGTATCTCCCTGTCATTATTTGTATACCCTTGCAGAATATTCAATAATTATTTTCTAATCATTCAATAGAAATTTCTTTAGAATGGAGAAAAGAACTTCTCCAAATTCAAATCATTTTCAAAGCAGAAATGTGAAAATTTAAAGGAACAACTATATTACTTGTATATTTCTATATATTCTCGATTAGTAACCAAGTGCGTCGGTTTGTACGCAAACAATTCTTTCCGTTTTAAAGCTGTCTTAATAAAAGATCGCTGCGGATGTGCGCTATATGTCAGCGTTTAACAAATCTGAATGATCTTGTTAATAAAACTTGTTTATAGCTGTTGAAAAGTGAACGAAGCTTATCAATTAGAAATTTAATTAGTAAGCAAAAATCAATTTCAATTGAAAATTTGACTATTATTATTGCTAAATGTCTGCAAGCGTATTCAATTGGGATAGATAACGTTATTGAAACGAAATTAATTTCGAATTGTGTCTTCCAGCATTTTGTTCCGCACACTAAATCATCAGTATGACTATATCTATGACTGGACGATGCTGAAGCAGAAGACCCATCAGAATCAACAGCAGACAACAGCCAATGCGCTGACGCCGGAGCAGCGTGCCGAGCGCGACAAGGAGAAGCAGAGCGGCAGCAAGCCAACTGCATTGGTTGAATAGGCCACGCCCGCCGCCTCCTCCCCATCCTCAACCATCTCTGCCACCCATAAACCTTCTCCTAACCCCCCACTTGGTTTAAATGATGATGGCCAAGAGCATCAAAAGCAATTAATCGAATTAATCGAAAAAAAGAAAAGAAAAGAAAAGGAGGCGGCCATTGAGTGCACTAGCTGCATTGAAGAGCGAGATAACCAGGATTAGATGTGCATATATATGTATATATATATATACAAGATATAAGTATTTGCATCACACAATATACATATATATATATAAATATATATACATAGTATATTTTTATAAACTGCAAGTGCGCGATAAAAAATGAATGAACGCATCTATAATGTATATAGAAATTAATGTTACACCATTTAAAAACATACTCACACACATATTCCTACACAAACACCCACATATGCATACATACATACATACATTCACATATAGACACATACATACATACAGACACAGACTAGGATATGCATTCTGCAATGCATGGCATACTCAATGACATCACAAACAGCCCCCAAAACCTACATTATAAATTTGAATTCATTATAATATATAAATAAATATATATATATATATTTATATATATAGTTTGTTATCAATGCTATAGTTTGTCGTTGTTATCAAACCAGACACAGAGCAGTTGTGCACCGTTAAACATATACACCTAAATGCCTATATAAGTACAGTGGTCAGTCCATAAATTCGAATTGATAACCCAATTGAAGAGTTGAAGTTTATTCTATTTTGAAATTTGCAAAGTTTTTCACTTTGATCATCATTGACTTTTGAACGTAACGACCACTGTATATATATATATATATATATATATATATATAGTATATCCTCTGAAAACCACACAGACACAATTAGTTTTATTAGCTAACACAAACAAATTGGAGGCGCGTTGGAAACTATTTTCCCTTTATCCGTTTAAATTACACAAAGTGTTGCGCCGGGTGAACGTCTGTGTCTAGACGTTGTTGCATCGTCTAATAAATCTGGTGCACAAACACACACACACACACACAAACACACACACACACACAAACACACACACACACACAAACACAGCATTCACAAGACACACAACACTCACACACATAAATATATATATAATATATATGACAGAAAGGCATTGAGTTCGATTGAAGAATTAAAAGCCGAGCACAAATTCAACACATAACAACAATAAATATATGAGAAGCAAAAATGTTTATTTTCTTGAATGTTATTCGATTATATACAACAACAAAATTCTGCGCATCATTTTTTTTTTTATTGCGCATTGTTTTTCTTTTTTGTGAACTGAAAAGAAACTACAACGGCAAGCAAAAAAAAGAAAAAACCTAATTTTTTAATAAAATGAAAGGAGAATCAAAAAAATAATTCATGAAGTATAAAACTATGTAATATAACAGCAGTTATAACATTGTAATCTATTATTACAAGAAACGTTTTCAAATAAAAACAAAACCCAACAAAATCAACACAAAACGCCTTCGACTTATAATATGCGCTGAGGATCAGTGTATCTCTACATTAACAGCATGCTTTCAGGATAAGGCATGCTTCAAAGCTATAACAATTGATATTCACGAAAATATCGCTAACTATTTAATTAAATCGTTGCACATTTTCGACGGGAATATAGAAGTACATTCACGGATTATGGGATTATCTAAGAAGCCACACAGAAATGAGTCGAAAGGAGAAGAGCCTTGTTTTGCTCGGCAACTACAAGAACGATTTATATGTCCTTTGGCCAATTGACACAAAATGTTTGGCACATTACTCGCAATGATCTGCAGGGATTTTTACGAGCTATAAGCAAATTTTCCCCATATACAAATTCTCTTATTTTGGCTGCTTGAATGGAGTTTCGTCCCTTTTATTGCCTTATGCGAATCGGAGGGACGGTTTTATCTTTGTTCCTTAAAATGGCAAAGTTCGCTTTTGGTTAAGCTTTTTCACGAATTCTGGTCCGATAGTCCTTTTAAATGTGAGTTCAGTAATATGTGCCCCCTTTCGTGTTACTTAATAAATTGGTTGAGCCTTAAGTAACGAGCTCTATTTTTGATTAACTGCGAATCCTGTAGAAAGTCCTTTTCTAGTGAGTCGTAGACCTGAAAAGGAACAACCTCGATTACGGGCGATCAACATAAATGGTATAAAACATAAATAAAACAGTTAATTGTATTTTTAATTTCAACATATTTATTGATGTAATTCAAAAAATTAAATATAAGTTATATTTATAATTATTACTGCATACAATGCAAAATTACTTTGCAGTTTTGCGTTTTGTTTTTTTATTTATTCATTTTTTTTGTTGTTTTTTGTATTTTAAATATTTTTTTCTTCTGTTTTTTTATACTCCTCTCTCATGCTTGGCCTTAATCGCATGTTTGTTTTCAGTTTTAATTTGTAATTAATTAGTTATTATTGCGTTTTATTTGCATCGCTTTTTGTTGTGGTTTTTTATTTATTTATTAATTGTTGTTGTTGTTTTTGTTTTTCCTCGTAGTGTATTGTGTGATTCACTTCAATATATAATATATATATATATATATTTTTGCGCATATATATACACACGCGAGATAATATTGTGTGTACATATATGTTGATCTATATACATATAGAATATATTTTCATTATTATTAATTTTATCATTCTTTATATATTTTGTTTTTGTTTTTCTTCTTGTTGTAGTTTTTTTTTTAAGTTTTCATAATTGTTTTCTTTACTTTCTGTTTGCCTTTATTATTATTATGCTAAGTGTTTGCGGTTCTTGTAGTGTGTATATATGAATAGTGGCGTGTGTGTGTGTGTTTAAATGTGTGTGTGCTGCGTGTGTGTGTGTGTGTGCTGCGTGTGTGTGTGTGTGTGCTGCGTGTGTGCTGCGTGTGTGTGTGTGTGTGTTTGTGTGGTTGTGTGTGTATGGTGGTATGCTGCTTGTTGTTGTTGTTGGTGAATTCCATTTAGATATTTATCGCTGTTGTAGGTTGTTTTCTCACTTAAATGTTTAGTATTGAATTTAAATTAATATTAAGAAGCGTCCTATCATCCGTTCTTTCCTATATTTCCTCATCTGCTTCCTGCTCGCTTCTTCTCTCCTCGCATTTCCTCTCATATCCATCTCCATCTCACCATTCCATGCTTTTTCATTTATTTTCTGTTTAACGCATTCCACATTGCTTGCATTCACTTGTTGTGTTTGTTTGCTTTTTTATTTTGTTGTTGTTTTTAACGCTTGCCACCCGCTTTATTATTGAATGCTGCTTCAGCTGAATTACTCGGTGATGAGGGGTTTGCAGTTCGGTTTCTCTTTCTCCTTGTCGCGATCATTGCGCGGCTCCAATTGTTCCAGCAGCAGAGCGGGATTCGCCTGGCCCTGGTTGGTCTTCTGCTTTAGCATTGTCCAGTCGTAGATGTAATCATATTGATGGTTCAGCGTTCGGAACAAAATGCTGCAAATACAATCAAATCAAATGATAAATGATGAATGATGAATGCTTAACATGTAAAAAAAAAATACAATCGAATAGTTTTATTAATGATAATATTATCATATTACTTACCGGAACAATTGACGTAGGTACATGTAGTCGGGCTGTTCCTCGAAACGCAAGCTACGACAATAGTTCAAGTACATGGAGAACTCGGCCGGTGAGCCCTTGCACAGCACCTCGATGGGCGTGGACATTTTTTTCTCGGAGATTTTCTCGTATTTCTGCTGCTTATTGTTGGCCTTCATGCCCTGCCAGGGCAGGACACCGCGATTGAAGTACATCATCACATACCCCAAGGATTCCATGTCATCACGTCGCGACTGCTCGATGCCCAGATGGGCATTGATCGAGGCATAGCGCGCCGTACCCGTCAAGTTCTTATCCTCGCGATATAAGATGTGAAGGCGCGAGTTTGGATCGCGAAACTTTTTGGCCAAGCCAAAGTCAATCAAGAACAGCTTGTTGCAATGCCTTCCAATGCCCATTAGGAAATTGTCCGGCTTTATATCACGATGAATGAAGCACTTTAGATGTATATACTCTAATCGGCCGATCATCTGATCGACCAGCATTAGCACCGTCTTGATGGTAAAGTGACGTGTGCAAAAATTGAACAGATCCTCAAGAGATGGCCCCAACAGATCCATGACCAGCGTATTAAAGTTCTTCTCCTTGCCATGATGACGAATCCGTGGGAATCCGACGCCGCCACTCAATATGCGATACAATTTCGCCTCGTACAACAGCTGGGGATGGCGTGCATTGGCGCTCTCCATCTTGATGGCAACCTCCTCGCCGCTCTGGATGCTCATACCCAAATAGATGTCACCGAACGAGCCGCTGCCTGCAAGTGTACAACAAAATGTTAACGAATCGATTTTCAATTTAAGTATGGATCATTGGATCTAAAATGATCTGATCGATGACTGTATTCAACTTTGTTTGAATTTTGATGATGAAACTCTTGACTGGTTGTCAGAAATAATGGCGTATATTGCTTACCGATCTTGCGTATCACCCGATATTTGCCGCCAACAATTATCTCGTTGCGAACTTCCTTCACAGTCCGCATCCTGTCCATGTTGGTTCAATAATGGCTCCGCCGCCGCGCTTTGCTTCCAAGGGGCCAAAAGGGTATTGCGACAGTTCGACAATATAAAACCGATTATGTATCTGTTTCTAGCCGAGATCTGTAAAACGTAAAACTTAAAACGTAAAAACATTTTTGACAAAGATATGCCCCCCCCCCCCCCTACCCTCTTTTTTTGTTGTTTATTTTTATTTTATTTATTTATTTATTGGCGCCAAGACAGAAGAGGCAGCGGAAGGCACAAACACTTTCTTTTTTAACTTTTGGTTGGCCATTTTTGTTTTTGTTGTTGTTGTTTTTGTCGCTATGTGTCGTTTGTTATTTTTTTTTCTTTATATTTTTCTAATATTTTCGCTGTATTGTTTTGTTATGATTTTCTCTGGCTTACGTTATTTCATGCACTCTCCTCTGCACTTATGCTTTGCCACGCTCTTCGTTTCCAAAATTATCTGCGAATATTGCCCATTTTCATAACGAAATTAACATTTGAATCGATAGTCGATATATTGACTGAGTGTGTGTCTGTATGCGTGTGTATGTGTGTGTATTGGACAACAACAAATGATAGCAGAGACAACAGTGTCAGGTGGCCCAGGATGGGACGTAAACAGACGCGTTCAATTGTCGATCGATTATTTATTTTCATAATGTCGATTACTGCATGCATAAACAGACGGCACTGATAAACGATAAACAACTGCGACAACTACAACTACAATGACAGGTACCGACACTACTCCGCTTCTTTTACCCCGTTGGAATGCACATTACACATAAACGCACACATATGCAGCAGCAGCACCAACACTTTAGCATTGATACATACACATACACACACAGTCGCTCACCACAAACATACAAATACAAATACACACGCACACAGCTGCAGGCACACAGTTGCTACTACTGCACCTTACATGTTTTTTTTCAGCGTTTTTTTTTTTTTTGACACAAAAGAAAAAATTGAGTCAAGCGCCAGGCCGTAATGAAAACGCATGTGGGGACTTTGATGAAAATATTGTTATTGACGAAAATCTTACCACGAAACAGTGTTTCGAGCGCAGTGAAACTGGTGGAAACTGATGTGCTGGGTGTTTCTCAAGGTTGGCTTCTTACTATTGTACGGGGGGCCAAAACGAACGACAAAAAAAATATTTAGATGTGTGAAATTTTATTGCAAATCTGCGTTTTTTACAACGAGCGAGCCCCTTATGTGCACTTGTTACTGTCGCGTGATTGTCTTACTGCACTTTTTATACGCGCACAACGAAAAAAAAATTGGAAATTTATATATTTTATTAACTAAAATAAAATGGTTAGACTCCAGCAAAAATGCTTTTGATAGTGCTGACAGCCAGCGATACACACACAACTATCGATTGACGCGATGACGATAGGCACTGCCCTGGCAGTGAGTACACAACTGCAATGGTAATCAGTGTTGCCAATCATCGATTACAAAATCCGAGCAGATCGACCAGAAAAATGGGCCAAGAAACAAAATTATATATCTTATATATACATATATATATAAATATATATACAAAATTTATATAAAAACCCAGCTACGTTTTAAAATAAAATTCGGGATGATTAAAATGATAATATTTACTTAATTATTAGTTTAATTATCGTATTTATACAGTTTGTCAGACATTCTTTTAGCTCAGATGCTTTAATAATTTTCAGGCAAAATATTTTCAATAAAACTGGTTCATTTTTTACATAGATTTTGTTATATTTTCAGTATACAATATTGGGATCGCAGGCACTTTTTATAAATTAGTGATGGATTTCCGGATATGGGCTGTTTGCTGATTTTTTCCGGCACAAGTTTCAAAAACAGCAGAGATCCTTCCGATAAAAAGCCAAAACAGCAACACTGATAGATGGACATCAGTGCTGCATAACGGCTATGCAACCCAGTACGTTGATGATACTCCCCAGCGTTGCCCAATACCACTGCGCACGCAATATGTCAAATCTAATTAAAAATGACTGCATACAAAATCAGATAATGATGATCTCTCGGCAGCGTTTCGCATCCCAATCCCCTACTACGTCCTTATCCTTAGAACCTAAAGCTTTAGACCTGAACACTGATTTCAGATATGATAAGCTAATATTGGCACTATTATCTCTTTTCCAATGACATCGGGTAGGGCAAATCTCAAAAAGGGTAATTTTGTCTCGGCATGCTTGATTCGGTCTCGACGTGCACACATACATACATAAATATAGATTACACACACATGCACAAATATAGATTTACAATTTTTTTAGGGTAAGATATACATATATACATACATGCATATGTATGTGGGAGTCTTATTTACCTAACTTCCATGCTCTTCCTCTAACAGCTGCTCGGTACAAGTACGTGTACATAAATCCATATATATATATATATATATATATATATATACATATATGTATATACATGGAATATGCTTTTCGCCATAATCTGTAAGTGCCACAGTAAAAAACATATAGTCAGCATACTGGAAAGATAGTTTGATGACATCGCTTAAGGGATGAGTTAGCCTGTATTTGATGTAGTTGAGTTTCTATCAGAAATGTCGCATCGAAAATGCAGTTTACTTTTGGTCTATATATTTTTATTAAAAACAGTTTTTTTTTGTTTGGTTTTATGTTGTTTTTTGTTTTTTTTTTGTTTTTGCTTTTTGTAAATAACGTGACGACTTGAAAACAGAAATTAAATAAGTGTACTTTACTCGTAATGTAGTAGAAAGTGTTATAAAAGCAATATTACAATAACTGTGGTAGAATTGGCTCCTAAAATAGATATTTTACAACTGATACCACTTTTTGTCTTTATATTTAAGCATTAATTGATGCGCTGTACCGCTGAAATCTTGAGCTGTATTGGCCATACGCTCGGCGCGCTCCTCCAACAAATTGAGCTTCTCGCCACGCTCCATGGCCAACTGATGCGCACGGCTAATTTCCGATGCGGCTGTGGAAGCACGTTGACCAAGCTGATCCAAATTGGGACCAGGTATATGCCGTGCCGTAGAACGATTTGCTTTCCCGCTTTGTTCACCAACTACACAAACAAATTAAGCATATGGATACCATTTAAAAACTATAATTATAAATATATATATATATATATTTTTTTTAAATACATACACAACTCTTCGCGATCCAGAAGTTTGGCGCCTCCGCCAAATAGACCCTTAAAGAAACCCTCCTTCGGCTGTTCGGGCATTTCGTGTACCGTATATAACTCACCCATCATCTCCAAAATAAATTGACTAAATAATGTGGGTTAGAATATGATATTATAATAACGATATATTTGCATATATATATATATATATATAAATATATATATACACATAAATATATATAGTAAGCTTACCAAAATTCCGATGATATCGTGAATTTTTGAATTTCGGTGGGCGATGCCATGTACAATCCATGACCTTTATGACTAAAGCAAAATATTTTTGATATTCTACATAAAAAAAATAGATAGGAAAAAAAACAAATTGTTGAAAATTATAATACGTAATTTGGATTATAGTTGATTGGTTTCTTACTGAGTTGTATCTTCATGAACAATGATCTGTTGACCCCATATCGAAAGCATTGGATCCACAATTCCCTGTTTACATTTGGTTTGAAAACTGCGACAAAATATAAGTGTAAGTTTACAATGCAGACGCAGGCAGTTAATTAGCCAAATTGTTATACCTTAACTCCATAAGCGGTAAGAAATCAGTATCCAATAACAGTTTTAGACTAGGAAGACTATGTACCATTAGATGGCCATTCGAAAGATAGGTTGCTAAGCAAGAGCCATCTACGGGAAGAGAGAACAAAAAAAGAAGAAAAAAACAAAAAAAAAAAAAAAACAGAAAACAAAAACAATTGTTACAATCTACACTTGAAAATATATTGTACATGCGAATGGGTTGTTTGTTCCATTTAGCGAGCACAGACTGTTGTTGTACTACTGTACTACTGTACTAGTGTACTAATGTTGTATTTTTATGGACCTTTCATCGTGATAGTTTCTGCCTTGACTGCAAAATCCATTTCCGATAATTGTATGCGATTAATGCAGCATTGATTTGCCACATCGAAGACTTTTGTTTGCTTTTCGCTAGCGATTACGATATATTGTCGATCGGTGAGTGTTTCCAGGCCAGTGCTGACGCTGCCGCTGATGCCGCTGCTGCTGGCGCTGCTGCTGCTGATGCCGCCGCCACCACCGCCGCCGATAGCGCCACTACCGGTCGCACCACCGCCAGCGCTGCCGCCACTGCCACTGGCCACTGCACTACCACCACCACCACCACCAACACCACCACCGGCGCCACTGGCACCACCAGCAGCACCACTGCCAGGTGCAGCATTGCCGCCACTACCGGCGGCACCCGCGCTACCAGCACCGCCGGCAACCGAAGTGTTTGATATTGTATTGGCAGTTGTTGGTGTAAATGTGGGACTGGTGCGGCTGCTACTCTTAGTGGGTGTGCCTACAGCGAGAGAGACACAGAGAGAGAAAGAGAAAGAGAGAGATTGTTAATTAATGCTATGTGTATGTGTGTAATCATTTTTTCATTTACGATCTTTCTTATCCCTGTTCTCGTCGCGCCAAGGCTCAAATGTATAGGGTATGAGCGAGCCGTAGGAGTCTAAAAAAGACATGGAAGTAATGGAGCCTTTGAGCCGTACCACAGGACCGCCTACAACAATCAATTATAATCATCACATTCAGTATATACGCATATATATATATATATAGATAGAGTTTACCATTTATTGTGACCAAGACGGGCTGAGATTTGCGCACATCGCGCTCCGGCATTGTGATGAACAGTGTCAATATTGAACCGAAACTAGTTCCAATCCACAAAGTAGGAACGAGCGTCAAAATATCTGAAAATTACAAATTCAAATTGAAATGTCGCATTAAATCCATTGCATTTTAATATCGGTTTTTGGTAATCGCTCGATATTATTTTCTAAATTCGAATTTTGACATTATGTTTTGCTTTTAAATCTATTCATAATTAACAATGTATTGAATGTATTTTTGAAAATCGGTTCAGTTTCAGGTTCATATGACAAATACTATATGTTTCGACCGATAATTTCAAATATCGTCATTCAACGGACAACGGATTAAATGGTTCAAATGCTGTCTACCCCCAAAAAAGTATGCTACATAAATACAAATTCTGAAAAGAAGTTGAGCATTATAATATACACACATATATAATATGTAATACTCCGGTAAAATATAGTAAGGAAGGTCAACTTACCATTGCGTTTTGCATAACTCTCGATAAAAGCTAGACAGGTAACAGATTCAGAGGAAGACATATCAATGCTGGACATTGATGACGATCTGGATCTCGAGAAGGTACCATCCAATTTATCTGCAAGGCAGTTTTGTATGGGAAGCGGATCGATTAATTGATGAAGCATGATATGTATTCATATATATATACATATATGTATATATATAAATACATATATATATATATATATATATATATATATATGTATATGTATATATCGGATATAACGGTACAGCAAAGAGAGTGGCAAACGATTACACAATACAATTGATTTATTGAGATTGACAGAATTTAGAAGAGGAAGGAAGAGTGAGAAATAGAGAGAGAGAGAGAGAGAGAGAGAGCGAGATAGAGAGGAGTAGGAGCAGGAAAAAAGACAGAGAGAGAGAGAGAGAGAGAGAGAGAGAGAGAGTAAAAGCGGTGGGCGGTAGTAGGCATAACTTCTGCTTATTTTAATTATTTGAATAGAGATTTGCTTTGGTTCTTATTTTTGTTTTTTTGTTTTTGTTTTGAATTTTTTTGCTGCACTATTTCACTAGACTGCTAATTGTTATTCTATGTAATTGTGTATGTATGTGTTTTGTGTGTATGTATGTGTGTGTGTGTGTGTGTTCAATCGATGCAATAGGCCAATTACAGAAGGTCCTTCTTTAATTGCTTTGTGTGTGTGTGTGTGTGTGTGGCAGGCATGCCAATAAATTTGTTTACTTATGTGTGTGCGTGTGTGTGTGTGAACTATGCAAAAATACTTTTCCAATGCAGAATTGTTGTCGAGCTAATTTATATTTTTGTTGTTGTTGTTGTTGCAGTTAGTTGTTGCTGTTGCGGTTGTTGCTGCTGTTATTAATTGCTAATTAGAAGCGTGCACAAATACCGAGAGCGAGCGAGCGAGCGAGACAGAGATAGTGTGTTAGTGTGTGTGTGTGTGTGTGCGTGTGTGTGTGTGTGTGAATACAAATACTAAAACTTATTAAGAGAGAGAGAGAGAGAGAAAGACAAAGACAAAGTAGGAGAAATAGAAAGAGAGAGAGAGAGAGACAGAGCAAGAGAGAGAGAGAGCGAGACAAAGAGAGAGAGAGAGAGAGAGAGAGAGAGAGAGAGCGAACGAACGAACGAACGAGCGGTAGTGTTGAGCGAGCGAGCGAGCGAGCGAACGAGTCAGACAAAGCCGAAAGAATTCGTTATTTTTTGTTGGTTTCTTTTTCTTTTTTTTTTTTATGTTGGTTGGTTATTGCTTGTTGTCGTGAACGAAAGAGGCGAACAAATGTGAGCGACATTCCTTCCAACAAAACCCACAGCGAAGACCCAATTCCCCACACACCCTGAATAAAACTGCATCCATCCCCCCTGCACCCGCCAGCAAAAAAAAAAAGAAAAGAAAACAACAAAAATAGTAGAAAAATTAAAAAAAAAAATATTTAAATTCAAAATGTGAACAGAAACCGCAAACAAAATTCGGCTGGCAGTCGTGTTTTTTTTTTATTTTTGACAAGGGAGGGGAGGGGCGAAAGGCTCTCGTGCTGCCAGAAGACAGATAGAGAGAATGAGTGAGAAAGAGAGAGAGAGAGTGACGGAGAGAGGAGAATAGAGAGGCAAACCACAGGCAACGTGCTGCACAGTGTGTGTGTGTGTGTGTGTATGTGTTGGTGAAGAGCGCGATAAAGTGCCATATCTGTGTAAGTGTGCGTGTGTGTGTGCGTGTGTGTGTGTCGAGTGCGTGTGCGTGTGTAAAGGGAGTAATACAGACAACATCTTTGTATTGGTGTAGCGCACAAATACATCTATAAATATATATATATTTTTATATATAGAGATAGAGAGAGAGAGACAGAGTGTGAGAGAGGGATAGAGAGAGAGAGAGAGAGAGAGAGAGAGATTAAGAAGAGAGAAATGCTTGTTGTGGTGCAGTTTGTTGCAGTTGCTCTGTTTTTGTTTTCGTTTTAATCTTGCAATACTAGTTGTTGTAGTAGTTTGTTGTTGTTGTTATTGTTGTAGTTATTGTTGTTGTTGTTGTGGCTGTTAACAGTGCTCTCTGTTTGTGCTCTCCCACCTTGTGATTTGGACTTTTTTAGGGACTCGTACGATGTCACTGACTGCTGTTGCTGTATAACGGATGTTTGATGCTGTAACTGATGCTGATGCTGTATTTGATGCGGATGCGGATGCTGATATTGTTGTTGCTGTTGTTGTTGTAATTGTTGTTGTTGTTGCGCACCTGCTGCAGCACCACCGACACCACCACCGACACCACCACCACAATCGAAGCTGCCGCCGCAGCCGCCAACAGTTGTCAATGCATCAAACGCGTCAAAAGAAGCAGCGAAAGACAATTGCTGTTGCAGCTGTTGTTGCTGTTGTTGTTGTTGTTGCTGTTGTTGTTGTTGAAATAATAGTTGTTGTTGTTGTAGCTGCTGCTGATCAACGCCGCCACCCGCACTACCACCACTACCAATACCACCAACACCAACACCGCCACTAGCAACACCCGCACCTGCATCGTCCGCACCATAAACGCCTGACGTCGACGCCGACGGCGCTGCCGCTGCATTTGCTGACGACGACGTCGACGCTAACACTGCATCGCTGCCAAGCGTCTGCTGCTGCTGCGCCTGCTGTTGTTGTAGCTGCTGCTGCTGTTGTTGTTGTAGCTGCTGCTGCTGCTGTTGTTGTTGCTGCTGTAGTAGCTGCTGCTGCTGCGTTGCATTCGCGCTGATATTAACCGTTGCAGTTGCTGCGCTGCCGGCTCCGCCGTTGATCTGTTAAACAATAATAATAATTGGAGAGGAGAGAGAGATACACACAGAGAGGAGAGAAAGAGAGAGATAAATGCACTAAATGATTGAATTGAGCATTTCATTTCATTTTGTTCTTGTTGTTCTTGTTGTTGTTGTTGTTTTTCGGTTAATTGCTTTTCCTTTTTTGTTTTGGTTTTTTTGTTTTGCTTTTTGTGTGCGTGTGTTCATGTTTATGGGTGTGCGTGTGCCAGTGTGTGTGTGTGTGCGTGTATGTGTGTGTTACAAATTGGAGCATACTTCTTGGTTTGTGGTGTTTATTGTGATGGGGAAAAAGGAGGGAAGCTCGCATTTGAACAGATGCCAAAGTAACGGTAAACTAAACGAATGCATAACGAATTCGTGTGCGTGTGAGGCTTGTGTGTGCGTGTGTTTCTGTGTTTGTGTGTGTGTGTGAGTGTGCTTAGTTGGGTTCGTGTGAGAGAGTGAGTGGATTACAATTTACAATATTGCCAGTTGCCCGTGTTTGTTGTTGTTGTTGTTGCTGTTGTGATGCCAGGCAAACAAACGTGTGTGTGTGTGCGTGTGTGTGTGTATGGGTGAAAAGCTTTTGCTGATGCTTGTGAGCTTAATGCAAATGAATTTATCGATGTTGACGTCGATGTGGGTGTCAGTGTTGGTGAATCTCGTAATGGTGCACGTGAGTAGATATGAAGCAACAATTTTTTTTTATATATTCACAACAGAGACTTATTGACAAAGGTTGTAACAGAGAGACAGAAGAGAGAGAGAGAGAGAGAGAGAGAGAGAGAGAGAGAGAGAGAGAGTGGCACAGAAAGTGGACGAACGGAGCGAGTAACGATGGCGGCTGGTGAGGGAATGAGACAGACATAAAGCACAGCGAAACAAAGAACGCACAAGAACAATAATTAAATAGTAAATAGTAAGTACATAACAATATGTGAATATATATACATATATATGATAACAAAAACAAAATTAATTTCTTATAAAAAAAGCGCTAGAAATTGTATGACAGCTGTAGATAAGCGTGTATGTGCGTATGCATGTATGTATGTATGCATGTATGTATGTATGTGCATGTATGTTGTATGAAACGATAAAGCAAAGCAAGATTGTATCGATATGTTATATATATATATATATGTATGTGTGATATGGGCAATATATGATATGACTTTATATTAAGTACATACATATTCGTGTATATGAGAGTAAGCTTAGTAAATATTGTCATATTATTGGGGTTATTCTAATTGGTTTATTTTTTTTACAGTGTATGAGCAAATAAAGCAACGGTTATCGCCGCTGCAAGCTTTTTATTTTTTATTTTTATCGATAACGAAATCAAAGATTAAGAAGCTGAAACTAAAATATATATATATATATATTAACATATATATAACGGAACATTTGACAAAGCTTTAGGGTGCTTCTACAAACACAATGGTAACTGATTGAATTGCGACATCGGTAGTTATCGACAACAATATCGATATTTATCGACATCGAGCAATCAATTTCAAGCATGAAATTGATTACATTTGTTGTTTTTTTTTTGCCAACAAGGAGTCAATATTGAAAACAATCGATAACAAATCGATTGAGTGGAATATGTGGAACTTCAAACAGACATGTGACACACATATACAGCGAACACAAACAAACAAAACACATACATACATACACACACAGAGATATATATATGTGTATTTAACGATTTAACTTAACGATTTCTGATGTACATAATTACATAAATGTACAACATACAAATTTACATTTTAACAATGGACCCAAGAGAAAATTGAGTTGCTTTTATAATTGCGGTTTTTAATGGTATTATGTATTGGTAGATTTCGGGTGGATAGGGCTGGCCGGCAGTACGCTGAATCCACAGGAATCCACAGGATTAGTAAACTTAATGGTATATGCTGTTTATTCCTTATTATTATTATTTTTTGTTTCTAATCTTATTTTCTTCTCTTTTTTTTTGTTGATGATTAAATGAAGATGAGTCATTTCATGTGGTTGATGGAATGCAATGGAACTTAGACAAACAAACGTGTTACGTACAACAGTCAATATCAACCCATTTAGTATAATATGGTTATTTCTTCATTGCTTTTCTTTTCGATATATTCGGTTTTACAGTTTTTGCACAGTGCATACACTTAGTATGAGGATTTTTTGGTGAAGAAGTAGAATGTTTAAGTGTTTTTTTTTACTTATGTTTTTTATTTTTAAGTTTTTCTTTTTTGTGGATAGTAATTTTTGGTATTTTTAGTTTTTTTTTTCTTTTTTTTTTTGTACAACAGTTATGCATACTAGTCTATAATTAGGTAATTATGTATATACACACATATGTATATATATAGGAGAGAGAGAGAGAGAGAGTGAGCAAGAGAGAGAGAGAGAGAGAGAGAGGTAGAGAGACACAGTTGTATATAACAATTTTATGTGTGTGCTTGTTTACTATTTTTTTGAGATGGATTTTAATTTTTTATATATTTTTCCGCCATTTTAATAGCCATTGCAAGGGCGGGGAGTGGGGGTTATCTTAAGGGGGTTCACACTACTAGTTTTTAGTATATATAAATATATATATATATATATATGTATGTACATCTCTATATATATATATATATATATATATATATATGAATTTATTATTGTGATTGTGCTAATCCTTCTTTATTGTACTCTTCTTCATCAACTGCTTATTTTTGTTAGATTTTACTGGGTGTGTGTAAGTGTGAGTGTGTGTGTGTGTGTGTGCGTGAGGTGTTGTTGTGCGATGTGTGTGATGGTGTTATTGTTGTTAAAATGAATTACCAAAGAACTTCCATACAATCACATACAGGCAGTTATATTGCAGCTCTTCTGCATCCGTTGCCTAGTTTCAGGAGAAAGAAGCATAGATAAGAATTTGATTTTGGAATTGAAATTTGTTGATTTGAATTGTTGTTGTTGATTTGCATTGTTATTGTTTTTTTGTTGTTGTTTATTGGTGCAAAACGATTTGTTCTTGCTTTTTGCTTTGATTGTTGTTGCTGTTGTTTTCATTATTTTATTTTTAAATACTTTAGTTGCTATTAAGCTATTATAAACAAAGAAAAAACCAACAAAAATCTCTACCAAATTTTCTCTATTCAAAATGCAATTTTCAAAAATCAAAAATGAAGCAACCCCAACTAATCGATTCGATTCATTTGTTCATTTACAATACTATATATATATATATAGTACGCTCTCTAATTGGTAAGCTTTTGAGAGGGGGGTGGGGGTGGATTGGGGGGGCTTGGGGTTGGTGGCAAAGGGGATTGGTTGCATAGCTACAACAAAAATCTACAGCTTGCATACCAAATCATACAAAGCTATATTATAGTTATCATATAAAGAGCACAAAGACATTGTTGGGAGGGTTCCACACAGAGCAGTCCACATAGAGGGAAGGCGAGGATTTGTTTACTGCTTACTTGCCATGGTACGCCCTAACGTACATCAAAACCAAATAAGTACAAACACAAAAGATAAACATAATTAAAGAGATAAGAAACCAAAATAAATATATAAGTAAATAAATAAATAAATAAATGCCCCGAAATGTTGACAACATGGTAAATCAGCAGCAGCAGTCAGTTGTGTGTATTTTGTGTGTGTGCTTGTTGTGTAAATATGATTTTGAGTTTTAACAAGTGTGGCGAGTTTTTTGCTTATATTATTTTTTTTGTTTGGTTTTTGGTTTTGGTTTTTGTATTTGAGACAAACGAATTTCGCTTACGCTTTGGACTCTCTCGCGATCGCTCTCACTAAACTGCAGCAACTATGCAATGCACAGAGCATTTTGATAAACACACACAAGGATGCACAGGGATACACAAGGATACACATCATACATCATACATCATACATCATACATCATACATCATGTATGCTTCTTCTTTATGACGCTTTCCTATCTGCTTGGGTCGAAGAAGGGTTTTTTCTTCATCTTTACACACGACAGAGGGAAAGAGGGGGAGATAGAGGGGGGGGTGGTGGGGGGGGAGAGAGAGAGAGAGAGAGAGAGAGAGAGAGAGAGAGAGAGAGCAGTAGATCATACTTACGTATCTTTTTGGTTAGACTGCCGCTCATCTGGGGCGACACATCATTCTTGTTGTTGGCCCGGCCAACATTTGCACCCATACTGATGCCAATGGCGCCGCCGGCTCGCTGCTCGCGCGGCTGATACTTAATATTCGGCACGGAGAGCAGCCGCTGATCGCGTGCCTTCTCTTTGAACTTTTGACGCGACGGCTTTAATGGCGGCAACTGTTGCTGTTGTTGCTGTTGCAGCTGTGATTCGCTTAACGGCAAATTGTTTGGTCTTTCGCCGCTCTCCGGCGGCTGTTCGAAGTCAACACGCTTTTGAGTTGTTGTCGCCGGCGTCTGCATCTCTCCCGTGCCAGTATCACAATTGAGAATCGCTGTGGCCGCAGCCAGGCCAACATCGTCCTCACAGCACTCGAGCGCCTCGGCGGCCGTTGGCAGCGTTGGCTGCTGCTGCTGTTGCTGTTGTTCATCGCCAGGGCCCGATTCCGGTGAGCTCTCCTTGGGCGCATAGAAAATGGCGGAGCTGTTCCGTATGGAATCGAGCTCCGTATTGACATTGAGGCTACCGCCGATTTTCATATTGACTTTAGATAATTGACGCTTCAAATTGAACGTTTTCCATGACATCGATTTGCGGCGATCCTGCAACTCTTTTGGCGCACCCCCAACGCTCTCGTCTCGCTGCGGACTCTTTGCTGCCGCAATGGCGGCCGCTGCTGCTGCCGATGCTGTTGCGGCGCCAGCACCACTAATCAGTGAATCTCTGGTGCTATTGATAATTGGCCCATGCTCACCGGCGACGCCCACTGGCGATGTGGGTCGCGAGGCGCCCTGCGATGTTTCAGCTGATGCCGATGCTGTCGAATTGGGCGCCGCTGATGTTGAGACATAGGCGGACATTGATGTTGCAGCCGCCTCATTTGCCTCGGGTATGAACTCAATCGATGGACTGTCCGGGCTAGTCGTATCGTTCAGCTATATATATATTTTTGTACATATATAGAATATTTATGCGAGGATGTGGGCAGTGGGCATTGTTGCCACAAGTTTTAACTACGATTCCGCTATCGTATACGTATATATATATATATATATATATATATATATATATATATTTATATATATATATATATATGGTTCCTTAACACAGTGGGGCGCAGGCCGACAAAGCAAAAACCAAAATAAACATAAGGAACAAAAGCAACAGCAATAGTAGAGAAAGAGCAGTGCAATAAATATGAGCGAATCCCAATATTTCTAATCTGATCTGAACTCAATTCTATGACAGATGACCAGATTGTCTTATATATAGTTAGTGTTATATGACGACATTCCATACCATATTTTCTGGCTTAGAGCCTTTGAATTATTCTCTCCTACACATTTCGTTGTAGAATCGCTTGGATAATATGATATTTAAATGTATGTTTGACGTATGTTTGTTATAATATATATAAGAGACTCAAAATGTTTACTTTGAAGAATTTAATATTACATTTTTTAAATTGCATATCTATTCCTTTCAGGTTTTTTTTTTGCGTTTTCCAATATTATTATTACCAAGTCAAGTTTTGGAATAGTGTACAATTCTATATCGAATTATTCGTTTGATTGTACAGTCTGTAAACTGCAAATAGCTATAGATATAGATATATATGGAAAACCAAAGCTCAGATCGATGTTTATTCCAATTTAAGAGTTGCTCTTTCCTAGTTGCTGCTTTTGTTCTTCACATTTTTTACTTTCATATTAATTTATGCTTTGCTTTGTTTGCTTTTAATAGGCTGGGATAAATATATATATATATATATATACATATATTTATTCTTGTTTTCTTTTATAGGGGCTTATATACTTATATATTCAGGAAATGGAGAATGGGGAAGATGTGTAGTTGAATCATTCCAACTTTACACACATACATATATATATATATATATATAACAATTAATGGTAGTATTCAAATGCGTTTTAAGGGTTAGGGTTAGGAAATTTTAATTGGAATTAAGTCAACGGCTTAGTGAAGCTGTTTTACGTATAACAGTTATAATTGTTATGCCACACACACACACACACACACACACACGCAGGAAGGCAGAATACAGAATCGAAGAAAATTCGTTCGGTTTAACATAATTTTTAAAATCTAATTGTATATCAATATAATATATATATATGTATTTATATCAATCAATCTCAATCAATATCAATCAGAACCGCTAACAATTGGCTGTATGGTTTTTTGTTTTTAAGATTGGTTTATAATTTTGTTAAGATTTAGTTTAGTTTAGTTATGTTTTGTTTAATTTAGCTGGTTAGTTTTATATGAATAGGAAGAAATGGTACATTTTGGTGGATTGGTATTGGCTGTAGTCGAAAAATATAGAAATTTATTTCTGTATGTATGTGATAAACGTCAGGCCTCACAATACAAAACAAACTAACACACACTTACATACATACATACACTAAACACGCACATCAATCAATCAATCAATCAAAGAAACGTGTCTGGATTTTATGTTATAGTTACTACTAGGTGGAGAGTAGAGAAATAAATGTTCTTATTGTTGATGTTAATTGGTATTGGATATAAGGCTAAGATTTCTCGTAGAGAGAGACAGAGATAGAAAGCGACAGAGGGAGAGAGAGAGAGAGTAGAGGTACAGTAATACAAAGAGAGACAGACAGAGAGAGAGAGAGAGAGAGACAGATAGTAAGAGAGAAAGAGAGAGAGAGAGAGAGAGAGAGAGAGGCAACAGGTGTGACACACACACACAACAATGTACAACAATCAGAACCATAATCAATCAAATGACATATCAATGATGTTTCGTGGTGATTTGCGAGCGGTGAGATGAAAGAGCGTGTATTACAATTAAAAACCAATTAATTAATCAGTCAATCAATGTCAATCGATGCAGCGTGCAAAGAAAAATGTTCATAATATATATGTATACATATATAAATATATACATACATACAGATAATATGAATGTAAAAAAAGTAATTTAAATTTATTTTTTTTTTATGAAGAAAAAAAAAACAACAATCAATCAATCAATTATGATTTACCATGCTTACATTTTGTGCGTTCCGTTTAAGTTTTTTTTTTTTTTTTTTTAGTATCAGGGCAAAATTAATATCGATTTTAATATGAAAGAGAGAGACAGATGTATACAAGTATGTATTTATAGACAGAGTGAGACAGAGAGAGAGAGAGAGAGAGAGAGAGAGAGAGAAAGAGAGAGAGAGAGAGAGAGAGAGCGCGCGTATTTATGAGTTCCCCAAGTGGAAAATTGGACCGAAATGGTTTGGGAACTGCAACTAGACTGCTTTAAATGGCACATATGTCAAAAATAATACATAAAATATATAATAAAACAAACTTAATCAAATCAAAATTAATTTTAATGCTAAAATATTGTCTTACAGCAAATTAAACGGAATTATCAAGTGCCAAAGAAGAATAAGAATTAGAATACCGATATTCGGTATATATATAAATATGTATACATATATATACATATATCTATATAAATGTATATATATATATATATAGCTAGCTAGTTTTGGGAAAGGACTGGTCGCGAACGAAATGAAATACGCAAAAACATATAGAATTATAAGGAAGAGTATGCTAAGAATACTACTAATATATAAATTTAGGCTACGTAGATATTTATATTTAAATGTATGTACATACATATATATATATATATATATATATATATATATATATTATGTATATGTATATCAATTACTTAGATGCTATAGAAAAGTGTGTCTAAATGTTTTTGTTTTTGTTTCTTTTTTTTGGGCTTAACAATTTTGTATGTAGCTTGCTTGCATGTATGTGTGTGTTTGTTTGTGTGTGTGTGTCTGTGTGTGTATATGGTACTGTATGTTTTTTGTTTCTTTTTTTTTATACCAAAAATGAGGGGAGCAAAATCATTGGAAGTGTGTAATTTGTGTGTGTGATAGTCAATTTTTTTATAAAAAAAAAAAAACAAAATACTGCACTTCAATCAAAATGCCAGACAAATGCAAATAGATTATGTTTTTTTTTTTTTTTGCTTGGGTAGGTTTATAAGTAATATAGCTTAGTTAACTAATAAAAATGCGTTTGCTACAATAAATTAGCTTGCTTCGTTGTTAATCAATCATTAATGCATATATATATATATAAAGATTAAATGATGTAAGTTGATTAAAATATAGTTAATGGCATTGTTTTTGTTGTTTTTATTAATTATTTGTTGGCTCAAATACAATTTTCAATTTGGTTGTTATAAATATCAAATTGAAGCGCTATTTGTCTAACACTTGATGCGTGTATGTGTGTATTTGTCTGTCTGTGTGTGTGTGTGTGTGTGTGTTTGTTTGTTTGTGTCAGTCACCTTGTGTGTATTGGTGTATCTGTGTATATTTCTGTGTATGTGTGTGTGTGTCACTGATTGAAGGCGGCAACAGCATTATCATTATTAACATCATCAGTCATCATGAATCATGATCAATTAACATTATCAATCATGATCAATCAGCGATGATTAATAATCATTTATTAGCGTTTAGCAGTTAAGAGCCAACATCATCATCATCATCAATCGTTATCAATCATTGTTATTATCAATTATGATCAATCAGCACTTACCTGATCTGAACTGGGCGAACGGCTTTGCTCCTCTTTGCTCTCAATGCGTTTTGGACTTTTTGGTGTTCGCGAGTAAGGATCGTGTGCGCCATACAGATCGGGACATGCAACACTCAATAGGCAAATTTTTTGGATTATATCAATTATGACAAGTCCGTATTCGGTACCATAAGCCATTCTAAAAACAGAAAAGAAAAGACCACGCCATCATGTCAACAAAAACAACGGCATCCAAAAGAAAATACCATACAACAAATCTCAATACTAACGAGTAAATGAACCAAAAAAAAATCGAAAATAAACAAATTATAAAAATACCATACTTTTATATCTTATTTCGCAACGTTTACACACACACACACACGCACACACGCGGGCAGGCACTAAAGTCCGTCTGTCTGTATGTCAGTCATGCCGTTTGTCATTCTGTCTAAAGCTCAATTAAATCTTACTCTAGCGAGTAGCGAATAACAAGTGACGATTAGCGAGTGACGAGTAACGAGTAACTGCTTATACCCGTTCTAGCTGGCAACTGTTGCAACTACTTCTTGCAAATACACAACGCAAAACTATAATCAAATAATATGAAAACGTACTCTAACGAGTGGCGAGAGTCGAGCAACGAGTAGCACTCGTTCTACACAACACAAAAAATTAAAAAGCACAGTTAAGCAGGTGCGCAGAGCTATCGTTGAGTCCGTGTTTTCGAAACGGGGGAATTGGGGTTGTGGGTTGGCTTTCGACTAGGCTTTACTTAGTAGTACTTAGTAGTCAGGCGCTTTCATAAAACGTCATGCACAATATACGAATACAAACTACAAATACTGCACTAATTTTATTTTTTTTTGGTTTCTATTTTCTTATTATAGTCCGCGTGTGTCCGTGTGTCAATTTAATGTGAGTGTGAGGGCGTGTCAGGGTGTGTGTGTGTGTGTGTGTGTGTGTGTACGACTATGGAAAGTGTATGGCTTAAGGCTATGAACTAGAGCTACTTACAGGCCATAACTAGAGTTGATGCACAACGAGGTAACCTGCACGGTTCGACGATTCGGGCCCGTTGTGAGACACACCAATTGGGATTGAAAGCCCGGCGGCTTGCGCTGAGCACCAAAACGTACCTTAAGCGTGCACTCCGTCTACAAAATTAGACATATTTGTTAAATAGTACAAAACTAAACAACAAAAGCCAACATTTAAATAAATACATCTGTGGGCATTTCCAAAGAAAAGACAGAGAAAAAAACCAAACGGAAATGCTGTTCAATAAGATCTTTGATATCATTGAAATATTTGCTTTACATTTGTATTTCTTGCACTTATTGGATGATATCAGTTATAAGCAGAGTGTCAAACCGAAACCGAAACCGAAATTGGAGCCGCATTTTTACCTATTGGAATTCGAAATCCGAATCGGAATCAGAGCCCAAATTATTTTTCAAATCAAAATACCTACTCGACTATTGGTGCTGATCAAGAACTTATAATATTTTATATCTCTACCTAAAATTGTATGTATACATATACGTGTATATATATACAAATTTTATGTAGAGATATAAAATGTAATAATTGGGATACCTGTTCTGCGACCTACTGAGCCTATAGCTTCTGCATCAATCCGAGCTAATACACGAATGCTAGAATCTTTGTTGGGTTGAGGTTGGTTCCATGTCATTGAAACTCAGAACATGCATTCCTAGGATGCTGCATCTTCATCTAGACACACTCTGCTAGGATGCGCATTGAGGATTCTTCCTCGATTTCACAAAACCTGCAAAAACTTCGCTACTATAAATACCTATTTTATTTAGGTGACTTCTTCGGCTAAATCTTTTCTTTCCCATGGTTATTACTTGCTTAAATCGTTTAAGATTATAAACACCCAAAAGACATCTGGCTTGTCGGAGTCCTTGTGTCTCTGACCGGCTCGGTTGTCGCCTTTGTCTTTCTTCGTTTCTAAAAGTGGTAATTAAAACCTAAATTTCGTTTTGGTTTGAAAAAACTGGTTATAAGGATTTCTGGGATTTGAATAGTTTTTTTTTTCGAAATGCCCGCAATAGACGAAGAATAGGAAGTGTATTTGTACCTTATCCGAATCACTTGATTCGGTCTTCTGCACCTGGTGTCCGGTAAGGAAATCGCATTCAGGACTGGTACCATAGATGTCATCAAAGTTCTCATAGAGTATTGGTATCTCCAGCACCAGAACATCCGATGTGGACTCGACCTTGCGAAATTTGAACAACATTACCTGACCCATCGCGCCGGCGACGCACAAGCGACGCGACTCCGAGCATAAAAATATCAAATGCACTGCCAGCGGATTATCGCTGTCCGAGTGGCTAACATGACGCGGCTT
Organism: Drosophila glabriapex; assembly: GCA_035042305.1. Lineage (NCBI taxonomy): Eukaryota > Metazoa > Arthropoda > Insecta > Diptera > Drosophilidae > Drosophila > Drosophila glabriapex. The sequence continues at coordinate 15,809,784 of JAWNLN010000066.1, forward strand.
CTCAAACATCTTCGCCGTCTTTAATTTGTACAAAATCTACGAATTCGATCAATCAATGACAAGCTTTAATTACTATAGTTGCTCAATTGTTTTTGTGGTTGTATTGGATATGTACCTGAAGTGTGCCAGCGCCAGAGTCCCAGAACTTGAGGCTGCCATCCTGATGGCCAGTGATGACAATCTCCGAGTATGAGCACGAGGCTGGTGACCATTCGCCCCCCGATATGGGCCATTCACGCTCCGAGAAGCCTGTCTTTTTACTTGTCGTTGTGCGACCAACCTGCGATAGAACCAAATCAAAAAGAGTGAGAGAGATAGTTAGAGGAAGAGAGAGAACATTAGTTGAGAAGAAGCACAGCAGATATGATCTTAAAATGGGGATCCCTTCAAAGTGTCTGTCAAAGTTAATCTACCACTTGAACAATATAATATAGCTGTTGGAACTTACGGAATAGAAAGCAGGAACCAAGTCCGATGGGCAATCGGTTAAATATGTGCAACATGTAACAGGTGATTCGTGTAAGTCCATTGGATAAGGCGATTCAAAACATGGAAAACCGGGCGTTAATAAGTCTATTAATACTAAGTCATATTGAAGCAGCACAGCTATCGCATACGGTTCCTGGGTTTCTGTATATCCAAGAGACATAAGTTGATATAAGTTAAGCTTGAAAAATGCTACCTCAAATAAGATCGTACCGCAGGGCCAGGGATTCTCGCAGAGTGTAATGAAATCGCAAACGGCATGCTCCATTTCCAAAACGGTTGTAGTCTTGCCAACCATAACGGTGATGCAATTCGACTTTGAGCCCTTCTCCGATGGCATGCCACCCGAGAATATTGTGAAGGTTTCGCTAAGCGACAGAGTAGAAGGAGAACATGATAAAAAGAAGTATAAATATATATTTTTTTTTGAAGAGAATTTAAGCGAAAGATAATTACCCAGTTGCGCTTGACTTCAAATCAACTTTATAAATCGGTTTACATTTATCCGTATTGCCATCCTTGTTGATTTTCGCTGTGGTATCAAAGAGTCATCATCATAAATTTACAAGCAACAGTAATAAAATCACTTACCATGCGGACAAACTTGCGACTGCGGCTTGGGCTGTGGCTTGGTTGGCCAAGAGCAAATCGAGCCATCTGTGTGCGATGATACAAAATATTTGCCCTCGTAATGCCAGGCCAAAGATTTAACAGCCTCGGCTGCCTGCCATCGTATTTCAGCGCATTTCACTTTCAGATCCCACAACACAAGCAGCCCACACTCAAATGCAATAAGCAACTGTAAACAATAAGTTGCAATAAGTTGCATTTGAGAACTTTTGTTGCTATTGTTGCTGCCACTTACCTTGTTTGCATCCAATGGATTATCACATAACGCAATCACAGCACCTGGATGACTAGTTCTAACCCTACAAGAAAGAACATTACAAAAAAAGAGACCGTATTACATCTCGGGCAATTCTGGGAATTCCGAAAAGTATGCAATGCTTTTGATTTGCAATTAATATATTTCTGATTGCGATAACAGTGTGATCTGTTTAAGATTGCATTTCAAATGATAATTGTGTACTCACACTTCAATTGCTTTATTCCAGTTAATAATATATCCACTAAGTGCAAATGTATCTATGTGAACGACGTGTATGTTACCCTTCTCGGTGCCGACGTACAGCCATTTGCTGCCAACCGGCAAATGTATGCAAGTGACTCTGCGATATCGATAGAGAAATACTATTTAATCTCTATTCAAACATATATATATATATATATATATATATATATTGATTCAATCTATTTTTCTTACCGCTCGCGCTGAAATTTGAGGCTCTGCACAATGCGTGGCGTCTTTTGGCGTATGTTCCACAAGTGAATCGTATCATCGGCGGTGACAGTGACCAATGCGCCCTCATTCACCAAGAATTGGGCAAAGAGGACAGCGCACTCGGATTCACCCTCGTGTTTGGCATGCGCATCGACGCCAGGTCGGCCCAATCTATTAAACATCAACAACAAAAACAGAAAACAATTTAAATAAATCTATTAATTGTATGTAAAACTCTAATTACATTTATGCTATGCACGATACTTCTTTCTTTTTGTTTTTAATGCTCTCAACGCAAAATGAAACAGTTTGAGAAACTTACATGCGTATATAGCCAGATTTATCACCAATCGCTAATAGTTTTTGTACTGGATCGAAGGCAAAGGATGTGGGTGAGTATGGAAAGCCATGGCGAAAGGTCTGTAAAATAGAATTGGGTATTTTGAATCGAAGCATATATATATATATATTTATATATATATGTATGTATTGCATGTATGTATGTGTTATAATTAAGCACACTTTTATTATTATACTACTTGTGATGGTACGTTGATTGTTGAACGGAACTGTGATAGCCGCGTGTGTCTTATGATAGATTCGATTTAAGTTACAACTACCAAATAAAACATACGCAGGCTACAACAGACGTCAATTTTTTGGACAAACTTTCTACTGGATAGCTAGCTTTAAGTTTTATGTTTGATGTTTGCTTACTTTCTTTAGGGTGAAATGATCGGCTTTCAGTTGCTCGAGAATTTCCTGCTCCTGGCGAATGGCCTGCGGCTGTACGGTTTGTCGAAATCCATCCAGAACTCCTTTAAATGTGAACTTTTTCATTTTTCTAACATGAGTCGTCCTCCGCGTCGTCTGCTGCTGCTCCTGCTGCTGCTGCTTCAACTTTCAAATGTTCTCAAAAGTTTATTAATTGGAGTTTTGATAGCAGTTGAGTCCTAGCGATGACCGCTCTTCTTCTTTGTCTTTTAACTAGTTGTATTTTAAAGGATTTTGTTATATATTTTTGGTTTTGAGATATTGAGCGACCTCCGTCGATACCCGGTTAAATCGACCTGGGCTTATTTGTGAAATAATTTTCCGATTTCTTTGCTGTTAGTGTTTGTCTCTTCTTCGTCGTTTTTACTTTTAACGGATTGTTTTTTGTTGGTTTGGGGAAGTGAAACTAGGTTAGTAATAGTCCAATTAAAAGCTGCAATCATAATCAGAACAGGCAAAAATAGCAAAACGCATTAGTTGCAAAGTTTTGTTGCATATGGCCTTAATGGATTGTGGCCACACACACACACGCACACCACAACCCCATTGTATTTAAGAATCTGATGATGATGCAATAGCAAAACCCAACTAAACCATGCACACACACACACACACACACACACACACTCACACACACACACACAGACACACATGTGAAACAACTGAACGGAATTGCATTTCGCTTTAGAGAATATAAAAGAAAACACACCGACAGAATTGCACAAAATCGTTAGCATAGTTTTTAGGGCGCATTAAAATACCGTATACCCATCTTCCCCCTCCAGCCGTTTTAGGGGCCATCAAAGTGCAATTTTCTTTGATTTCTATACAAAGATACGATTTACGACAGCTTGTGTGGCATATGGAATTCACTTTTGTAGCAAATTGATCAAAAACGAGCAAAAAATCAAAAATTATAGCACAGAAATTAGAGTCCTGGTTGTATTGTAAATAGTTAAAAAAAAAAATTGGAAATTGGAATTGTGCAAAAGTGGATTATAGAGCATGAATGATTTGTTCAGTTTTAATATTAACTTGTTGCTTTATGCCCAATATTCAGTAAATTATATTAATTTCTAGTTTATATATATTTCATGTATAAATATATATATTTTAAGTCTAAAATGTATTTGGAAGTTGTTAGTGAACACATATTAAGCTAGTATTATGTGTGTGTTAACATATTTTATGCGCAAATTGGCTAAACAAAAGATTGGGTTCCATCCGAATGCAATCAAAAGATCAGCCAATTAAAGCGTCTATCGATACAGCGATAATATAATATAATATAATAAGGTTAACGTTAACGTTAACGACCGCTTTGTCGCCTGGCCACAGCGACGACGATAAATTAATTGAGGCACAAGCCGCGCTCAAGTGCCATCTTCATTCTCAATGCAATGGCCGTTGAAAAGGTGCTTGCTATAAAACGAGCAGCGGCGCTGCTTTGTGCTGCCTGTGAGTGCTTGAGTGCGAGCGAGCTGGCAATAAACAAATGGCAATGGGGGATGGTAATGAGGTTGTTCTGCGCCTGTGTGTGTGTGTGTGTGTGTGTATGGTTGGCCTGTAAATGCGATAAATGTGCTGATGACTGTGGGGTAGTCGTGTCAAGAGTCAAATGTTAAATGGATTTAATTGAAAATCGCTGTTGCCACATTATGTTGCACAACCAAACAAACAAGCACACACAATGGAGACCTATGGCAACACATCAAATATGTGGGTTATATTTTTGTGTGCACACATGTGTGTGTGTGTGTGTGTGTATTTGCACTTATTTTTGGGATGGCACACAAATCGATTTTTCGCACACACATCGTTGTCGACATGTTGCTGTTTCTTATTTGCAATTGTTTACGCTTTGTCAAACAAACACACACACACACAAACAAACAAAAAAGCGCCGATAAACGTGTGTGTGTGTGTGTATGTGTCGCCAGGACACACGAGCGCGCGCAACAGTAAAAAGTGAAAAGCAAATCGCTGGCATACTTTAAATTTAATTTGCGCAAACAAAAAGCACAAACACACACACCCACACACACACACATACCCATGGCGGCGCCTGGGCGACGGCAGAGTGTAATTTAGCTGGCTGCTTTGTTTTTAATGACGCTCTCTGTGTAAGCGAGTGTGTGTGTGGGAGTGTTTATATATATAAATATGTGTGTGTGTGTGCAGCCTAATGATGATTAAAATGCTATCGCTCGTTGCTGGTTGTGCAAACAGCGCTTGAATTTGGGAGGCTGGGAAGACAAAAACCCTCTCTCCAAGTACATAAGTATATATATATATATATATATATATATGTATATGTATATGTGTTTGTGTGCGAGATAACCTCGATTTACAGATTTTTCACACACGCAATGAGCTTTTCTTTCTTTTTTTTTGCGCACTTCTTTCATCTTTCATTTGGCTTGTTGCTACTCACTTGGATTTACTACATTTTTATTTGTTCGTTTGGCGCCTTATGTTTGCACCCCCCGCGCCCCGGCCCCTGCACAACAACAACAAGAAGCACACGAAAAAAAATAACAATTGAGAAAACTAACTACACTTTTTGATCTGCAAAGTTGTGCTCAATTTAACTGTTTAGCATTGCATAAAAAAAAGAAAAATACAAAAAAAAGAACTGCGGAATAAATAGTTTTTTCTTTTACACACACATATATTATGCATAAATGTATTATTATTATAATTTTGTTGTTAGTCTTTGAATTTTATTTTGTATTGCATATTCAAATTGAAGTTTGTATTTTTGCACAAATAAACAAAAATATGTATATCAATTGATTTTTCACTAGAAAAATACACACACAAGCGCACGCATACACATTCGCGTACACATACACATACAGAGACGGAGACAACGACAACGACAACGACAACGGCAACAAGACAAATGGCAAAAAAAAAAACGTAGACGAAGTCGAAACTCAAATGTCGGACACACGGGGATATGTAAGACGAGACAAAATGCTGCTGGTTAGCTGGTTAGTTGGCTACTGGAGCTGCTGCTGCTGCTGTTCAAGTTGAGCCTGAAGCTGCTGCTGAGTGGCGTCGTTTTTGTCGTCTCTATGTATGTGTATGTGTGTGTGTGTGTGTGTAAATGTGTGTGTGCGTTTGTGTAAAAGCATTTTTTTGCACCTTGGTTTGGCGCACGCGAGCAAATTCACGAGAGCGAACGAAACTCTCTCTCTCTCCTAGGACGAGAAACTTTTGTCAGTGTGCCAACCCTGGAGCTTGTTTGCGTTCTCTCGCTCTCGCTATCTCTCGTTCTCACTTTCGCTATGCTGCCCTGCTGTCAGCTACAACAGCTGCACACAGCATGGCACGCGCACACACACACACGCATACACACACTCTATCTCTCGCTCTCTCTCTATTTTGTAGCTGGTTAATATTTGAGAGCTGTTATTGACAGTAAAACACATCAAATTACTGTTGCATAGCTTGAGGGCTTCTGATTGATTTACAGTTATAACGAAATGCTTATGCTGATTCCGTTACAATTTATGTGCACACATTTTTCTTTCCTTTTTCTTTTTTTTTTGTATCGTTAGCCATGTGTACGCAAACGTATGTCGGGCGGGCTGGTGTGTATGTATGTGTGTGTTAGTATACGTAGTAGTTGGCCAATGCGCATGCTTACGCTAATAGGCCAGGACGAATACAATGTGATTCGTGGTGAAACTGTTTTTTTTTGTTTTGCGCGCGGTCACATGACTCGAATCGAGTCCCCTACACACATACACACACACACACACATATATATATATATACATATATATATATATATACATATATATATATATATACAAATCTGTTGAGGTAGCGAGCAGAAAGCAAACAAAGACTACCTATTCCCCCCTCCCTCTCACACCGTCCACCACTAACCGAATCGTTGCCATTACGCCTCGCAGTAGACTATGATTTTTTATTTAATTATTTATGAGCATGCTTTGCATTAGTTAACACATTTGTTAATCAAACACACACACACACAGACACACACCCATACATACATGAACTATTTAAATTCGTTTACGTTTGCGAAACATTTGTGTAGAAGAAGGAAACGTTGCACGTTATTTGGCCAAAAGGAAAGTCGAAACTGAACATCCGCGTTGTGCTCAACACTTTTGCTGCTGCGACAGCGGCTTCCGCTGCTGCTGTTTCTGCTGCTGCTACGGCTGCTGTGTGTATGTGTTAGAGTTGAGCGCGTGTCGACTTTGTTTTTTATATTTAAAAAAAAAAAAGTATATATAAATAATAATAATAATATAATATTTTATAAATTTGGATCATATCATAAAATTATTGTAAGCTATTATGCCATGGAAATAATTTGGTATTCATACAAGGGTAAAAGTCTTTTAACTTTCGGCAGTTAATGTTTCTAAACAATATATTATGAAACAATTAATTAATTAATAATTTTTTTTTAATGTTTGAATTATCAATCATTTCATAAAATTTTATTAAAATGGAGCTAGAGAAATTTGCAATTTAAATATAAAGAAACAAGCAAAAATCTTCTCATTCGAGACGTGTTGACGCAAATATGCGACACGCGCCCATCTATAATACGTACCGCGCAGTTTGAGCGCGTACATACATACATATGTATGTGTATGTATGGATATGCCCAATACAATACAGACCCCCCCCCCCCCCCTTCAAACACACACACACATACACACAGAGACTTGGTCAGCTTGGCAGCAGTTATGCAAAGCAGCGTTGCCTCGATTCGCGTCGCGTCGCGTCGTTTTAGGGTTGTCGCAGAGCAGAGCTTTGATTTGCGTTTCCTTTGGGCCTAGGCCTAGTGCGGAATTTGGGCCAATCGGCAATCCTGTGAAGCCATGGCCTGGAATCAATACTTGTTGTCCTCCACACATACACACACGCGCACACATACAACACGTACACATCGAAAAATTTAATCAACTCAAATGTAAATACACACACACATCCAGCTCATTATAATAGCAAAAAAAATTTGCATTGAAATTGTAATGTGTTATGCCGTAAAATGTGCTCAACGTGCTCTCCACAATTCTCCACACTCTCCTTGCATTGTCTAATAATAACAGTTAGCAGGCAGGGCGGCCATATTAATAACAACTCTCGCAAACACCGACACACACACACACACACACGCATACTGAGCTGTGTATGTATACACTCGACCCATTAACACACAGAAAAGTATGCAATAAAAAGAAGAAGAGAATAAAAAAAATGGCACAAGCTCTTGCGTCATATGCGCCCAGGAATCATCTTGGAATCGTGTTTTGCAAATACGCACACACACTCATGCATACACACACACACACAGACGCACACGCACACTTTATCATCCCAATAAAAAACTTGTTGGGCTGGCACGCGTCGAGTTATCCACCAGCAGCAGCAGCAGTCTCTGTCGCAGTCGCAGTCGGCGGCAGTTGGCGGTCTGTTGATAGCAATATGAGGGCGCCATAAACAAGAGGGCGATGATGGTATTCATCCCCCTCCTCACCAGTACTTGTATATGTGTGTGTGTATACATACATATTCAAGTGAGATTACAAAAGAATTCATCATTTTAGTTTAAGTGATTCATTGAGCTGAAATAGTCATCTTAATAGTGTTTTTTGCGACGCTGACGCTGACGTCGACGTCTGCTCTGCTCTGCTCTGTTCACTCTAACACACTCACACACACTGAGCAAACATGTTGTCATTTTTATCACCATATGCATATTCTTATACACACACACTAATACACGCATATGCGCAGATATAGATTGTGTATTGTAAAGTTTACGAAACAAAAAAAAACAAAGAAGAAAAAGCGCAATAAGTTGACGCTGCTGTGGTCAGCGCGTTTCTGCCTTGCACAATTCACAAATACGTCAAATATAACATCATCAGTAACAGCAACAACAACAGCAACGGGAAAGGCAACAACAATGCCACACAAATTCCACATCATACGACACCCCCACAAAATGCGCCCACCTGTTTCATTGCGTTGTTTTCAACGTTGAGACCTGCACGCGTGGCCAAACTATTTAATGCAATGCGTCTTAATTACACTTTATTTTTTTTTTTTTTGGCGTAATGCAACTTTCGCACCTGGACTCCAACGTGCAGAACTTTTTTTTTCCTCTTCAGCAATAGTTGACAAACCACACAGAGAAATCGTGTCGCGTGAAGCTTCTTCATACAACTGAAAACGACAAGTAAACAAACGTAATTTGCGCAACGTGAAGCTAACATAATATGTTATATGCCTAACAGTGGCGTAATGTGCAAAATCAGCCCTGCAAGCGCAAATCGGAGCAATTCAGCTAAAAATGCGCAGCGTTAGCGCACATTGAGTAACATAGAACGTAAACGCCACGTCTCTGTTAAAAGATGTTTTATTTTAAAAATGCAATCAAAAAAACTAGCGTATATTAAAGAAAACAATGCAAACTTGGTATTCAAAATGTATGATTGGTGATAGTAATAATTTAATGGCTTGGGAGCAACAGTTTGTAAAGCATACTTACGGTTAAGATCAGAAATCAATTTTAAATTGTTATATTTCAAAATTTTCAATAAGAAACCTGTTCTTATCCTAAAAACTAAAATGGTAAAATAAATTCACTGATGTCGAAATTATCGAGCACATTCGAGTACTATTTAGATTTATAAAACTGTGATAATACACTTATTATGCTTATGTATATACAATAATAATAATAATAATAATAATAATAATGATAATTATAAATTGCTTGCTATATATATATATATATATTTATAAAAATAATTATAGAGTATGCACTGTTGTAAAATAGTACAATTTATGTAAATGAGCTAAGGGCACACATACATATATACGAGCAAAGCGATTTATAGATTAAAAGGAGCAGTGCGATGCTGCTGACTCCGCGGCAGATTCATACAGAAACAGAAACAGGAATCCTCGTCAATTCGAGATGAGTATATTTGGCTCAATTGAGTGCAGGACATTGAAGCCCTTGTGTAGAATGCAGGTGCGCAGAACGCCGCAGGCGACCAAAAAATGCGAGAACTGCAAGCAAAATGAGAGATTAATGATGAGAATCGATTTTATAAGATAAGCTGAAAAATAACAAAGATTCAAAGTACGCTTGCAGGTGAGATTTGATCAAGATATCTTAAAAATCCAACTCAATTTCAACATCATCTCAAGCTAAGTCGCCTTCCGACCTCTAACGTGTCAATTACATTTCATCAGGTTATCAATTTTCGAATAATCACAATTGAATGGTCCCCTGCAAGCGTATAGAGATTATACAGATTCGATATTTAAACCGACCTCGACGGCATGCTGGTGAATGTTGCTGACACAGACGACAATCCGCTGGCGCAGCTGCTGCTCAAGATGGGGCACATTGAGCGCTTCGAGACGCTGTTCGCCGAGCAGCACCGTCGCAAACGGTATATTGATGCTATGCGGCACATAAACACGCGAATATTCCACAACGCTGCGCAGATCGATGAGGGCAAGCTGATCGGGTGCATGCATCAGCAGCTGATGCACATCCTTGGCACTGATGCGCGGACACTGCTCCATCTGCAGATGCTTTAGCTCCACATCCGCCTGTCCAATGTCCTGCTTAAAATAATGAATAAGAAATGCAGCTAAAAGATCAGGCCCAAGGGGTGGAAGAGTGGCGGGACACATACCAGTACATGTGGCAGCTGGGTGCGCAGAGCGTGCTGGCGATGCGTTATGCTCTTTGGCGTACACTCGTACATCTTCTGCGATTCGATGACACAGCTCTCCATCACAATGTCGGGCAGATCGGAGAAGAGCAGTATGCACTCGTTGAAGCCAGAGCTGAGCAGCGTGCTCTTCAGCTGCTTGAGTATCGCGATGCCAATGAACAGCGGATACGAACTGTCTCCCAGCATCAGTTTATCCCACAGATGCAAGATCTTGTGCAGCGGAAACACGTCTACCAATATAAATCAACTAATCAACAATTTTGTCTTGTAAATAAGTTCATACAAACAAATATTACAAACATTTCAAATAATTTAACTCTTTTGTATATACTTGCTTATATATATATATATATATATATATAGATATATATATATTCTTATTCATATACGTACGTGAGAACATGGTCAAAAACCAGGGTATCGCAAACAGTTCCGGTATAAAGTTAATGCTCGCTAAATGCTGTGCCAGCAGCGGTTCATGAAACGCGCTCAGCTGTGAGAATTTGCTCAGATACTCCTTAATAATAGCCGAGTTGTCCTTCAGGAAGAACCACTGCAGATATTTCGGTATGAATCGGAACAGACTCAGAAATGCAAGCTCTGAAAGTGAAGAGAAACGGAGTGAAATTAACTAAAATGTCTTGCATTATATGTGAATAATATTAGATATATATAAATATATATCTTTATACATTAGCTAATGTTTATACATTACCTAATTTATATATGAAAACTTTTTTAAATCAACTAGAGCTGATTGAGTTTTTCTTCTTTTTTTTTACTCAATCTATGCTAATTAATTAATTAAATTAAGTAAGTGAAGTACACTGACAAGCTAGATAATTTAAGCTAAATATACACAAAACAAATGTCTTGTATCATATGTAAATAATATTATATTTATAAATATATATCTGCATGTTTATACATTAACTAATTCAAACTAACTTTTTTCAATTATCTAGAACTGATAATTATAGTAGTATTTGGTTTACGCACCCTCATTGTTAAAGTTGAGATAAAGAAATGGGGCGGTGAGCGAGTCGAGGCCCTGCCAGTAGACGTACTGCGGATGGGCGGTTACCCAGGCTTTGAGCAGCCGCTTCAGCTTGCGATGACCATCCGGCGAGGAGAGCAGCTCATCGTACTGATGACAACGCGGTATGTCCACCTCGATCTGGCGATCCGTTGTCGTCGTTGTGAACTTATCGATTTTCGCATAGCTCGCATTCGGCAGGACACCGAGCAGGGCCGCCCAAATGGGTCCGCGCAACAGGGGCGGTATATCGATGGCTGCCTCACGTTGCAGCTGATCCGCGGTGTGCGGATAGCCGTGCAACAGGCGTGTAAATAAACGCACCCGTCGAAACTGATACTCAATGTCGCGTTCCCGTATCAGTAAAGGCAACTGTTGCTGTTGCTGCTGTTGTTGATGTTGCTGTTGTTGCTGTTGGTGTTGCTGCTGCCGTTGGTGTTGCAGCTGCTGGCGTGGCATATGCAACAGGGGGAAATAAACACTGGCAGGCAATCGACTGAGCCGCTGCAAAAGTGGCTGCATTTTCAGCAGCACAACACGCTCATCCATCAGATGCGATTGGCTACGCGGCGGACAAACGCTTTCGCCGCTGAGCCGCACAATTTGCGGCAGAGCCAAAATGGGCGCCTCGCTGCGTATGAGGCCCTCCTTCTTGAGCTCCGCCTGCACATCTCCGCCGGCCAACTGCCAGAGGTGATAGATCTGGGCGAGCGGGCATCGCAGCAATAATGGAACCGCTTGCGCCGGTGTAGTCATCAGCAGCTCCTGGCTGGATCGCAGTTGGGCAAAGGATTTGTGCGCAAGCAACTCGGCGGGTAGTGGACGCTGCGCTGGCCGCACACTCAGGCAACGCTCGAGTAGCTCACGTACATCCAGCGGCATTTGCTGATAGCACTCAAGTCGCTGATGTTCCCTCGCAATTTTCTCCAGAATGCTAGTGCCGGCGTTTCGTGTAAACGCCAGCAACTTCCACGCAATGTTGCTGAGCTTGAGCCGCGGCCAGAGTTCCGTTTGCAACAGCAGTTCCAGCATTACCATGGCCCAGGACCAAATGTCACTTTTGATGTTGCCATTGGCGCCAAGTAGACGCTCGGGCGCCATATAGCGTACATTGCCAATGGGAAAGGGCACATAGGCGCCGCCTTTTGTCATGTGATGCAGCCCATAATTAAAGAGCTTGACGCGCACAGCTCCGTCAGCACCATCAGCGCCAGCCCGGCAATCGAGGAGTATGTGACGCGGCTCCAGATTATGCACGACCAACTTGTGCGCATGTAACACATCCAGGCCGCTGGCCAACTGATAGAATATGCTCCAGATTTGTGTGTGGCTTAGCGGTGCATGTGCGTGCCGCTTGACATGCTCCTCCAGTGTGCAGCCCACATACTCCGAGACAACAATGGTGCGCTCTACATATATAAATAAAAACAATGTATATATATATATATGGGTGGTAAAAGAAGATGGGGATTGGTTGTTGTTACCATGCTTGCCGCGTACCACGTCCAAATACTGACACAAATGCTCATGCTGCAGTTCCTTCAATCGCTGGGAACGCCCCAAAATTGCTATCGAATTGGGCGTTAGGGGCAGACCATTGCTGCCGCAAACGTCGCCTGGATGCAGCTTGGCAAAAAATGTGATGGCGCAGAGGCGGCGTGTCTCCAATTTGGCTGTCGTTGTGCCGGCAGCAGCCATTTGATGGAGCAGGGCGCAGCCAGCGAGCAGCAACAATTATTTGCCACTCAGCAGCAATCAGCTGGGTCAGTGTTATCGCTTATCGATTGGCGCTTAAAACAATTTTAACAACACTAACTGACTGACTGAGCATTGCGCAACACTGCAACAAGTCTGTTTTGTTGTACTCTAACATAAATAGCTAATAAGACTTTCTTAGTAACAATGTAACACAATTGCAATACGTAAAAAGTAAGCTGAAATAAAATAATTGAAAAGAAAGCGCAAAAAGTGCATACACATTGGACATTGCTTAATCTCTTTTGTATATTTGCACAACATTATTCAGCAGATCAGTTTGTTAGGGTATTCGATTGTTGCATTGCTTATCATTTCCGTTGTATCTTGTTTTCTTTTTTTCGCATGCGCTACTCTTGTTGCTGTTGTCTTTATTGCGCACTCGAAATAGTTTCGGTTTCGTATTGTATACAAAAAAACAAACAAAAAAGAGGCGTCGATATGGCAATTTTGCAGCAACTTGAGCGCAGTTAGTCGACAACGGCGCGCATTGCACTGCAAACAATTGACAAGTGGACAAGTGGACACTGGGCAGTGGACAAGTGAATTGAATCGGCTTTCATTGACCTCGTTAGGTAGTCACAAACAGTAATGTCGTTTCTGGTGGAGTACACGGAGCCCCTTTGGCGGGATTTAGATATGCGCGCACTGCGCGCCGACGAGGCCTATTTGTATCTCCACACGCAATATGACGCACGCAGCTATCTCTATGCTCTATCCGATGAATGCTATACGGTATGTTTATCAATCCCGCCATATTGCATTTAAAAGCTTTGCTTATTGTTTCTTATTTCTTTTTGTTCATTTTGTTGTTGTTGTTGCAGTGTCCGTACAGTAAAGTGAAAGCTCTGCCCGCTGCTGCGTCGCTGACTACGCTGGAGCCGTTAAAGCTCAGCACTGCAAATGCTTTGAGTTTCAAAATTTATGCACACGATCAGGGTCACTATGCCTACGAGAATGTGTATGTGTCTTTTGCAATAACCATCCGTGTGTGTGTGTGTGTGTATTTGGCTTATATTATATACAGACGATATCCGCATATGCATACAGTAGTAGAGTTGTCGCTGTGTATTTGGTTTATAGTATATATTCAGACTATATCCGCATATGCATATAGTTGTAGAGTTGTCGCTTCCAAATTGCAATATTATTTCAAATTTGTTAAAGGATTTTCATATAGATCAAAAGCGGATAGTGAACAAAAATATACATAAATTTTAAATAACAATACTTTTGCATTTCTAACAATAATAATGATTAATATTGCAATCATTATCATGAGATCTCTTCTAAATTGATAAGCTATGAACATTTAATTTGTATGTTTTTTTTTGTGTGTGTTTGTTTCAATTATTTGTAAAATCAATCAATATTTCCATGTTGTCACTTTCAGTTCATCGTTGTGTGCGCTGCGTCGCAGCGATCTTCAAGAATTTGGCGTCTATAATCTCACACTGCTGCCCAACGGCAGCTGCAACTTTGCCGTGGACAAGCCCGGCGTTCCCATTAATTACGGTAAGTGTTCAGTCGGCCTTTAAGCCAGCCAAACTATTGCCTTGAATCAAAACTGACTTTCTAGATCAGACAGCTTAGATTGTTCTACAGATGAATTTGGCTTTAGAGCGGGCATTTTCACTGGTTCCTTGAACTCTTTTCTCTGCTCCTCAAAGTCTGAACTTGCAGCACCGTTTTTTTGTTGATTGATGTGTATTTTCCACTACTGATCCACAGCATTTCTGTCCGTGTTTCTGTTGGTGGCATCGCTGCTAATTCTACTGAAGCTGGTTAGCTGTGCCTGGAAACGATATCGCTACGATGAAGCCGCTGCTGTTGCGGACAGCATTGGGGATGCCGCTGCGAAAGCGACGCAACGCAAACGTTTGCGCAGCCTGGACACGTTTCGCGGGCAAGTTGGGATTCCATAGTGGATTTTTAGTTGTCACCCAGTCTCTAATTTGCATCACTTTACAACAGATTGTGCATTGTGCTGATGATATTTGTGAACAGCGGTGGCGGCGGCTACAGTTGGATCGAGCATGCCGCCTGGAACGGTCTTCATCTGGCTGACATCGTATTTCCCAGCTTTCTCTGGATCATGGGCGTCTGCATACCGCTTTCGATTAAGGCGCAACTGGCACGTGGCACCAGCAAGACACGCATTTGCCTGCGTATTGTGTGGCGCGCCTGCAAACTGTTTGCCATCGGTCTCTGTCTCAATTCAGTGAATGGGCCGCAGTTGGAGCAACTGCGTCTGATGGGCGTTCTGCAGCGCTTTGGCATTGCCTATCTGCTTGTCGCCATCTTGCACACGGTGTGCAGCCGACGAGATCAGCTCAGTCCGCAGCGTGCCTGGCAGCGGGCCATCTATGACATATGTCTCTTTAGCGGAGAGTTTGCCGTGCTCTTGGCTTTAATTGCCACCTACTTGGGTCTCACATTCGGGTTACGCGTGCCGGGCTGCCCGGTCGGATATTTGGGCCCTGGCGGCAAGCACAACAATGCCGCCAATCCCAATTGCATTGGCGGCGCTGCTGGCTACATTGATCTCCTGGTGCTCGGCAATGCGCACATCTATCAGCATCCCACGGCCAAATATGTCTACGATGCCACCGCCTTCGATCCAGAGGGTATCTTCGGTAAGGCAACGCTGATTTAATAAAGCTGATGGGCTTATTCTATAAATATAAATTAAATTTATCCAGTTAATGAAACGATAATCTTTAGTAATCTCCATAATCTCTCCCACTTATTCTTTCTAGGCTGCCTGCTGAGCGTGGTGCAAACACTGTTGGGCGCCTTTGCTGGTGTCACGCTGCTGGTGCACAGCACCTGGCAGGGTCGACTGAAACGTTGGCTGCTGGTCGCCACAGTGTTGGGTCTACTCGGCGGCGCTCTGTGCGGCTTCTCCAAGGAGAACGGCATCATACCGGTCAACAAGAATCTGTGGTCGCTGTCCTTTGTCTTTGTGACCGCCGCCTTGGCTCTGGTGCTGCTCTCCATAATCTATTATGTGGTGGATGTGCGGCAGTTGTGGTCCGGTTATCCGTTCAAGGAGTGCGGCATGAATGCGATCATCATGTATGTGGGACACACCATTATGCATAAAATGCTGCCCTGGCACTGGCGCATCGGTTCGATGAACACACACTTTCTGCTCCTGCTGGAGTCCACGTGGAACACACTACTCTGGGTCGGCATTGCCCTGTATCTGGATGCCAGAGAGTTGTACTATAGTCTCTAAATTGTTGGTCGATTTGTCACTTTTTATCTTATAATTTACTGCCTATATTATATATATATATATATATATATATATATATGTTTTTTACACACACCTATGCACAGAATATTGTGATTTTGTGATCAAAGACGGTTCGACACTGTAAAATAAATAGTTGGATTGTTGAAAATATCCACAGTCATAAAAATCAAATTGCAAATGAGTTGAGCACCTTTCTGTATAAAAAACGCATCTCTGCTTATAATTTTATATTACAGTTTTGGTTTTTGAAAATGTGTCGGACAAAATAGATGTGGAACTATATAAACTGTAAATTATTCACTGAAGTTAAAAAAATATGTAAATTTTGAAGACTTCACAATTAAACTGATTTTTATCATTTCATAAATACCGAATTAGAACGGAGTAAGTAAATTAGGATGTGCCTACAACTGATAGTTTTTTATTTGATGTTTTCACTCTTTTTCCTTTTCATCAAGAAAATCTGATCCAAAAAGGTTAGCTATATATCCATCTACACTTTCTTTACATGTTCCTTCATTCACTACTATATGATTCCAGTTTTGAGATGCAATTATCAGAGACCGTAGTTAACCGGGATACATATAAATTTGTGTACATATTTTGAGATATTATAATGCTTTGAACTCAAGATGCGTATCAGAAAGTGATGCCACAATTTTCATTTACTGACTCTCTTTATTCGCTATGCAAGATCCCAAAGAGCAGTTGCCAAAAGTATATCCATATAAATATATATATGTATATATATGTATATATATATATATATGGATAGTCGGTTCACCATGGAGAAGCCTGCTTTTAAGCTTTTTTTAGATTATACAAATTGCCTACATTTGCGCATTTATATTCAAAGATGTTCTCGTTTTGGAAATGGGATCGCTTAGGAGTTGACGAACCAACGTTGAAGTCGCGTCGAGCGTTGCGAGATCAGCTCCAATATAAAAATTATCGTGCTGACTGCCATCCCCAGCGCACCAAGCACAAACAGCACGTAGAGCTCCTGCAGGCCGAGCATTTTAAAATGGAATACGTGATCCGAAGGAAAGTCGTTGTCGTCGTCCAGCTCCCAGTGCGTCCAAATGGACAGCAGTCCCACGGAACGCATCGACATGATCTGCTCGTTGAACTCATCGATCAGGAATGAGTGCTTCCTCATGTACATGCTCATCTGCAGGTTAATCACATCCTGGGAAATGATCTCGAATTGATTACCATTCCGCTCTTCATTAACATGAGCATTATAGCTTCTCATGCGATTGAATATATGAATTATATCCACAACACTGGCGACAACCTGTCGCTTGACTCGAGGCTGCTCTGCTATATAAATTAGAGGTTCCATCAGAGTGGTTTCCGCTTCGAATTTGTGAAATCGCATGTGCTGCATAGTGGGAATCCCGACTAGCACATTGTACATCCCGGTTGAAATGATCACTGTGTAATTGTCGGCCACCAGCTCCTCAATGGACTGGGGCAGTCGGTTCAACTGGTGGGTGCGTATTAAATGGTACAACATTCCCTGATAGGCGGTGCGTATGAGCAGCATGTAGACCATCAGCATTATGCAGTACAACCGCTTGCAGGCAGAGCGTGGAATCTGCTCCATTGGCATGCCCATGAATATTTGCACCACATTCAGCCAGAAGGAGCCCGGATCGCTTGCCAACACTCGGTCCACGGCCAGGTGCAGCAGCAGCGAGAGTGCAAAGACCAGCAAGATGCCAAGCCAAATGATCCTTGGATATGGATAGAGCAGAGTGTCCAGGGAGCTCAGCTCATAATGGCTGCGCAGAACAGCAAACCGAAGGCTTGTCTGATAATAGTTGTGCGACGATGTCGCCAATTGGCTGTAGGCCACCGTCGGACGAATGGCACCCACGGTAAAATCCGCTTCGTCGCGATGCAACTGCAAAAGGAGACGAGATGCAAGGAGTCAAATATTGTCTGCATTTAAGAAGAGATTGGAGTATTTAGTCACTGACCATCTGCAGCATTCTTTCGCGAACTGGCAACCGTCCCGGAGGTGGGATACGTACTTGAATGCTCAAGTTGAGTCGCTGGCTGATCGTCTGAAGGAGGCGCCCTTCGATGCCGCCAGTGATGCGAGCAGGATCAGAGTCAGAGTCGGAGAGGAAGCAGTATGGAGGCATATGCCAGAGTGCGACGCGCAGTGGACAGCCAAAGAAGTTGGCCAGTTTGCGGGGGTAGAGCTGTGGATGGAGCATGTGGCTGCCATTGAAGCGATTGATCAGCTGTGGCGTCATATTGGCGCAGCTGTGTGCTCCAAACGGTTGATAGGTGTACACCAGGATGTCCCCGTTGGCCCGCTGCACCTGAACGTTGCAATTGATGAGCTGGTGGCGCCAGCAGTGCTCGAAGATGCGCTCCATTTCGACAAACATTGAATGATCCCGCGCCTGCAGAAAGATGTAATAGTGCTCATTGTATGCGTAATCCCGGGAATATGCCTCCACCTCGATCTCCGCAAAGGCCGCATACGAGTCCGTGAATATCAGATTGAAGTGTCGGCGACCGGGAATATGCCGGCCTCGCGTCCCCTGCACCACGTTCACAATCTGGAGCGGAGCTATGCCCCAGCTGCGGAAGAGTATGGTCATCATCTCGTTGTAGAAGGTGCAGGTGTGCTGGTTGCGGCAGCAGAGAATCAATACCAGCGATGGCGCCACGCTCATTATGTGCGTGTGCACCACGTGCAGCAGCGACCGTGCCACATACTCATTGACGTGGTTGGCCTGCTCCCCGGACAGATCCTGATACGACTCTACCAGTTCTGATATATTCATTATCTGTCCAATCTCGCAAACATACTGCCCAGTCTCAAATGCCACTGGCCACTGGCCACTCCTCAATATGCTGACTGTAATTAGTTTGTGATTGATGATATAATGGGAAAACTTGGTGGTGTCCAATTGAAATATTGGCTTTGTTTGTTTGTTTGTTTGTTTGTTTGTTTGTTTGTTTGTTTGTTTTGTGGATTCGACTTCAATTAATAGCAGTCATTGAACCGTCAACAAATCGTTAATACATTTAAATAATATTTGAGAGTGTGTCTAATGCAAAGTTCAAGTCTCTAAAGTCTTGATTCATTTTGTCATGACTTACATTCATATATATACAGGGTATCTGTCGGTCGAGTCTTGCTTATTTTAAGTGTCATGTTTTTCTTTTGTTTTTTGTTTTGTTTTTATTGCATTTTATTGAATTTCACGACCTACCGTAATTCAAGTCATCGCAACTGTCTCTAATGTTCAACTAATTTTCATAAACTTTCCAGACTTTTCAAAGCTAATTATATTGACCGATACAGAGTGAATAACATTTAGTTTGGCCCTTGCGGCCACCTGACCCATTACATAATGTGGCCAAAACTTGAACCAAACTCTCATTGCATGAATTTGGGACGGAATTCAACGGACTGTTAACAGAACGCAACAAAAGAAAGGCAAAAGCATTTCGACAGCGAAATGCCCTCCACAAAGTAGTCCATCCCATTTCATCGGTTTCAATCTCGGCAAATGAACATGTGCTCCGAATGGGAATACCCTATACCAGTGTAAAAAGTGAATGTGAATGTGAGGCAGTTGTAGCTGCGCTTTTACACCAAATACACAAATGCCAACGTATTTATATATTATATGATATACGATATGTGATAAAGGAAATGTTGTTCGCTCTTTCTTTGCCCTAACAACAAGCTGAGATTAACAATGAGGCCAAGTGGGTGAACCCAATAAGAAAATGCCCTGCAGTTCAGATAAGAGCATCTCTGATTTGTTGACATATTCTCGAAATTTTAAATGTTGTTTATTTTTAATTTCATTTTAATTTCAAATTAAATGCAAGTTAAATGAAGATCTTTCTAATCTAAATTGTTAAATAAATACAAGACTTGCCCTCATTTGATGAAATTTGTACAATTGATAAATAATATATTATCGAATATCGATACAAATCGATTTCTCATTTAAAAGCTACAATTATGAAGATATTGCCTTGATATCAATATATGTATATTAATATTGATTGGAAGGTTATATCTTCATAATTGTAGCCTTCATATGAGAAATCGATTTGTATCGATATATGTGAAACGGGTGCTGCTGTCGATTAAATTAAAGAAACTTGATCTTATTCTGGAACTTAAATACAACATTTGGAGCCTGTAGCTCCTATAGTCTCAGGGATCGGCGGACAGACGGATAGACAGACATGGCTAAATCGAATCATCTTTTGATGTTGATCACAAAAATATATATACTTTATGGGAAAGGAAATTACCCATAAAACTCGAATATTTAAGTGTAGATCAGCAGTGTGAGAAAAGAATAATAAATTAATTAATGCATGGACTAATAAATATTACAAATAAATGCAATCTATGAGTAGTATACTTGTATATATCATAACAGTTTATTATATATCACTTTGGCTCATTTACAGGGTATGCAAGTCGTCCGTCAGATTCATAAATAACGACAGCACTAACTAGCCTGGGGCCTGGAGGTCAAAACACAGCGCCCAATGCGGTTGGCAAGTGAGTGCAACAACAACAACAACAATGCCAAATTATTTAACACCTCTTTATAAGCGACTGTGTGTGCGTGTGTGTGTGCAAGGTGCATGCCACAGAGTACAGGTGCGTAAGCATGTGGCAAGTAGCTAACTAGCGAACAATGTAAATTTGTTATCAACACTTGACCATGTGAAATATATAACAAAAGAAAAAAATAAATACATAATACATAATTTATCCGATCTTTTGTCTAATTGAATGGCCATTAACAAAAGCATTCGATATTAAACAACATATTTTATATATTTTACCAACTGAGCATTGTTATAGCTGTCATATTGACTTAACGCTTGAGTAAAATCATCTAATTTATTGCCATTGGGGTCGAGGGGTCGAGGGTGTGGCTATTGTGCCTCAGCAAATTGGTTGACACACACAAAAACACTTTTTATTTGTTGATATTTTATTTCGTTTTTTTTTTGACAATAACCCAGAAAGAAAGATGAAAACATTCAGCTCAAATGTGATGCAAGCGACGCTGTTGTAATCGAAATCAGGTGAAAAATGTGCATTGAAAAATGCACAAAGCGGAATTGCCAAGAATTTGCCAATATATGATTCCAGTTTTGAGAAGCAATTATAAAAGCGCGTAGCTAACCAGGCTGCGTCTACATTTTAGCCCAGACTTTGAGTTTAACACAATATTATTTAAATGTTTTCTGTTTCACGACTGGCCTTAAGCTCAATATCAGTATCAGAAAGTGGTGCAACATATTGATGCCACAAACTTTCTTATACTGACTCGCTTTATTCGCTACGCTGTTGTAATCGAAATTAGATGAAAAATTTCCATTGACAAAGAGGACAAAGACAGACAAAGACAGGAACAGGACAGGAACAGGCAGAAGGAAGCATCTGCGATCTTTAAATTTTGAATAAAAGTTCTCGTGAGCCAAGCGCAAATCAAGTCTATGTTATCGATTTTTCCCCGTATTTCGCTAGTATCGATGCACATCGATTTTCGATAGCAATAAAAGCCGCAACTTTGAGAGTCTAGTTTTCAAATTGATATTTAATTTAGCTTTGACTACAATTTAATTATTTACAGATATCAGATATCTGCTGTGTAGAAGAGTATGCAATATTCGTGGTGCCAAAGATATTTGTTTGAGAATTATGATTATGATGAATAATTTGATGGCAAGGTTAATGCCTGGCTGTCTTTGAAATTTGGAACTGATTCCAGCAAACTAATCTGCAGTTTATCGTTTTACTGGTCGTTCTACTGCATCTGCGTGCCAACTTTCGCACTTTGTTTGCACTCCACCCAACCAACCAACCACCTGACCACATCACACACACCACAGCAGTGCCAAGTGAAGTGCTCGTCATCAAGCTAAACCGCTGTAAATTAATGTGGCTGTCAAGTTCGTTGCCTAAGTCTTTCGGTTTTTTTTAATACCCAAACGACAATCGGACTGCAAATCTTATTTACCACCACACCCCGCCCCCCTCTTCCTTCGACACAAAAAAAAAGTAAACTGAAATAGCTGCAACCGATCCTCTCCAACCCAAATAACGCCCCTCCTTTCACTTTGGTGTGCAATACCAAGTGGGTCAACACTTGACAGGATCACAGATGCAGCAGCTAGCTGCAATACCCAACTGGTATTTTTTGAATTGTGTAACCAACTAAAAATAAATATAAAAAAAAAGAAAGATTTATAATCGCCAAAAGAGTGACATAATTTTACAGCACGCCAAGACGCATCAATCTTAAGATTATTACAATGCTACAATGCGAACGATGATGCCATAAGAAAGTTGTTGATGAATGTTTAAAAGATGAGTTGGCCTGGAAATATCAACAGAACTCTACAAAAGGCAGTATTTTGTTTTTGCTTAAATCCTACTATAATATAAATACACATTGTACCTATAAACATAATATAGTAGTAAAAGACATATTCCAATTGTAGGCATCAATTTGTAGAAATTTGAACTCAATTTGTAAAATTTCGCCTTCTTTTGTATGTATTTGCATAGTATATATATATATATATATATATATATATATATACATTTATCAGTTGGGTTTATCATGATGGGATACGCATATATAGTGTCTGGCATGTCGAAATGAACAATTAGCATTTATCCACTTTAAGTATTCCACTTGCACTTTGTATTTAATTAAACGTCTAATTGAAAATGCTGCTCGCGTTTTCTTAATAAAAGAAACATTTCTCGGATTTGCTCCAAAAAAAAATCGGGCAATATCTTCACACGCTTTCAATATATATATATATATAAAAGCGAAATTCGTAACGGATCCAATCGATTCGAATAATGTCGACAAATTGCCAACAAACAAACAACAATAACAAAGTACAAGAAAGAGTCAACGAGCAGGCGACGAGTTGTGCATTTTAAAGCGACAAAGATGTCGATTTTTGGGCGTGATCGCTCCAGCTGCCAAGTGAAAAGTGAGAGGTGAGAGGTGGGCGTGGTTGTGGTTGTGGTTGTAATCGTAACTATTTTTCGATGAGCTTTATTTGCCCAATCTCAGCAGAGATCGGACAGTCAAAATATATATCTTAAGAACAACTATCGATATTACAGGAAAAAAAAAAACAAAAATAACACATCGATGGATTACTTATGGACTAAATGGAATATAATTTAGTGATAGCTATGTGTGGGCGTGGCTGGTGGACCGTAGCTGCTCACTGGCGGCAGATACGTTGAATCTGGTGCCTCAAAAATGGGCGTGGCCGAGTCACCCGATTGCCCGGGTGCACCATAAAGCACCGATGGCGCCGAATAATCATAGCCCTGTGCGGTGGGCGAACCATGCAAATACTGTGTGGTTGTGGGCGTGGGATAATCATAGCCAGTGCTCGACTCATGCTTGGCCCCCAGAAAGGCGCTGGGCTTGAAGGGCGCCTTGGACAGCTCAGCGACCAGCTCGTTGTGATCCTCATGCCTGCCAATCTGATGAACGTCCGTATTCAGTGCCAACGGCTTGCTGGACGTATAACTAAAATGGCCAAGTCCCTTATGGCCCAGAGCATATGCTGGTGGCTGCTGCTGTTCCGTGTTCAACTTATGCTGAACATGTTCCGGCTGCTGCTCCTCAATCACCTCATGCTGATGATGTTGCTGCTGCTGCTGCTGCTGGTGGTGGTGCTCAGCAGCCGAATCGTGCTCGTAACCAGGCAGCAGTGGAACGCCATAGCTGCTTAGGAGTTGGTGCTGCTGCTGCGGCTGTGGCTGCTTTAAATGCAAAACGGGTGCTTCATAGGTGTAGCCCGTAGGCTGCTGGGCCTGCACCTGCTCCTGTTCCAGAGCGTGATTCAAAGCGGACACAAAGTGATGCGAGCCCAGTCCCAAGCCATGACTGCTGCCAATGCTGCCATGATGTCCTTGACCATGTCCCAGTCCATGACCTAAACCAAGTGCTGGCCCATGACTGCTGCTGCCGCTGCTGCTGTAGGAGGGACTGGCTATTGAATAAGTGTTGCTGCTGCTGATGCTGCTGCCACCACTACCATGCTGCTTGTGACCGCTGCCAAGTCCGCCAAGTAAACTCAAAAAGCTGCTGCCGCCGCCATGACCCGCATATTTGTAACCACCACCTCCAATTTCATGCCCCTGCTGCTGGTGTCCATGCAACGAACCTCCTGCCGTCTGCACAATGTATGTTTCCACCTTTTGCGGCCGTTGTTGCTGCTGATGATGATGATGTTGATGTTGATGCTGCTGTTGGTAGCCACCATGAGCAGCTGCACCACCAGAACTAATATAAACAGGACGTCCATGTCCATGATGCGAGGCAAGCGATTGATAATGCGTCTGTGGCTGATGGCTATAGTGATGATGATCATGATGATGTGGATATGACTGATGCTGATGCTGATGGTGATGGTCGCCTTCCGTGTCAAGGCTGGCAAAATCAAAACCACTGCCCGAGCCCGAGCCCGCGCCCAAGCCATTGCCATGCAGCGATCCATATGTGCTCTCATAGCCAGCCAAGGAGACAGCCGGCGGCGGCAGGTATTTATGTGAGGGTCCATGATACGGGCCCCTGCCAAAGCTAAGGCCAGCATCGCGTTTCAGCTTTGCCGGTGCAGCAATTGCTTTTTGTTGTTGTATTTGTTGTTGCTTGGTGGTGATATTGGTGGTGCTGGTGCTGGTGCTGGTGCTGGTGCTGGTGGCAGCTAAGACAATGGTGCCCAGAAGAGCGCTGACGAGCAGCGTTCTTGTCACCTGCATGAAAATTGAAATTGATTTTTAATTAAACATTTGTTTTGTCTTCTCCTTTTTCTCTTTGTTGTAAGCCAATTAAAAGTGTCAATTAATGAATTAATTGTTGCGAGGAGCAACAAATTCCTAATTGTGTTCAGCGCGTTGCACTTTGCAATAAAGGTTGAAATTTTGTACTCTTTTTTTAATTTGTTCGACAAGGACTCAAGCAAATTACAAATCGCAAACACTCGTTTTATTTGCATGCAGTTTACATCCATTTCACACACTTACAGCGAACTGCATTTTCAACAAAAAGGGGCACGTCAAAAAATAGTAAATTGAAAAAAAAAACGCCAAACAATTTGGGTTTATCCTTGTAACGTCTTTTTTTTTTCGGCAATCTTTGTTGCTTGGTTTCACTGCGCGTTTATGTTCGACAAGTGCTGCGCGTCGAGTGTTGACGACCTCTGCGCCGAGCAACCCTTTTATACGCGGCCTCTGCAAACAAAGGCCGACGTCGACGTCGACGTCGACGTCATCGTCATCGTCATCGTCTCTGCCAACTAGCCAGCTAGTCGCAGCAGCAGCAGCGGCAGCGATGCGAAAAGCGCCAACTCGACGCAGTTAACAGTTGAGCTTTGCTATTGTTGCTGCTGTAGTTGTTGTTGTTGTTGCTATTTTGCATATGAAGCAAAGCGATTTTTGGTTTTGTTTTGGTTTACCGTTTGGCTTTGATTCACACTCTCACTCTCACTCTCACTGTCACTGTCACTGTCGCTCTCACGACGATTGTTTGTTGCTGGCGGCATGTCTCTGGCACGTTGCTTTGGCACAGTGGCACAGCTGTTAACCATTCAACAGTTGTCTTCTAACCCTTCTTCTTCTTCTTCTTGATCTCTATTTGAGTTTAAATATCGAAATTGTAGTTCGTCCATGATAATCAGACGATAAATATTCCTGAAAGCCATTCATCATCTTAATTTGTATTTAAAAATAGAAATTAATACTACGAAAAACCAGTCTTGATCTTAATTTGAGATTAATAAACGAAATTCATAAGCGTAATACTTATGGTATTCCGGAAAACCATTCGCTTGGTTTGATTCAAGATTAAGTCTTTTTGTTCTTGATCTTAATTTAAGTATAAAAATCGAAATTGTAGTTCAAAATTGAAGTATGCCTTTATGCATTTGTTTACATTAGTTGTGCAACAAAGAGTTGTAAATAGAGTCGAGCGTATTACAGTCTTAAATCGTGCACACATATTTCTAGATATTATGGAGCACTCTCGCACCACTGTGCAGTGTAACTGACTGCACTGCGTTGCCTGCCGCTCGCTTCAAGTTCAAGTGACACTTTTGCCATATCGCATGTCTCAGTGCACAACTCCAGCCCCTCTCACCAATACACCCCATTATTATATATATATATATTTTTTTTAGCGTTTATTGTTCCTTTGGTTTTTTCCAAGCTTTCCCAGTGCGTTTTGCGGCAAGTCGATTCGGCTTGTGCGTAATATGCAATTAATTCCGTGTAACATTTTGATGAATGTGAATGTAGATGACATGGAAAAACTCCACAAAATAACCCTCCTCCCCCCCCCCCCCGCCCCTTCCACAACCTCACACCCTTTCATGCTACCCCTGCTGCAGCCCTTTCCTATTCTTGGTGACAGCAAAACGGCGACGCTGTCGTGACCAACTCATTTACGGAACCACTTTTAACTCTTAGTTGTCCATTTGCTGATGATATTGTTACTTGTGATTATTGTTGTTGTTACTTGTTTTGCCAGCTGTCGCAAATCTATAACGAATTGTTGTCTGTTTGCCGTTTGCCGTTTGCCGTTTACCGTGTCAACGTTTCAATTACAACTTAGTTGGGCTGCTGAACTAAAGCCACCTTTCTTTCTTCTTTCTCTTTAATTAAGTTCAGCAATTTCGTAATAACATATGAACCATGCCTCGTAATCCACTTCTCACATCCGCAACTGTCGCTGGACAATCTTAATATCAATAAGGACATCGTTATCTATATTTATCATTCGCTCAAAGTTGAGTACTTAATGAGGCCATAAGCATTACATGCCATCAATTTTGAATTTAAGTGTTTTTTTCTATCTTTCATAGTTCCAAATGCGGCGTATTCGCTGATTGGAAGCCACACGGGACCAAAAGGCCAAAAATGGTTTCAGTTTTTGGAAGATTTGTATATATTAATATTAATTGTGGCCAATCAATTGTGCTCATTATCTGCTGAATTCAATTCAATGCAATTCAAGTGATAAAGTGTAACGATTAGCAGGCAACTGTAGCACCACCAGCAATTTGGAGGTGTTCAATTTGTGGCATAAACTTGATTAAATACAATGATAGACTAGTGTCGTGGAAAGCCACAAAAATTGTGCAAAGCCACAAAAATTGTGCAAATGGAGCTGTGCCCTTTTAAATGACCAAGTTGCTTGCAAAGCAACAACTCATCATAGAAGCTACTGCAGAATGGTGCACAAAATTGATACTGCAACTGGTTCAGTTAAGTATTTATCAAAATTTATCAAAGGAAAAACTCTATTACAAGTTATCGTAATCAAAAATCTATGCCTGACTTTAGGTTGTATTCCTTGTTTTTTTTATATTGTTCTTTCTTCTTGGCACATTTATGTAGTTAATATTGAATATCTTTGCAGGCAGTGAGCGCATCTGCAAGTCATCTATTCGTCTGCAATTACACCAATTATTGCTGTTTGTTTTTGTTTTTTTTTTTGGCTTATGCTCCTCTCCTTTCTGCTTGTGAACAGTCTTTCTTGGCATGTGGCATGCGGCGTGTGGCGTGTGGAGTGTGGAGTGTATCGTTGCAGCTTTTAGTTGATGTAATTGCCAGGCCACTTGCAGTGCCATTGTCAATCTTCATATGCGACCTCGTCCCTTACCATGGCCCATACACAACAGCAGCGACTTTGACTCCAACTTGACGGCTACAACTTCAACTGTTGGCTTGGTTTTTTTTTTTTTTTTTGGTTGTTGCTTGTTGCTTGTTGCAGACTGATTGCGCAATGGGCAACGCGTCGCTGCCAAGGTCAGCTGTTAAGCGAAGCCAAAGCACCAGATAATTTCACCAAATTGGCCGCCGCTTAATTGTGGCATTTGGAAAGTACATACATACATACAGACAGACAAACAGACAGGCAGACAGACAGACAGGCAGACGGACAGACAGGCAAACAATTCGAGAGCGTCACCGCCCTCGGGTAAAAGTAAGTCAGAGCCATTAAAGCGGTGGAAGAAACATATAGGCCATGTGGGCAGATAAAGCCTATGCACGAATTGAATTTTGAATTTAAATCTCATGTGGCATAATCTATTTATTTATTATGTTTATATTTATATATATTATATATGTATGTAAACTTTGTCTTGATCCATCCCAGACATATAGGGTTATATAATCGGCATTACTTGTTTCTTATTTAAACTGAAATCAGTATTTAAATATAAATATGTATTTATTTAGCTTCTAAAGAGGTTATACGTATTGCCACTTGACAAATAGAGATAATGCTGTGGATCTCTTTGAGTTGAGGATTTCTCATCTTGCGGTTTGCCGGGCGCATGAAAAGGTGGCTCAAACTGTTGTTGTTGCTGCTGCTGTTGTTGTTGCTGCTGCTGTTGCTGGTGCTGATGGTGCTGGTGCTGATGGTGCTGGTGCTGGTGCTGCTGCTGTTGTTGCACCTTCTCCTCATCATTGGTGTAGCCGACAAAGGGCGATGGTCTAAAGGGCAGAGTAAACTGAGCATTCGTTGCTGCTGCCCTAAATAAGCCCTTCACCAAAATGGGAAGTCTGATCGTCCGCGCTGGAGTCTGTGCCCGAGCCTGCTCTGGAAAGGTCTGTGGACCCGTATAGCCCAAGCTAAGCTGTTGTAGGTCCAATGGTGTCTGGCGTCCAATCAGGGGTCGCCAGGGTGTCGCATAGAGCCAGCTCTGATAGTAAACAGGCGACTGACGCACCTCGACAGCCAGGAGCAGTGTCACCCAGATGAGACCACTCATTTTCGCTGATGTTCGTCGAACGTCTGCGCCCAGGCGTTGACCATGTCAACTTATATACCAGCTCATCAAAGAGAGAGATATATGTAATACGATCCAGGCAGTTCCGTTGTAAGCGATATCACAATGTGGCATAGGGATATATGTCCAAATGTATATCAGATTTGAGTTTCAATTGGCAGTGCCAGTTGAGGTCGTTACTCGCCACTTCCTCAATTGCGTAATGCACAAATGGCAACTGGCAACTGGCAAATGGCAAAGTTTTAACTGATTCATTGGCTAAATTGAATTTGTGCCTCTGAAGCCAAATCCGCATAATTCTCTAAACTGCTTTCAACGCTTGCGCAAATCATGTTGCCAAATAACAAGATAATGATTATCATTATGATAATGATAAAAACAAAAAACGAAGAAAAAAAAACAATTTAAAATAAAATTGCTCAACTAACCGTGTAACTGGAATAGGGCGGTGGGTGGCAATCTCTTCGAAACGGTTATTTGCAGTTTGTGAAAATTGGTTGGATTAAATACTTTTGGATTACATAATAACTATATGCATATGACTATATAAATAGCTTGGCTTAGGATGGAAAATAAAAGTTACTTAATGATTATTGCATAGTGCC
Source organism: Drosophila glabriapex (assembly GCA_035042305.1). Classification (NCBI taxonomy): domain Eukaryota; kingdom Metazoa; phylum Arthropoda; class Insecta; order Diptera; family Drosophilidae; genus Drosophila; species Drosophila glabriapex. The sequence goes on from JAWNLN010000066.1 coordinate 15,839,641, forward strand.
AAGAAATAGTTACTTATTCGGTAACTTTTATCAATAGGTAATAAAATTGTTCATTTCTATTACATTTTTCCAAATATTTGTATTTAAATGAAATTGAACAGTTGCTCCAAAACTATTATTAATGATTTTGATTAAAATTGCGGAAGAAAGAATAATTACTTCTCATCGTTTATTATTTAAAGCCAACGCAAAATGTGGCAAATTAGAAATGTTTGATTGGACTAAGACTTCCTGCGGCCCGTTGCAGTTGCAGTTGCAGTTGCAGCTGCAGCTGCGCCAACAGCAGCAGCAATGAAAGTTGCCAGGAGCGGACCCACAAAAGAGTGTCTTACATAAAAGAAAGTTGTTTTGTTTTTCTATTAAATTATAGAAACCTTTGTAAGACGATCACAATTGAGTCAAATGTGACTCGGAATAGTAAAGAGCAATTTCGGTTTTAGTTTGACGAGCAAAAATCTGGGGAAGTGTGGTAACAAATATTTTTGAAATACCCTTTCAACACAGCTAAAAGTGAGTTTATTAGTTGTTTTCCATTAAAACGTAGAGAAGACATTTTAAAATAGATTTTCAAATGCTTGCAATTTATTTAGTGAGTGTACAAATGGTCCCCGATTGGGCCCTAAAATGCGCTCCTGTTAGTCTGCTGTTGCTGTTGTTATAATTTCTTCTGTTTTTTTTGGTGGGTGTTTATACATTGATTTTATTTACTTTACCTTCACTTTTCATCTCTTCTTTCACCACCACCGCCCAGTGTCACTTTGCATTGCGAAGCACGTCCGATGTGAGTGGAAATTAAGTGTGCTCTGCAAAACGGAAGTAAAGCATTCAATGCGTGCGATTTTCAGCTGGTTAAGCATAAAACAAGAAAAACAACAGAACAACAAAACAAAACAAAAAAAAAAATGAATTAAATTATGTTTAATTTGGACATTTAAATAGATATTAATTTAGAACCCACCCAAAAACAATAAGATGAATCACACACACCAAACATTTCCCAAGTTCAAATTACACAATTCGCGCAATTAGCGAGTAAAATATAACTAATACGGACACATGGCCAGTTGATCCACTAATTTGGCCGGATCTGAGCCTAGGCGGGGGGCTGAGAAAATTGTTGACGCTACTTTAACAGCTAGCATAATCAAATTAGCTGCGATTATAATTGTCTACTTTACACAATTTTGTAGATTTCGGAGAGGCAAGGTCGCTCTCTTGGCCAGAACTCAGACTCCGTCAAGCCTGAGATCATTCGGCTCAACACAACAGCAAATTTCTCAGATTTTTCAACCAGCGTCCGGATTCCAAAATACCGCTTGCAATTTCTAAACACTGTATGCCAATATAGTTAATTATTTAAATTTATTTATTTTGAATATTCAGCAGAGATACAATTAATCAACTAGAGTTAAATCTTATTGAAATGTTTTGAAATTGGCTTTAGCAAATAATTGAAAGCTTATGGAATTTAGGACCTTAGACTATGCCTAAAGTTTATTAACAAGATCCGTATATACATTAAATAATTTAAAAAGTTATATACTTAACTTAGTACGAAAAAAAAAAAAAATGTACATACGAAATACTTTTGCTGTATGAAAAAAGCAAATATATTCAATGCTCGGATCTGGTTTGTTGGATGGGACCTCGAGCAAGACTCGGGGAGTCGCGAGTCTGGCGGAGTTGCCTTAAAGGGGGAATTAGAAATAGGGTGCTTGAAACTCGCGACTGGGCAGCGTCAAGTAAGATGTTTGTGGTGCAGTTGAGGCGGCGCTTGCTGAGTGGGCATGGCTTGCATGAAAAAAACTGCTGCTGCTGCTGCTGCTGCTGCTGCCACTGCCACTGCTGCTGGGATGAAATGAGGACGTCGAGAATGGTGAGGATTGGGAGTACTGCCCATATGCCTGACCCTGTTCCGGATACGGAACAACATACTCATTTGCCTGCTCCAGCTCGCGAGTGTGATACTCCTGGTGTGCAGGTGCAGGTGCAGGTGTAGGTGCAGGTGGAGTAACGGACAAGTGCTGCAGCCACTCGCCCGCCTGCATGTTGTATGTGGGCGGCAGCTCATAGGAATGCGATTGCATCTGCACAAAACTGCTGGCTGGCTGCTGCTCATCGACGAATGGTTGCCGTTGATAGCGCTCCGGCAGCGCCTGGCCAATCAACGGAGCAGCTCGCTGACCAGGCTCCATAAAGCGATCATGCTGCGTGCCAGCAGAAATACCGAAAGCTTGACCAAACTTAATGCCAGTTGCAGGCGCACCAGCAGCCTGATGATTGGCGGCATATTGAAATGTATTCATGGGATTTATATAGTTATGATTGTTATGTTGCTGCCTGGACGATGAGGACGTGCTGTATGCGGATGTCAACTGATGGTGATGCTGCTGCTCAGGTTCGGGCTCGTAATGCTGTATGCTGTAGAGTCCATTATAGTTAGACTGTTGGTATGGGCGACCAGTTGCTGGTGTGCTGTTATAGCTATGCTCATAGGGCAACTGATGTATGAAACTGGATTGGGTATAGGATGGCGGATTGGGCAGGGGATTTGGCAGCCAGTAGCCGGTGGTTATCACAGCTTCTGTGGTGGGCTCGCTCGCCGCCGGCAAATATTTGTGTGCGGGTCCGTTATATCGATAGCCATTCCGGTTGCCATCAGATGACTCAAAGCGACCACCGCTCAGCGACTGGATGCCATGGACAACAGCTGCACTGGGTCCAGCGATGGCCAAAACGATGTTAACTAAAATGGACTGTAAAAAGTGTGTGTGTTTTAGCCAAAGATTAATCCAATTTCTCAGGCATGTGTGTGTCCGTCTACTCACAGTATATCGCAGCATATTAATATTGTCCAATCCTGGCTATCTCTCTGGCTGCCTGGCTGTCTAGCTGTCGTGTGTTGAACGCTACTGGAATAGTGGCAAGCCAAGCAACGGTTACAATTGCTTTTTATAGCGCCAGCTGCTCATCTGGCTCTGGTGCAGATTTGTCATCAGTGGCTAAGATCTCTAATGTGTCAGTGTGTGTGTGTTTGTGTGTGTATTTTCTTGTCAGCGTTGGCAGCACCAGCAGCTCGAAGAGCAATTCAATCACGCTTTGTGACTACTGACACAGAGCGATGGCAAAATGTGTGCTACAAAAAAAAAAAAAAAGAAACAACGCTAACTGAGAGTTCCGCACTTGTAGACACCCTGTTCCCTCAACCCGAGGTACTTGACATACCCTCGTTTTCATCTTATCTCTGTTGAAAAAGTCGTTGTGGCTGCTCTATTCGAAAAGCTGGCCATATTTCGACTTGTGATTATTTCATCCATTTTAATCTAAGTCGAACTGCATTTTTTATGCTTCTTCTTCTAAAAATAAAATTAAAATTATTAAAATTAAAAATAATGAAAAAAATAACAGTTAACTGTCCCCTTTAAGAGATAAGATTCTACGCACATGCTCCACATTCTAGCTGCCTGTTACATCAATTTGCTCCAGTTTACCATACCCCTTTGAATTGATTGCTACGATTTATGAATAAAAAATAAAAAAATAACTGTTTTTGTATGCGAGATAGACACAACAATTATCGCATATTCATAATCGTTGCGAATGGCTCTACAGATTTTGTCGAGTTATTCACGCGTCAGATATCGCGACAATATGGCGTCAAATTGTCAAGACCGGCCGTGACCGTGGCAACGACTGTCGTGTGTATTAATTACTTTCTTTGCCCATTTATGCTTTTATCGCAAAGCATAATATAAATGCACTTGACCCATTCATTCACAACGTGCAGCTGCAGCCAGCTGCCATCTGCCAACTGCCAACTGCCGGAAATGCAATTCAGTTGGGGTTTAAAAAACCGATATCCACTATGACTATGGCTGTGTGGACAGCACTTTTACTTTGGTATTGACTGCGTTCATTGGATTACACAATCGTAATAAATGAGTTTGAATGATAGGTGCGTGGGCATACCAATTATTTGTACTAACAATAAAAACAAAAAAAATAATGTTAAGTGGACCTGCAAAAATCCCAATGGCACACAAATTGTCAGCCTACTTTGAAAGCTGTGATTCGCTGTGATTAATGTAACAAATAAATCAAAAAAATATATATATGTATAAATTTGGCATATATGTGTATCATATTTCTGAAGAAAATAACTATTCTTATTTGCTATGTTAATCTAACATTTGCAGGGACAAATTTGCAGTAGTTTTATACCTAATGTTTATAATATTTAATTGTATGTTGTATTTCTGGTATTTTAGTATTTTGTTTTCACTTATTGGCCAAATATCGTACAGCCAAATACCAAAACCATCGATATACATGTTTGCAAACCATATGCCTAATTTTTTTTTTTAAGTAAACGTCCGCAGAATATGCCACATAATTTTATTGATTACATCACTTTACTAATTACAAAATACAATTGTGCTTAAAAAATAATTTATGTGTCAGACATCTATCGCATAACAAATTACATATCGATCTGTTGCAACACTATCGATATGCATTCCAGTACGTCTGCCCAAAAATCAATATTGCAATTGTCGCCATATAATATCGATTTTTTTCATTCCCACTACAGCGCTGTGAAGTCGACGCTTGAAACCGTTTCGTCGGAGAAGAGCGCAGAAAATTTTCCTTATTTTCTCATAATTACATATATTGTGTAGTCGAAGTAAGTACAAACGTAAATTGTTTAACACACTTTGCGACATTGTTGTGTGATCTAGAAAAAACGTTTCTTTTTACGGCCACCTCTTGCTTTTCATATTTTTCATTTCGGCTTATTGTATATGTGTGTGTATGTATGCTTGTGTTTGTGTGTATATGTGTAGTAAATTTTTGTGTTGGTATTTTGTCTACTCAACTGGCGCTGTTGGTTGGGTGCTGGTGCTGCCGCAGCGGCTTTTTCTGCCGCTTCCACGCTATAGTTTGTTACATTTCAGTTATCCGGTGGCCAAAGCAGCGCTAGCCCTCCACAAACGCATACATACCACGTATATATCACACACGCACACACACATACACATGCAGAATTCACGAATACAGCCAAGTGCAATCGGCGTTGTTTCTAAGCCGAAGGCAGCCGATTTTTTTATATATATTTTTTTTTAGCAGGTACATAAAATCCTTGAAAAAGGGGATTTTGAAAATATGCGCACAAAGCAAATGCATCGCTAACATAAAAGAAAAGAATAAATATCTGAATTTTCCAGTGCCTTGATTGTGATGCGTTTCGATTGTTTTTATGTTGCAGGCGGCAACGAGCAAACCTTCCGTGGCGGGCAGAACGAGCATCCCACAAGACAACCATGCCGTATAAGAGAAAGGCGCGTATGTCCTACAAGACAATGAGAGACGAAAATATTCTCGACAGTGTATGTGTTTGTGCATTGCAATATACAAATTGGAAACTGGCGCTAAAATGCTTTCTGTCGTTCGCATTTTTCTATTCTTATTTTTTGCAGGACTCGGATGAAAACGATGAGTTGGATACAACAGGAGATGATGTGGAGGGCAATCCAACCAACGACAACAATTCCAGTTCGGATGACAATGAGAATGACGATGGCGATGCCGAGGGCGATGGTGGAGGCGGCAAAGCTGATGAGGGAAGAGACAGTGCCGAGGCATATGGCAAACCGGAATCACCACATTATGCCGAAAGCAGTGAGGACGATGTCAAAATCGGATCAGCACGTTATGCCGAACGTAGTGAGGACGATGTCAAAATCGGATCACCACGTTATGCCGAACGTAGTGAGGACTATGTCGAAATCGGATCACCACGTTATGCCGAACCCGAATCACCACGTTATGCCGATCTCGAATCACCACATTATACCGGAGGTAACAATGGCAACGCGGACAATAATTTTGTCGGCTATGCCGATAATCAATTTGAAGGCAATCAGCAACAGCAGCAGCAACAACAACAAAAACAACAACAGCAGCAACAACAACAGCATCATCCAAACCATGAGGATCCCGGTGGAGGTGGCGGGTATGCGCCCGATACGCAAGAGAGCGCTTGTCCAACTAGCAATAGCGAGAATCGCACAAGCGCCACAAATCTGATCATCAACTATTTGCCACAGAACATGACAGATCGTGAGTTGTACAATTTATTCAGCAGTTGCGGCGTCATCAACACATGCAAAATAATGCGAGACTATAATGTGAGTGTGTCTTATGTTGATCTCGAAAGGGGTGAGGAGGGGAGAGGAGCAGCATCTCACCATGATATGTTTGTGTGACTGTCCCTTTCGCACAGTGTAAGATAGTAATACATACAGAATGCATGTTATCCCTTTTCCTCACCTTGGGAGGAGGGCGGCCTATATTGGGATGAGCATCTGTGTTATTCATAATCCATGTTAACAACCAACTATATATTTCCATCTCTATTTATCGCAGACGGGATACAGTTTCGGCTACGGTTTCGTCGACTTTAATGATGAGACGGACTCGGAGGCGGCGATACACAAATTCAATGGACTCCTCGTACGCAACAAACGTTTGAAGGTGAGCAGTCGCATCCAGATGATTCCCGTATTCAAATCATAGATCTATAACTAATTTTCTTTCGCCTTACCCTAATATATACAATAGAAGAGACCACTTATTAGTTAATCGAACAATTTGTCAGTTGCCAGAATAATCGACTTGAATCTGTCTCTGTCTCTGAATATTGGTATTTAATCAATTGCCAATTGTCAATGGAATAACCAATGGGAATAATATCAGAAATTAAATACTTTATATCCTTCATTGTTACTTTAATTTAATAACATGTTGTGATCTGCTTTTGATTGTGTTTTCAATGTACACCAGACTCGATTTAGACCTTTGTCTCGGTTTACCCAAGGTTTACTTTAATATGAAATTGGCTACATTTTGTATCCTCTGTTGATATTTAATTGGCTACATTTTCCTGCTCATTTATTAAATTAATTGAAATTTGCACAAAGTTCACTAAATGCCATCAAATGATTATTACTTTAATTGTTTTTAAACTCATTCGCTAAACGGTGTCATTCATTTGTGTATTGTTTATATGAGGATTGCATGCTGAATTCTGAAACCTTAAATCAACATCAAGCATGTGTCCAATATCCATCTGTTGTTATCATATTCATTCTGTAGAATCATTCATTGTCCATCGTTTCGTGTTGTTCTTTTCAATTCCCTGAATCGGATCTTGGACTGACTCATTCATCTCTAATATTTATTTTGCATTCGCATTCGCAGGTATCTTATGCACGACCGGGCGGGCAATCGATCAAGGACACAAATTTGTACGTGATAAATTTATCACGTAACATTAACGATGATCAGCTGGATCGCATATTTTCGCCATTCGGTTTGATCGTTCAACGCAACATCTTGCGGGATAAGCTGACAGGTCGTCCACGAGGAGTTGCATTTGTACGGTAAGCAACAACGATAGTTTCACGTATAAGTTGGCAGGCGATGTAAGCTTAGCTTTATGACTGGGAATGGTCTGGGATAATATTCCAATTAATTGCAACAGTCCGCTGGCGTCACTTAAACTATGCCACGCAGAATAATTCAGTTTAACCCCCTCGTATATGAATATGAATAACTATAAAGTATATTTAGCTGATGTTGTTTCTAAATTGTCGTTGCAATAATATTGTAATATTTGTGTCTCTATTCGATTAACAACTCTTTTTTTTGTTCGCTGCAGTTACAACAAGCGTGAGGAAGCACAGGACGCAATAATGGCGCTCAATAATACCGTGCCCGAGGGTGCATCATCACCGATTTGGGTGCGCCTGGCCGAGGAGCATGGCAAGGCGAAGGCCGCACAGTTTATGCCACAAGTTGGTGGTGGCGGCGGCGGTCCGCATATGGGTCAACAGCAACAGCAACCGCCGCCGCCGCATCACCATCAAATGATACCGCATATGCAGCTGGCTCCACGTCCGACGCAGCATCCGCGCCACCAACAGCAGCATCAGCATCAGATGCACCATCAACATCAGCAGCACCAACATCAGCAGCAGCAGCACCAACAACACCAACAACACCAACAACATCAGCTGCAGCAGCAGCAACAACAGCAGCAACATCATCCACATCATTACCACAGTTTGCCGCCACCGCCGCCCCACATGCAACAGTTGCATCACCATCCGCACGGAGGTGGTGGCCGCATCGGTGTCGGCGTCGGTCTGCCACAGTCGATGCACGGTGGCGGCGGTGGTGGTGGTGGTGGCGGTGGCTATCACCCCAATATGGCCAACCGAGGTAGATCAAATAGAACAACACGATCTCAAAAACCGCATCCATATCCTAACAATGTACAGAAATTTATTTAAAACAAAATTAATTTCTTTACACAATATTAGCTGCATCTCACAGGTGAAGTGTTCATGCTGCCATTGCCTATCACAATAATGCCATTGCCTATCACAGTAATACCAATGCCCCGTCCACAAGCAGAACTGCAGCAGCTGCAACTGTTGCAGCAGCGGCAGTGCCTACTGTACCAGCAACATATGCTGCTGCAGCAGTAGTAGCAACTACTGCAACTTCAACTGAGCAGCAGCTTCAGCAGCTTCAGCAGCATCAGCAGCAGTCGCAGCGGCCGTCGAAGCAGCAGCTGCGGCAGTCGCACAAGCGATGCTCGTGCAACTGCAGCAGCGTCCTCGGCGGCACAAGCTCTGGCAGATGCATCAGAAACAATGGCGGTGGCATCGGTCAACAACAACACAACAACAACAAGAACAACCACAACAGCAACGGCAGCATTAACAGCAACAAGAGTAATTTCAGTAATTTTACCACAACAAGAACAAGAACAACAACATCAGCAACAGCAGCAGCAGCTACCACTACAGCAACAACAGTCATTAACACAAGAACAACAACAGCAGCAGCAGCAGCTGATGAGAGAACCACAAGCACAAGCACAGCAGCAACAGCATCATCGGAAATAACAAGAACAGCAGCATCATCAGCAGCAGCAGCAACAACAATAACTGCAACAAATATATTCGAAACGACAACAACAACAACTAGAGCATATAGAGTGGTCACCGCCTACGCGTCAGCAAATGAAAGAGCACTGCAAGAAGAACAGCAACTGGTGGCACAGCTACAAAAGAAAATGCAACAAATGCAATTGCAAGAGCAACAAACACTGCAGCAGCAATATGTGCAGTTGCAACAACAGTCACATCGAGAATTCCAATTTCAGCAGCAGCAGCAACTTCAATTGCAAGAGCAACACGCACTGCAGCAGCAGCAGCAACACGCACTGCAGCAGCAGCAGCAACAACAACAACAACTCCAATTGCAATGGCAACATCATCAACAGCAACAAATGCAACAATTGCTGCAACTGCAACAGCATCATTGCCTGCAATCGATGTCATCACAATTGCAACAAAATAATGCACACGCAATAATGCCCCCCGTCCATTATGGGATGCCGATTACAACAACCACATCGGAATCGTCAACGGGTGGCACCTGTGTCTATTATCATTATCCACCCAGTGCCAACCAGTTGAATGCCATCAACAACTATATCGAACGCAATACGGACATGTTCCTAACTGCATACGGCTACAATAGTAGCCACGAAACGGCAGCCGAACCAATCAGCGGCAATATCCTGGCACAAGCACGAACTGAATTTCAAACTGAAGCAGAAGCAGAAGCTCAAACTGAAGTTGACGCTGATGCAGAAGGAGAAGGAGTTCAACAGAAGCAGGCACTTCACAGCCGCAACAACAGACGCGGAGGCGGTGGCACCTACTGAAAAAGATAAAATGCTATTTGAACTACTACAGCACACACCGAAAACTCAGATGTAATATTTAATTGTAATACAATCAATTGTCGGGCAATTCCATGTTCGCGAAACTGACATTTTCCATTCACCACACTTTTTTTTCGTTTTTTTTGTTGCAAGCCCTTAAGCAGCACAATCCTTGGCGCAAAAGGTCGACTCGAATAGTATTCCAAAATATGAACAAAATAAATTCCAATTTGAATTTGGTATTGCTGATATTTTAGAACCAGCAAAACGATAGTTTGTCATTTGCACTAGAATGAAAATTGTGCTATTTAAGAGCTATCGAAAAAAAATATTTTTCTTTGATAAAAGGTGGATAATGTCACGCCCACACATATATATGCCTACATATATATAAAAAGTTGTTGTTTTAAAACCTAAATGAATCTATGTGCTGAATGTAAAAAAGAAAACCCAAAACATATACATAGATAGATTATATATAATATAAATTCATCTTAATATGTATGTATATATATATATAGATATATATATATATATATATATATATATATATATATATATATATATATATATGTGTGTGTGTATTATAATATATATAAAACATAAATATATGTATACATACATATATATATATATATATATATATATATATATATATATATATATATATATATATATATATACTATATATTTATATGTCAGCCCACCCACGAAATTTATTTGTGAGCCAAGCAAAAGAGACGCGGGCTGAAAACGCCAGAGAAAACTAAAATGTATGTTTTTGGTTACACGCGGCAATTGAAAAGCCAAGAAAAACGAAAAACGAAACTAAACTGGTAAACCGAAAAAAAGGCAACACACAAAACACCACAACACATAATAACTGAAAGCAAACCAATCAAGTTAATGAATTAAGCCTAAGCCAACACAGCACACTCCTTAAACAACAACAACAACCACAACACACACACACACACACACACTCTTATATGTATTATATGATTATTATACATAATTGACTCATTTTTCGTAGCCCATGTGCAAAATCTTTAATTTTTTAACACAAACACACACAAAGATATACACCTAACATACACACACACACATATACACACATACACCCACACTCCAATTTGAATTTGAATTTGAATTTGTACAATTAAATAAATAAAAAAATAAAAAAAAAGAAGAGAATAAACAAAAAGAGAAACTTAAATATACTTATATTCACTCACGATCTAATTGTACATTTCGCGCCCTTTTGTTTTTCATGATTTGGGAACGAAGCCAAATCGGTCAGAAAAACCAACCACATTTCAAAAGGTCTGTTTAAATTGTAATAATGTAATATATAAAATACCCTAAACAACAATAATACAAAAAAAAAGAGAATAAATCCAAAAGCAGAAACAATTGATACATGAAGAAATAAATCCATCTAAACAGACTTTTTTTAATAATTTTAAAAAACTAGTCTTGTAGCATTATAATAGTTAAGACTTTTTTTGCAAGAAACTTAATTTATAGAAACAATTAAAAATAAACTGTACTAATAATAAAAATAAAAAAGAAAACATAAAAAAACATACAAAAAATTAAACGCTAAAATTTGTATAAAAACAAAGATTTTGTATCCGTTCAATGGAGAAAGAGAGAGAGATCAGAGCAGTTGCAACCATATAACAAAATGGCGTCCTGACATGCCATCGAGCGAGATAGCGAACATCGGCTGAGTGAGACAGAGCGGCAGCCAAGTACAGTCAGACAATTGGAGCTTTAAGATTTATCTAAATTGTTTGTGTGTATTTGTGCCCTGTAATTGATAATGGACGCAACTTATAATAGTTGAATTTTATATACAATCAACAGTTAGCAGCAGCTAGTTTTACATATACATATATAATATATACGAATATGGACTATTTCTATTTGCAAATAACCATTGAAAGTCATTCAATATAATTTCCCATTTCCTGGTCTAAAGAACTTGTGGGATGGTTCGGATGGGGCTGAGCTGAGGCCACCAGGCGGGTCGCGGGTTGCGGATAGCGAATGGCCTTCCCCCGGGCAGGTTAGCTGCGAATAATACGAGATTCCTCGTAAATAAGCAGTCCCGGACAAACAGCGGGTGCGATATTGTCAATCGCACTGACAAGGCGTTTGTGTTGCCGCCTTTAAAGTATAGCCTCACACAACCCCCCTATCTCCCCTCACAATTACCTACCCCATCCTATCCCCCACATCTCACTCCGGGCCGGACTAAGGCGTTATCCGAACCGTGCCGAGAGTTAGCTTGGCTGGGGGCCCGGTCGAGAAACTATCCCAGTCTCGAATGGTGGGCTCAGGCAAATGGCGACAGCCTGTTCTAATTTAGCCTTACCCGGGTAACGTGGATCTCTGCCCGGGCGGACACACATTTCTCCGCAACACGTCGGAATTTAATGAAAAATTCAAGAAACACAAAAATACCGCAGGATCTCCCTGCGGAGTATGTCGCAAGACACTTAGAGGGTCGAGCCCTAGACGGGGAAAGGCCCTCTCGTGTGGTAGACCAGCCTCCACACCATGCTGCTCCAGCACCAAGAGTGCCGCATGCACAACAAACTCCGGCTTTGAGGCAGGGGAGAGTGATGGTCGGACCGCCCCGACCACCACGCCCAGCAACGAACGCCGCGAGGCAGAGCGCACAGCGCCCTAAGAGGAAGGAGGTGTTCCTGCCACCGAGGAGTCAAACCGGTGGGTTGGATGATCCGAACCGGAAGAATCTCTGCGGTTCGAGGGTCAAGTGCTACCTCCGGTACCTCCAGCAAGGACTCACTCCTGATGCAGCCCCGAAGAAGGCCACAGAGCCCAGGGAAGCGGCTACAGCACCAGCGTCAGCTCCCAAGAGGCGTAGCAGCGCACTCACCCCACCGGTGACCACTCCCAAGAGGGTGTGCCCGGAGGCCAAGGGTGCTGCTCAAGGCCCGGGGGCGGCGAAGGTGACAGCCGAAAAGGGAGCAGGCTTAGACCTCCGTCCGAGTACATCGCGCGCAACGGTCACGAAGCCCAGCTCTCCAGCACCCACCGAGCTCCGATTGTCATATGCGAATATGGCAAGAAAGGTAAAGGTGGCCGTGTTGCCTGCGGATTTCCCACGGGCAATGCTCAGTCGCGGTCTGTGTTGGAAGAGGCCATCATTGACGAAGTCATTGCGTCTGGTGGGGATGTTGCGGTCTCATTCGCGGGCATTCATTTCCGGGTCGGTTTCCTGGTGATTGAGTGCTTGGATGAGACCTCAGCCGACTGGCTCAGAACCGCAGCGTCGCGGCTAAAATCGTGGAAGGGCGTGCCCCTTGATTGCAAAGTGGGAGACAACATTCCGTCGCCCCACTGCATCACGCTGTTTTGCCCCAGAAGTGTGAATCGGTCTACCGAATCCCTGTTGGTTCTGCTGAGGAACAAGAACAGGATCGAGACCGACACATGGAAGGTGATTTCCAGGAGGAACGAGGGCGGAGGAGCCCTCCTGGTCATCGGGATAGACGAGCTGTCCAGGGACATCATTGTGGAGAAGGGGCACCAGATCTTCATCCGCTACGGGACCATCCCCGTAAGCGGTTTAAAGAGGAGAGCTGGAGCCAAGCCTCAGTCGGAGCCAAGTGGCAGGGAGGCTGTCAACGTGGACACCACGACCACAGAAGACACTCCTGCCACAGTTCAGATCAGTTGCACTGCGCGGCGCACCGTTTCGGCGGAGGACCTCGCAGAAGATGAGGAGTTAGCGGACAGTACGCTCTGCCAAATAGATATGTTGGGAGATGAGGATATCCCCATGTCCTCACAGGAGCTGGCGGAGGAGCTGCAGGATGCAGCAGCAGCTGACGTCGAAATGACGAGCAGCGGTGACGGGGGCAACTCCAGGCCCCAATCACCGTGTCAGCTGGAGCCTCCCCGGCAATAGATGGCCAGAGTCACCAGCTCAGGGCTGGCTCAGGTAAACATCCACCGTGCTAAGGATGTTTACCAAGCAACATCTTGGGCTAGCCCTGGTACAGGAGCCATGGGTGCACAATGGCATTAAAGGCCTGTACACGGCTGACTCGAAGGTAATCTGGGATCGAAGAGATCCAGCACCCAGAGCATGCATAATAATAATAATAAGGAAAATTATTAACTTTACTATCCTTTCAGAATTCCTGACTAGGGACTGCGTTCCCATATTGGTGCAGACCAAGGGCAGCGCGGTCCCTACGGCCATGTTGTCTGCGTATTTCGCAGGAGATGGAGTCGCCCACCACCAGAGATAGAAAAACTGGTGGATTACTGCAGGAGGGAGAAAATCTCAGTGCTAATCTAGAATTAGGCAATGCCGGATCTACACCAACATTTGTAACTAGAATCAGGGAGGAGGTGCTAGACATCACCCTGATTAGTTGGTCCCTAAAACCTCAACTAAGGGAATGGCACGTTTCCCAAGAGGAATCAATGTCTGATCACAGAACTATCCTACTTAAGTTAGAATTAAATACGGATAGTAGTATACCAGGTCGCAACCCCAGAAAAACCAACTGGGAGGGTTACAAGTCGACCTTAGGGCTCTCCCTAGCCAACGGGTTATCTGGTATACCCAGAGAGCCACTAAAGCTGGACAGGGCTATTGGTGACCTCAACAAGTGCATAATCAATGCATTTGAGGATAACTGCCCGGTAGGGTAAAAGTACTTGGAGAAAGATGCCCCATGGTGGAACGACAGCCTAGAAAGGCTGCGCGTGACCACACGTCGCCTCTTCAGTAAAGCAAAGAGAGACGGAATATGGGAGCAGTACCGTGAAAGCCTGACCTCCTACAATAAGGAGATAAGGAAGGCCAAGCGGAAGAATTACAGAAACTTCTGCGGAAGCATAGTCAGCAACAAGCGAAGGCGCCAGGCTCCATAGAGCACTGGCGAAACGAGCGCCTGATGCGAACTTAGCACTAAAGCGTGGGATAACTCCTTTACGAGCAGTAATTTGCAGAAACTAGTTCTACTCTTCGAGACGCACTTCCCAGGAAGTATACCCCTGCAGGAAGAGAATATCGAAAGGGAAAGTAGATACAGGCCGTCAACTGACGACTGGGCATGCGCTAAGTCGGCAGTCACAAGGGAGAAACTTAATTGGGCAGTTGGAACATTCCAGCCCTATGAGTCCCCTGGAATGGACGGCATATCGCCAGCCTTCCTTCAAACGGGACAGGAAATACTCCTCTCCCGTATTAGGAAAGCATTAGTGAGTAGCCTAGTCCTCGGATACATACCGGGCGCATGGAGGAGAGCTAGGGTAGTCTTCATCCCCAAGGCAGGGAGAAAGACATTACCAGCTCAAAGTCCTTCAGACCCATCAGCTTAACATCGTTTTTATTGAAAACGTTGGAAAAGCTGGTGGACTACAAAATCAGAAGCACTTTGCTTAAACAAAGACCGCTGCACCCAACACAGCATGCATACAGAGTAGGCAGGTCCACGGACACAGCACTTTATCAGCTGCGACGCACCTTGAGTGCGCCAATTGATAATAAGGAAGTAGCACTGTGCGCCTTCTTAGATAAAGAAGGTGCATTTGATAACACATCACACGATGCAATCAATGCTACCCTCAAGAGAAGAGGCCTGGACCATACAACCAGCAGATGGATACTCGCACTGCTACGGTCCAGGCAAGCCACGGCATCATTACATGATAGCACTGTAACAGTCCTAACCACCAAAGGCTGTCCCCAAGGAGGGGTGCTGTCTCCGCTACTCTGGAGTCTGTTAGTAGACGAACTACTAAACAGACTTGCTAACATTGGTATTCAATGTCAACGTTATGCCGACGACATTATTATCATAGAGGGAGGCCAATTTGAGGAATCACTCTGTGACATAGTCTCTGTGACAGTCAGGGCTAAGGATAACGTATGACTGGTGTATGGAGGTTGGACTCAACCTAAACCCTACGAAAACAGTCATCGTCCCCTTTACCAGACGACATAAGTTACAGAGGATGAGACAAATATGGCGCTCAGGGACCCTACTAGAAATCAGTAGGGAGGTCAAATACCTGGGAGTCACATTTGACAGCAGGCTTAACTTTGGCACCCATGTGGAAAACACGATATTAAAGTGCTCCAGGGCGCTTTACACATATCGTAGTATTGCCGGTAAATCATGGGGTACATCACCAAAGATATTAAGATGGCTATACCTAATGGTAGTAAGACCCATGCTAACCTATGGGGTGGTAGCATGGGGTGACAGGGCGCGGCTGATCACCGTGAAGAAACAACTACTAAAGGTGCAAAGAATGGCCTGCGTATGTATGACAGGAGCTATGCGCACCTGCCCAACAATGGCCCTTGAAGCAATAATGGAGCTCACACCACTTCACCATATCATAAGGCTCAAGCAGGAAGCCACGCTTCTAAGGATATCGACAAAAGGAGTTGGGGGCAACCATATCCTAAGCCATAAAGATGCCCAACTCCTTTCAAACGAACCGCCCCTGCTGATGCAACCTAGGGACGAAATGGCAGCCGAATACATATTCGAGCGGAATTTCACAGTTTGTATGAGTAGTAAAAGGGAATGGACAACTCTGGATGAAGTCCATCCCATGAAACCGCACACCATAAAATGGTTCACCGATGGATCACTCACGAATCAGGGCACGGGTCTTGGAGTGGTGGGTCCTCGGGTATTCTGTCATGAATCCCTGGGAACGCACACCAGCATATTTCAGGCTGAGGTGTGTGCGATGCGGACTTCAACATAGAACGTAACTATCGGAATACGGATATATCCATCCTATCCGATAGTCAAGCAGCATTGAACGCTATAATGGGGACTAAGATAACATCGAAGGTAGTCCATGAAGTTCGTTCAAAGCTAGACCTACTCGGGACTCACAATAGGCTCACCCTACGATGGGTCCCGGGCCACAGGGACACAGCGGGAATCGAGGAGGCTGACAAGCAAGCAAGAATGGGGGCAGGAAGGCCCCTAACAGGACCAGAACCGTATTGTGGCATAGGGAAACACACTATACGACTGGAACTTAGAAACTTAGGCAGAGACGGCAACAGAGCTGATCGGAGGCAGTAGGACTCCGACAAGCCAGATGTCTCCTAGGTGGTTATAATTTTGTACGATTTAAACAAATTATAACCATTGGAAAGAACAGCCTTAGGATACTCACCGGTCTATTGACAGGACACTGTAGACTAAGGAGTCACCTAACAAAATTGGGTATATATAGTAGCGACCTGTGCAGGTTTTATGAAAGAGAGGAGGAATCCTCGATGCACATCCTGGCAGAGTGTGTCGCCTTAACTAGAAGAAAAAGCGGCATCCTAGGGGCGCATGTTTTGAAGTGCAAAGACATAGAAGACCTCAACCCAACAAAGATCCTCACATTCGTGCGGGAGTTGGGGCTGATGGAAGAGCTATAAGCTCAGAAGGGGGCACAATAGATCAAATAGGTCGCAGTGGAGCTTCCCCCTAATAATTATAATAATAATAATTTCCCATTTTTTATTGCGTAAATTCGACTTTAATTTCGTTTCAAACCATTTAAACAGCGCGCCACTTTCAACAGTCGTCGCTATGTTATTAACATAGTCACAGCTGTAATGTTAGAGTCTGTCCGTAAATGGTATTTCGCCGCAGTGTGTGGCCACACAGGCTGCCATTGGAAAATATCGTTTGGAAAATACCAACCACATTCCAATGGCAATTAGCGCTAAAATAAAGAAAAAAAGCAGCTGAAAAACAATAGCAGGACCATAAAAAAACGAAACCAAAACGTGATTTATATCCAAGTGGCTGAGACAAGCCCAAAACAGCCCAAGCGAACACAGTGTAGAGTGCAGGGCTAACTGCAGAGCAAGCACAAACAGCCAGACAAGGCCGCAAATTATTTATTTATTTTTGCCCATGCAGTGTGAACGTAACGGAATACGCAATAAATGATAATCGACCTTCCCCATTCCCCTGATTGACGAGCGGGGCAAGCGAGCGGAGCAGCGGGGCAAGTGGCGCGCTAAGCGCCCAGGAAAACCCAGAACAATAACAAAATAAAAGCAAAACAAAATAAAGAAACCAAATACCCAATTGCCAATTGAATAAGGTACAATTGGAACAGCAAAAAATAAAAGAAAAACAAATAAAAAACAACAAAGCATAACAACAACAACAAGAAGAACAATAACAATTAGCGATAACAGCAGCAGTCGCAGCATCTGAGAATGCCACAGATGAGAGCCGCTGCCGCTGAGGCGGCTGCAGCGGGCAATGCGAACCCTCAGCCGCTGGTGAAGATCGGACACTATCTGCTGGGTGCCACACTCGGCACGGGCACCTTTGGCAAGGTGAAAATTGGCGAGCATCAAATCACACGGCTGAAGGTCGCCGTCAAGATACTCAATCGCCAGAAGATCAAGAGTCTCGATGTTGTCTCCAAAATCAAGCGAGAGATCCAAAATCTCAAACTCTTCCGGCATCCGCACATCATTAAGCTATACCAGGTGAGGTTATCTACCAAATACATATCCCCCTTGCCAGAGTGCCATTGGAGATGAAAACGTGCGCCGTTTATTTATTATATTAGCCCACATATCAGACTGGTGTGTGTGCGTGTGTGTGTGCATGCGTATTTATGTGTGTTTAGACATTTTGCTGACTCAATAACTGTAACTGTAATATGACAGCGACTCTGAAACAGTTGCATTTTTAGAGCCTGAAACTGATTTGGCCAAAAATGGGTTTCGCTTTATCTCAATCCCAATAAATTGGGGCACACTCGGGAATTGTTGGATTTGCTGCGATTTGGTCCGCATCCGGTCAGTCTTGCTATGATTTTCTTTACTTGTTTATATATGAAATTCACTTATTTTATTCCTATTTCCAAATGATATAATACAAATGCTCTTATCTTAATTGGAAAAGGGTTTTTCTCAATTGAGATAAGACTATTTGAAGACTACACAAAGTATAGAAATGTGTGCATTTTAATTAAGATAAGGCCAGCAGTTTATAGTATCTATATATATATATAGGATCAAGCATAGACACATGTAATCTTTGGGGTAGAAAAATCTATAATTGTTTTACTATATGAAAGCACTGATTTTCTTTCGGACAGGTCATCTCGACCCCATCGGATATATTCATGATAATGGAGTATGTCAGCGGCGGCGAGCTGTTCGATTATATTGTGAAGCATGGAAAGCTGCAGGAGCATCAGGCACGACGCTTCTTCCAGCAGATCATATCGGGCGTGGACTATTGCCATCGGCACATGATCGTCCACAGGGATCTGAAGCCAGAGAATCTGCTGCTCGATCATAATATGCACGTGAAAATTGCCGACTTCGGTCTGTCCAATATGATGCTGGACGGTGAGTTTCTGCGCACATCGTGCGGCTCACCAAATTATGCAGCGCCCGAGGTGATATCGGGCAAACTGTATGCCGGTCCCGAGGTGGATATCTGGTCGTGTGGCGTCATACTGTATGCGCTGCTGTGCGGCACTCTGCCGTTCGATGATGAGCATGTGCCATCGCTGTTCCGCAAGATTAAGTCAGGCATCTTTCCGATACCCGAATATCTCAATAAGCAGGTGGTCAACTTGGTGTGCCAGATGCTGCAGGTGGATCCGCTGAAGCGTGCCACCATCGAGGAGATCAAGAAGCATGAGTGGTTCCAAAAGGAGCTGCCCGCCTATCTATTCCCCTCATCGATCGAGCAGGACTCGAATGTCATCGATACGTACGCCGTCTCCGAGGTCTGTACCAAATTTGGCGTCAAGGAGTCCGAGGTGCATAATTCATTGCTCAGCGGTGATCCACACGATCAGCTGGCAATCGCCTATCATCTGATCATAGATAATAAACGTTTCGCAGATGATGCCGCCACACAGATTAGCGAGATAAATAACTTTTTTGTGGCCGGCTCACCGCCACCGGCAACACAATTGACGCACTCCACCCACGAGCCGCGCACCAGCGGCGCTGAGCCGATCGCCACCGTTTTTGTTGGTGGCGGCACAGCTGCCAGTTCCGGCAGTGCAACGCCCGTTCACAACGGTCCACTGGGTGGCAGCGTTGCCACCAGCGGCATTGCAGTGCCAACCATACGGCCACATCCCGAACGGATAGCACCGATGCGCGAACGCCAGCTGGCCATGTCTGTGCAGAATACGGGTGGCGCCGCCTTTCCCGAGAAGACGGCGCGCGGCGGCACACCAATTAAGCGGGCAAAATGGCATCTGGGCATACGATCGCAGAGCAAGCCGAACGACATCATGCTCGAGGTATATAGGGCGATGAAGGCGCTCAACTACGAGTGGAAGATCATCAATCCGTATCATGTCCGTGTCCGGCGCCAGAACGTGAAGACTGGCAAATTTTCGAAAATGTCGCTGCAGCTTTATCAAGTGGATGCGAAGAGCTATCTGCTTGACTTTAAGTCGCTGACCAACGATGAGGTCGAACAGGGCGACGATGTCATCATGGAGAGCCTAACGCCGCCACCGATGAGCGTCAGCGGCACAATGCCCATGCAGCCAACGGGCCACCACACCATGGAGTTCTTTGAGATGTGTGCCGCACTCATCATACAGCTGGCGCGTTAAGAACACGCCTACCAAAACACACCTATTTTTTGAATTCACCCTCCCCACACACACAAACACACACACACACAAACACACACACACAAACACACACACACAAACACACACACACACATCATGATACAGCAGCAGCCAAATGAATGAGGAAAATTAAAAATATATTTTGCTTGCTAACTTCAATTCAGCCCAACAATTTTGAAAATATGATTTTTAATTTCAATGACGATTCGAAATTTGTCAGCATCTTTAATTGCTAAAAGTTCACAAATAACAAATGATTATTATGTTTAATATTAGTCACAAACAGTTGATATATATTTAAATATGAAGAATGCAGAATTGTCGAGCGATTTTCTCGTACAACTCGACTACGATTCATTTGGCAGCCACATCATGATATTATTATTATTATATATTATCTAGCAAACTATTGAGCAAAATGCGCAAAAAAAAGAAAAGAATATTGTTTTGCAGTGCGTTAATAATCCATTTAGTTTTTTAATTGTGTTGCAACGCTTAGCGCTTAATTCTTTTTTTTTATTGGTTCAGTCCCTTGTAATTTTTTATTTTTCTTATTGTATTGTATATTGTATTAATTGCTAATGAGACAAAAACACACATAGCTGATAAAGAAGAAAATAATAATAATGCAATACGTATTTGATTTAACGATTTAACTTGAAGATGCAATAATCAACTATTTCCCCACTTCCTCCTCTCGCTGGCTAATCTATTCTATCCTATCCGCTGGCCGTTGGTTTCTTGGTCTCTTGGCAAACATAATAATAATTGTTAACAAACTTTGTATATGGTATAAGGCATAGCTGAAATACGATGCTTGCAGCAAATGATTTCGTAGTTCTATCTGTAACAAGAAAAAGTGAAACTAAATATATACGATATATAAACAAATAGCTACAACATCAAGTTGCCAGCAAATATTGATATTTCCGAGTGTTTTCTTTTATCGCCAATATCGGAATCGGAATTTTCATGTGTAAAATAATACAGATGGTTGTATATACAATATTGATAACAAACACTATTCAAAATTCTATGAAATCCATTGGCTAAATGTTGTCAATACAAACAGTGCTGAAATCAATTCATATTAATCAGAAATTAAATGAATGTTTCTTGCGCTGCTTGACTGACTGACTGACTGACTTATTGACGACGATTGACAAGTGAATGTGTCATTCTCAGTCAGCAGAGCCGCAAGAAACACACATTTATTTTTATTGAGCGTTGCTGAATGGCTAAAGTCGACATGGTTTTTGTTCAATCTATTATCATCATTACTTTAATCATAATTACTAAATTGTTGTTTACGCACTCGTCGCGTCGAGCGTTGTGCGTCGCGCACCAATTAAATTCTTAAGGCCGCAAATACAAATACATATTAATAATATCCACATGCTGATGTACTAAATATATTTAATATTTAAGACACTTGTGCAAGTTGTGCTTCAGTTGTGGCAAGCTTAGGGCAGCTACTGATGCTGTTGCTGCTTGCGCTTCAGTTTATCGATGAGCGTCTCTATGCTGTTTGCATCCACCAGACCGATGAACTTGTCTACGACGACACCGTTGCGAAAGGCGAGCACAGCGGGCACGGCCTTCACCTCAAACGTTTCGACCAGATCCAAATTGGCCTCCACATCGATAATGGCCAAATCGATCTCATTGGAGTTCTCCAAGAGTTCAAGCATCTTCGGCGTGAGTATTTTGCAGGGATCGCACCATTCCGCATGGAAATTTACAATCACCGGATTATCGCTGTTAATGACCTGTTTTGTTTTGTTGAACAAACAAAAGACACAAACTTTAATAGGACCATTTACTATGCATGTACATATCTATGATGAACAGTCGACTCGGCTCTACTCGACTCGAGTCTATATTGTGGCTTATTTGCATACACGCGCAAACACACACACACACACACACACTCACACGAGTAGCTGTGTGTGGCCAAATAGTCGACTAGCGATGCCCTGTAATTAGTTTTGGTAATTATATAAGTATAAGAAATAGATGTATGCCAAATATTTGTATCTTAGGCTCATTTGTGTTGCATTAGTTCTTCTATATTCCCAGCGAGAGAGGTAGGCCTGTCAACCCCTTCCAGTTCTGTTGTTTGTGCGGGGTATTTAGTGAGCCGCATAAACAAACGGAAATATGTGCATAAATAGCCAAAATGCGTCATGGTTTACGGCCGGAACTGCTCACGTACGCCAAATGGCCAAACCAAGCGCATTGCATAATGCATATGTGTGTGTGTGTGAGTGCGTACAAATGTAAATACACACATAAAATGGATACTTTTAGATATATGCATGTATGTGTATGTGTCGCTCACCTTCTGATCAAATTCGTAGTGATCTTTGATGGCGAGCTTCTTGTAGTGCATCTGGGATTGTGAGAGGCACTTCTGTGTGGCTTTGGCCGCCTGTGGCGCCATTCGATGGCAGCTGCTGTGGGCGCTGCTGTTAATAAGGCAACAGGCCGCCAGGCGTGGCACAATGCCCTCCGCTGCAATTTTCAGCATTTTACAACGTGGCACACGAGTGCACAGTGAATCCTAGTCGAGTGGAGCGTGTAAGCGGATTTGTAAGCCGGACGCAGTCGGTTGAGTTGAAGACGCCGCGATAAGATAAATAAATGTCCAAACACTGTTCATTTGCTGTTTGCGTTATTGGGATGAGCGCTGCTCACCGCGATGGCATCTCTTTATGTTTGTCTGGCAGCGCTAATTGACAAATTGAGCGCTGCCAAAAGGTTGTCACATTTTTTGTCGTTCACAATGGTGAGCTTGTCAATTCATTTGTTCTTCAATTTCATTTAACTATAAATGCAAAAAATTGCTAATTATGTAAAAAAAAGTATGTAGAAAGTATGACAAAGATGAAGCATACACCTATTTGTCCAGTGTGGCCAACTCAAATCTATGCGTTTTACAGCACTGTTAGCCGCTTTTGAATTTCAACGGTCAAAACGTGAACTTCTCGACATCATTTTAGAAATACGTATTTTAAAGTTTTGATGTTGAATTAATATATTTATATAAAAAGGCCTGCATAATGTCGGAAATCTGATCATTTTAAGCAGTTTGAGTATGAAATTTTAATTTAAAAAATGCTAAAACATGAATTTCTCGTGATTTTTACAGAAAGACGTATTTCAAGCTTTTAAGCATAATTAGAGTACTTACATACATGTATATAAGAAGCCCTGCATAACGTTGAAAATAAGTCGGAAATCTGTGAAACAAGTGTTGTTTTACGTTAAATAATCAATAAAAAACAAAGAAAAATGCTTTCACAATATTTTTGGATGTGTGTGTGTGTGCGTAAGCTTATTAAAGTTGATTGACGCGTAGATAATATCAAATGTTTTGTTTTATAAAAAGTATTGGAAATTGTGGGCGAATCCACCCAGTTTAAGTGTTAATTCACCACTTGAATTGACTAACGGCAATGTTTGTCTTTAATTAGCTGAAAATGTCATTATTTATCACGCTGATCTTATCGATCGAATTGGGTCTTAATTTGAGCGAATGCGTTGGCATTGGTGGAGCAATTGCCTGTCCCATTTTGATAGCGATGAACGTGAGCGGAATCTATTCCAGCTATGTGGATAGCAAACTGATTGGCATCCAGTCAGAGGACGTGAATCTGTATGTGGTGGATGCACTGCGACATGTTATCCACGATGTATTCGCCCAGCTGAGCGCCACGCTGGTGATAACGATATCCTCCGGCAGCTATACACTTGGCTGGTTCGAGCAAGTCCTGGCCAACCTAACCAGCACCTGGAGCACGGTGCCCGTACAAATGCTGCGACCAAATCGTACGGCTCATGTGCCCGGACGCAAATACAGCAATCTGTTGCTGGTCGACTCCTACGAGAGTTTGTGGTGAGTACAGATCTGATGTTGAGTGACGACCAAACCTAATCTATTCTCTCTGCTGCTGCTGCTGCTAAGTTCTACGCGGCTTGCCGAGGACAATGCAGATTACGATGATCACGAGTATTACTTCATATTTCTGCAGACTCGCGACGCGTTCATACAGCGCGAGCTGCAATTGATATTGGAGCACTGCCTGCACCACTACTGGCTGCACTGCAACGTTATGGTGCAAACGGCCCAGGTGGAGGTACTCATCTATAGCTACTATCCGTATACGGAGCAAGGTTGCCAGACGGCACAGCCAAAGCTAATCAATCGCTTTGATGGCGCGCGAATGGTGAATGCACCGATGTTTCCACACAAGCTGCGCCAGCTGCACCAATGTCCGCTCACCGTTCTCCTCTGGCACGCGCCGCCCTTTGTCCAACTGCGCTGGGATGACCGGGCGGCACAGATGCGGGCCGATGGCTTCGAGATCAGGCTCATCGAGCGACTGGCGCAGCGTCTCAACTTTAGCCTCATTTTTGATTACCCGCAGAATTGGGCCAACAGCGGAGCCATGGGATCCCTCGAAATGGTAAGCAGTTGCCAGGGAGAATAAACTTTTAGATCTTCTTTTTATACCTTGGAAATGGGTCAGGATCAACAGCCGAGTCGATATAGCCATGTCCGTGTGTCCGTCTGTCCGTCTGTATGAACACGCAGCTCTCAGAGATTATAAGAGCAAGAGAGTTCCAATTTGGAATATAATCTAAGCATAATATAATTATGGATAACTGTTTCCGTTTCCGAAAACAATAAGAGCGTACATTTTGAAAGCAGATATAAAACTTAATCAAGATCAGATAAGAAACACCATATGAAATGAGAGCATTTGCACACATTTTACATTTACATTTGAGTGTGCAAAACTCTTCAAGGGAAATTTGCCAACAAAACTTAAAACTGGATTGTATTTAACAGTTGGGTTCAGGGTATATCGTAGTCCAGGTCAGTTCACATTCAGTATTCTTACTTGATTTTCTCGATTTTTTCGTGTAGTTAAAGGGACAGCGGGCCAATCTGAGTGTTGGTAACTTGTGGAAAACAGCTGAACACAATCGAATCCTCAGCTCGCCGATGGCGCACTACTATGCGCCACTGGTGGCAACGGTGGCCATCGATAAATTTCGCTTCGGCTCCCTCAAGCTGCTCCATTTCCCGTTCCAGTGGGGCGTGTGGGTCACACTGCTGGCGGCATTGCTCGTCCATGGCGTCGTATATGTGTGGCGTTGGCGGGCCAATGGGCTGCAGGTGCTGGAGCTGCTGCTGGGCGTCACACTGGTGCGTCTGCCACGCACCTGGATGCAGCGCATCATCTATGCCCACTGGCTGTACGGCAGCATCCCATTGCGTGTCGTCTATCAGTCGCTGTTGTTCCACTTCATACGGCTGCAGTTGTTCGAATCGCTGCCCAACTCCTTTGAGCAGCTGTTGGATCAGCATTTTCGAGGCCTGTGCACGTCCAGCATGCTGGGTATGCTGCGCGAGGTGCCGCAATTGGAGCGCATCTATGAGAGCTTTGAGAGCATCAGCTCACCGTACGATGAGGCTGTGCTGGATGCCCTGCATCAAAGGGGCGACTCTCGATTATTTGCCATTACCGGCCTGGACACGACCAACGCATATTTGTGGGCCACGAATCGCCAGAGTGAATATCACATATTGACGCAGTACGTCAACTTGCAGCAAGTGGTCATATACATGCCCAAGCACTCCTATTTCAAGCAGCAGTTCAACGATCTGCTGCGCCAGTTAGATGCCAGCGGCTTCATTGACTACTGGCGGCGTACCGCCTTCAGCGAGTACAGCCACAGGAGCTGCAGGAGCCACACAACCAGCAATCGTGGGCAGGATCAACAGCAGGTGCGCCAACTGGACGGAATCTACATCGTGATGGGCGCTCTTTATGCTCTCTCCATATTGATTTTTGGCGCCGAGTTGCTCTGCCATTAACTGACCATAGTTTGAAGTACAAATGTATTATAAAATCATAATAATTTAATTTAATAATTTAATTATATATATATATATATATCTCTGTCTCAATGAAGCATAAATAAATAAATCAATATGTTGTCAACATTTATTTGCAAGAATCACAAATTGGATCATTTTCAATTTAAGTCAAATTTAATATGAAACGAGATCTAGGTGGCGCCAAATCGAAATCATATTGAGACCTGACTGGCGTCGTGTATACTTAGGCTATTAAATTGCCTGTGACTTCCGCGATCTGGCAACACCAAAGCTGTACTCAATTCTCAACGGCTTTTTATGGTTTTTTCAATAAATTCATTTAGCTATGAATTAAGTATAAAACTGGAATTTAAACGGAGTCCACAGCAATAAGAGGAAAAGCAAAGTATCGACACTGGTTAGTAACATTTGTTTGATATCATCAATCACAATCAGCATACAGTTGGCGGGCAATTAACTTGAATGATAAACAGAAACGCGATGCATGCTTCTCGAATCAATCAGCAATTTCAAGCACAACTTGTGGTGCATTTGCCAGTTAATTGCGGGCAAGGAATATGAACATAACGGAGCTGCTTCGTTCGTATCAGGATCTGTCCGGGGAGCAGGCCAACCACATCAATGAGTATGTGGCACGGTCGCTGCTGTACGTGGTGCACACGCACATAATGAGCGTGGCGCCATCGCTGGTATTGATTCTCTGCTGCCGCAACCAGTACACCTGCAACTTCTACAACGAGATGATGATCATACTCTTCCGCAGCTGGGGCATAGCTCCGCTCCAGATTGTGAACGTGGTGCAGGGGAGGCGAGGCCGGCATATTCCCGGTCGTCGACACTTCAATCTGATATTCACGGACTCGTATGCGGCCTTTGCGGAGATCGAGGTGGAGGCATATTCCCGGGATTACGCATACAATGAGCACTATTACATCTTTCTGCAGACACGGGATCATTTAATGTTTGCCGAAATGGAGCGCATCTTCGAGCACTGCTGGCGCCACCAGCTCATCAATTGCAACGTTCAGGTGCAGCGGGCCAACGGGGACATCCTGGTGTACACCTATCAACCGTTTGGAGCACACAGCTGCACCAATATGACGCCACAGCTGATCAATCGCTTCAATGGCAGCCACATGCTCCATCCACAGCTCTACCCCCGCAAACTGGCCAACTTCTTTGGCTGTCCACTGCGCGTCGCACTCTGGCATATGCCTCCATACTGCTTCCTCTCCGACTCTGACTCTGATCCTGCTCGCATCACTGGCGGCATCGAAGGGCGCCTCCTTCAGACGATCAGCCAGCGACTCAACTTGAGCATTCAAGTACGTATCCCACCTCCGGGACGGTTGCCAGTTCGCGAAAGAATGCTGCAGATGGTCAGTGACTAAATACTCCAATCTCTTCTTAAATGCAGACAATATTTGACTCCTTGCATCTCGTCTCCTTTTGCAGTTGCATCGCGACGAAGCGGATTTTACCGTGGGTGCCATTCGTCCGACGGTGGCCTACAGCCAATTGGCGACATCGTCGCACAACTATTATCAGACAAGCCTTCGGTTTGCTGTTCTGCGCAGCCATTATGAGCTGAGCTCCCTGGACACTCTGCTCTATCCATATCCAAGGATCATTTGGCTTGGCATCTTGCTGGTCTTTGCACTCTCGCTGCTGCTGCACCTGGCCGTGGACCGAGTGTTGGCAAGCGATCC
This sequence comes from Drosophila glabriapex, assembly GCA_035042305.1. Taxonomy (NCBI): domain Eukaryota; kingdom Metazoa; phylum Arthropoda; class Insecta; order Diptera; family Drosophilidae; genus Drosophila; species Drosophila glabriapex. The sequence goes on from JAWNLN010000066.1 coordinate 15,867,716, forward strand.
GGGCTCCTTCTGGCTGAATGTGGTGCAAATATTCGTGGGCATGCCAATGGAGCAGATTCCACGCTCTGCCTGCAAGCGGTTGTACTGCATAATGCTGATGGTCTACACGCTGCTCATACGCACCGCCTATCAGGGAATGTTGTACCATTTAATACGCACCCACCAATTGAACCGACTGCCCCAGTCCATTGAGGAGCTGGTGGCCGACAATTACACAGTGATCATTACAACCGGGATATACGATGTGCTAGTCGGGATTCCCACTATGCAGCACATGCGATTTCACACAATCGAAGCGGAAACCACTCTGATGGAACCCCTAATTTATATAGCAGAGCAGCCTCGAGTCAAGCGACAGGTTGTCGCCAGTGCTGTGGATATAATTCATATATTCAATCGCATGAGAAGCTATAATGCTCATGTTAATGAAGAGCGGAATGGTAATCAATTCGAGATCATTTCCCAGGATGTGATTAACCTGCAGGTGAGCATGTACCTGAGGAAGCACTCATTCCTGCTCGATGAGTTCAACGAGCAGATCATGTGGATGCGCTCCGTGGGACTCCTGTCGATTTGGACGCACTGGGAGCTGGAAGACAGAGTTCCGCATACAGCGAAGCCATCCAGCGTCAGGTCGCTTGACCTTCTGGAGCTGCAGATCATATTTGCTGTGGTTCTATTTGGATTTATGCTCAGCACGATTATTTTTGGCCTGGAATTACACTCCCTGCGTTTTGCGCGACTTCGGATTTGGTTTCATAGATAAAGCATCCACCGAATATATAATCAGGTTAAACTAATGCCTGAATCGGAGTAAGAATATTGTTCAGTTCAGTTCACTTTTCAGTGCACTTATAGTAGTAGTAGTTGTTGGTCACCTAACGGTTTGAATGGCATCTCGTCTCGTTAAGTTAACAAGCCTTATAATATATATCTATATATATCTATCCAAGCGTAGCTTCGATTTAGCCACAGCCTCGACTCACACGCCAACCTAGCGGAGGAAGACTACGCCTCGTTTTAGGTGGATCCGTGACTAGTGTGTGTGTTGTGTGTGGTGTTAATTTATGGTTATGCGCCTTCTGTACCAACGCCGGAACCTGTCACGCACACACATTGTCCGTATGCCGAGCCGAACTGTGTCTGCGCTGTCCTCAGCATTTGGCACTGCCGCGGGAGGTTTGGTGGTGGTGGTGGTGGTGATTTAGGGGTAATCCCATATCATGTCTGGTCGCGTAAGCAGCAATTAGTTTAAGTAATGAACACAGATTTGTTTAATGCATTACAGCGTTTAAATTAATTCACTTAACATAGTCCTATGCGGCAAAAGGGATTCGATTGTTGTTCAAGCTTAATCAAAGATATTTTTGACAATTTTTGATTTTATCAAAGCATCTATTATTAAGTTTGAGATGAAATACTTACAAATGTACTCAAATCGAAAACATTTAATAAAAATCAATACACATCTTGTTCAAATAATTGATTTTATTATGAGAATTTCAATCATTTTCAATCATCAATTAATTTTACAGATGGAAGAAGTGATGATTTGGCCAGATAGCAGGGTATTCCCTGGTTGGGCACTCTCGCCTACAGCACTAATAAATGTTTAAAATTGCATTAGCACTCCATGCTGAGGCGTGATTTCTCCTGGGCACAATCGATATGCAATCAATATGGCATTGCTGCAATAGCAATTGCAATTTTATCGTCTGCTCCATTTCAGTGGCTGCCACGAAATGAAACCGTCAAGTCATCTAGCTGGTCTGCTGGTCAGCTGGCTCAGCTTTAGCTGCCTGGCACTGCAGACGCCTGACCAGCAACGTCTGCTGGCCAACGAAGTGGAGATCGTCAGCAAGTTGTCCGATGCACTGCATCTAATACTGATTGACATCTGTGCGGCGCACAGCATGAGTGTCTTTGTGAGCACCCGGTACAGGGAGCAGCTGCCACTGGAACAACAGCATATTGTGGAACAAGTGCTGGAACGAGTGTTGAGTTTCGACAGCAATGCTGCTCTGCCCATTGTGATGGACACTCTGCTGCACTCCGATATGAAATCGAATATCAGGCTGCTGGTATTCTTTGTCGAGGATGCGCAACAGCTGGCAACAGCAGCATTGCACAATGTACGCGGCGATGCCAGGTACAAATTCAATAATTTAATTGTGCTACTAACAACAACGAATGATGCCCAGGAGCAACAGGCGCAGATGAGCCAAAGCTTTGACTTTCTTTTGCATCGACGCTACAATGTTAATGCGCTGCTGTTGCTCGTGGACACTCAGCTGGCCACATTGGATGCGTACACCTTCTGGCCGTATAGATCGCAACAGTCCTGCCTATCCACCCAGCCAGTTCGCGTTTCACTGCGCAATGCCCACTTGAACGATCTTTATCCACAAAAGTTGTACAATTTGCACGGCTGTCCGCTGTCCGCCGTTACGTGGCACGTGCCACCGTATATGGAACTGTATCCGCAGAGGGACGGGGCCATCAAACAGATTGCCGGCTTGGATGCGGAGATACTGAAAGTGTTGGCGAGCAGGCTAAACTTTAGCTTGGTGCTGATGCGGAACGAACCGCCCGACTTGACTGGTGGCGAAACCTTTTGGAACGGCACGATGACTGGTGCTTTTCTTATGCTCACAGAGCATCGCGCTAATCTAACGATCGGCTTCACTGCCTGCCAGCCGGCACGTTCCAAGTATTTGGCCAGCACTCAGCCGTACGACCAGGTGGAGTTCGTACTGGTGGTGCATGGGGCGCAATCATATAGCTCCTATGAGATCATGCTGATGCCCTTCAACACCAATGTCTGGCTGCTGTTGGTCGCCATGGTTGGACTGCGTCTGCTTTGTCGGCTGCGTGGCTGGCAATTGATATCGCCGCTGCATATTGGCTGGCTCTACAGTCTATTTCTGTTCCGCATCTGTTACGAGAGCTCCGTGTTTATGTTTGTGCAAAATAGACCACTGCGACCGCTGCCCGAGTCACTGGAGCAGGCACTGGAGCTGGATTATAGCTTAGTTGTGCCACATAGAACTTATCACGTGGTGCAGCATATGCCCTCGCTGTTATCGCGCACAACCATTCTGCCCGGCAAACCGGTGGACATGTTCGATCAGCTGCTAGCCATGCCCGCAGATAGACAGAGACGCACCGCTATCATCAGCACTAAGCATTATTTTCGCTACTATCTGGCCACTACAGCAACTGGTGAGCGGCTTGACCATCCGTATCTTGTGCAGGTGAAAGAAAAGTTCAGGAATAGTATGATCTGTATGCACTTTCCACCGTCCTTCTATCTGACCGGTGTCTTTAATCAAATGCTCTTCAATATGCGCTGTTCCGGAATTACCCAGCATATATCCGATCGGACCAAGTGGTCACGTTTGAAACCCATGCATAGCACCACATCGCAGACGAATGTCCTCGACCATGATAAATCCATGAGCTTCATCTATACCGCATTCTATTGCATCTTGTTGGTTGAAGCCCTCACAATTGTCGTCTTTGCTTTGGAGCTGCTTAGTCGGCGTTGGCCACGTGGCTGGCTATCCTCAATCTTTCGGCAACTGTAGAAACGACAGTTTCGGATAAATATTATGAAATTACAATATAATCCCTTTACTTATCCTGAAACATAGTTTACTCCCACTTGAGTGTTATCCTGCACTACAGAAACCGATCTGAAAGGTTTTTATTTGTATTATCATATATGCAATTATAAAATAAATAAATCAAAATAAAAAATTTAAATTGTTTTCATCACATAACATTTTCGTTTTTTATATTTGTGTACATTTTTTGTTCGTTTTCGATATATAAGAGATCGTTAAATAGTTGGATATAAGGATCAAATACGATAATTTGACTACCACTAATAAATTAATATAAATTATTTTGCATTTATGTTAGAAGGTACTGAAGCATACAGGAAAAAACTGATTATATTTTATACCAGAAGGTATACTAGCCGGCTCGAGACCCGTGTTAAGGAAAGCATAAATAAGAAATCGAGTTAAATTTCGACTGGCTTAGGCTAAATAACGATTGGCTGCATTCATCAGTCGCCGCAGGCGAAATCTCTGTGGCTGGGCGGCGCCGAGTTCGAGCAGGAAAACGATGGAGGCGAGCAGTTGCATGAGGACAAATATGCCAAAGAGTCCGCCCAGTAGCCAGACACTAAGTTCGGTTGGTGCACGATTGCGATGAGCGGGGATATGCTCGATGCGGTCAAGGTACATGCGACGGAACCGATGCACCAGGCCCGAGGACATCATGTTGATTAGCAGCTTATTGATGCGGTGCTCCAAATACGAATGCGGTCGCATGTACATCGTAATCGGTGCGGTGATCAGTGGAATTCTGAGCACGGCCAGGCGATTCTTCTCGGGACCAGAGGCCATGTTAAAACTATCGACACTCGGCTGGATCAATGGTATCACCATTTGCACATCACTATTGTCGCGCAACTGCTTCAGCCTTTTATCAATATCGTTCTCCACAACGATCTGGTTATCCGGCACCATTTCACGGAATATGGGCAGCAATGCGGGCACCATATGGAATATATACTTCTTTTCGAGCACCTCGGCCAGTGATCGGAGCGGAGTGCGTACGCGTCCATCCTGCAGCAGGATGTACAGCTCGCCAGTATAGGCGGCGCGCAGGACGAGCGTCTGGAGCAGCCACATTGCTAGCAGAAAACGCGCAAAATTGCGACGAGGCGGATGCAGGTGCATGCCACCGAGCAACGTGCCCCACAATTGCATACTGGGCAGCCGATTGTTATCGCCGAGCACAAGGCGACGTAGTCGTGGCCTTGCTAGCAACTGCAGCATACCAATAACCCCAAAGCCAACCAGCACACTGAGCACGGTGCACAGCCAGCTGAAGTAGCCCAGCGGCTTGGTCAGGCGCTGCAACGGCGTCAACTGACTGCCGCCGGGCACGCAGAGCACAATGGGAAAACTGGTATACGAGATGCTGGGAAGCATATACTTGGCGCGTTCCCTGTTGTACATCGATGAGACGAAGGTTATATTTGCCGTACCGTTAACGATCTGCAAAGAGTGATACATATATGAATAAAAGAATAAAAGCTGCACTGATGACTCACCAGTTGCATGGCGCCCGTTAAGGTGCCATTGGGAAAAGAATAGCCACGATTCTGATGCGGCTCTTCGATGAGCTTAATGGTGAAATTCATGCGTTCAGCCAACAAGCGATAGATCATGCCCTCGATGCCATGAATACGCTGTCCATCGGCCAGACTGTGATCCCTATCGATGATGACGAAGGGCCGATGCTCGAAGGTGGCGGTGACCAACTCACAGCTATACATATTGTGCACTTTTTCATCGAAGTAGTCCACGCCATTGTCCACATGAATCTGCGGCTGTGCACCCAAGCCACCCCGGAAGGTGGCATAGTGGACGGGCTTCGACGATTGACATTGACCATCCGATTGATATGGATAGTAGGTGTAGACGTGAACTATTCCAGTTTCCCGGCCACCCAGCAGCACATTCACATTGATCACATAGATGGCGAGCAGACGTCGAAAGATTTTCGCAATTGTAGTGAGTCGATGCGTCTCCTGGCCCGTATACACAATAGAGAAGTAGCCATTTCGCTTAAAGAAGCTATTTGGCTGAAGTATACGCCGCTCCAGACGCCTGTACGCCAGCATGCTGTCCAGCAGTAAAATTGCCGTTTCCCTTCCCGCAATTCCGCTAGTTGGTGGCGGGGGCAGTGCATCCAATGCTGTCTCCTCATCGCCCTCAATGTGTTCGTTCTCCAGCAGAAATATGACGCGCTCAGCGCCAGATGCCAAGCCCAAAGTTTCATCAATCAGATCGTTGTGCAAAACGCGACTCTCGTTCTTCGTTGCATAATGCACAATGCTCAGCGGCATGCCCGAGTCTCTGGCATAGTGGCTGTTAATAGTCCAGACCAGAGCGTACATCAATGTAATGTTGTAAGCTTTTTGCGGAGTATCGGTGGACAACATGACGAGACGATAACCAGGCAGCGAGTGAATCCACCGGGCAACCGGCAGCCAGTGGACAAGTGAGCCAAGTAAATGGCAAATTCAGTTGGCTTTTAGTCATTGCGTGTGCGGCGCTTGCTTATCGCAGCTCATTATCGTGTCAAATTGCATTTAAATGGATGTGCCATCAGTTAACAGCCTGCCTGCCGCATGCAACACATGCCACACATCTGTAAAAAGGCCATCAAACTATATATTATTTTATATGTATATCATTTGCAAACGGCTCGTTAGTCAAAAATGCCACAAAAAAATCACACGCACACAAAACAAATTCAATTTTTAGCTAAAATCTTATGTTTTTCGATTTGCTTATATCAACTGATAATTCGAGTGCAGTTTAAGCTCATCAGTTTTACCATTGAGCACTGTAAAATACACACACACACACACACACACACACACACATAGGCAGTTGGTCAGTGTGACCCCAAAATTGCTAAGCAAAAAAAAAAAGAGGAAAAGAAAAAAGAACGAAAGAAAAATGACGAATAAGCTTTTGTTTGTTTATCTTGTTTTTTGGACATGGCTGCTTTTCAAGCTTATCTTGAAATGAGTAATTGCCAAATAAATTGCAACAGATGCATCAGCGGTGCATGTTGCAACACACTGTCAAGATCGCTGACTATATATTATGTACATACATTATTACATACATATACAAAAACAAAGCATTTATAGCATTTAGTGCTGGCCTAAGCATCCAGCCCTGTTGCCCTGAAGCAATTAACAATATGCAAAATACATATAATAATTGAATACATATGTCTGTGCATGTGAACACATATCAATATTTAATGTTTTATGGGACAAGCGACGACTTTAGAGTCGAAGTCCATTTGCTGGCAGGGCTACGCTTAGCTCAGCATTGATGCACTTCTCTCAATGACACCGATTCGCAGTAAGGCAGTCTACGCTGCGAGAATTTGGCACGAGTTATAAAATTATAATATATGTATATATTGAAAAATTAGTTCGTGCCTCGTGTTGTGAGTTCGTGCTTCGTGCTCGAAGCTCGTGCTGGGCGTGCTGTCATCTCTATCAAGAATTTGATATCGGCACGTGGCGGCGGCAATTAAAAATCGAAATGCAATACATAGGGTCACACTGTGTGCAACGGAAAAAGTAAAGAAACGCAAAAAGAAGCTTCCAGCTTCCGGATAGTAGAGAAATTTTGGTGAAAACAATACACAAATGCGGATACGACGATGACCAAACCATGACAATTGATAACTGTGTGGTTTGTTTGTGTGCATTTCTTTGTTTCAGTGCAGCATTTTACGCTGATTCCAAGAAAAATTGCTCATCAGCAAATTGTTTTGTGTGCTATGCCGGCTGGTGCAGTCTTGAATTTGTTTTATGTTTTCTTTTTTTTTTTTTAACTATTTTCATTTCATTTCGTTGTTTTTTTTTTTTTTTGTTGCATACACACGGAAACGAAATGAAAGTAACGCTCCAATGGAAGTTTTGGTGTCAAGCGTGAGGGGGAGCTGGCAGCCCTAACCTCGAAGTGCGTGCAAAATGCAGCTCAGCTCTTTGGCACGATTTGGCAGCGTCGACAATTTTCAATCAGTTGTTGTTCGCAGTTTTGGAGGTGCTGCTGCTGCTGCTGCTGATGTTGCTGCTGCAGTTGGTGCCGCCGCCGCCGCCGCCGCCGCAGTAAAGAATTCTATATGGGGCAGCGTCTGATCGAATTGGGCGTCAGTCACCGTTTGAGCTCAACAACGGCCAGTTCTCGACGATCTTTAACTGTGCGAAAAGTTCGAAGTGTGTGTGTGTGTGTGTAAACAAGGAGATGAGATTGTTGTGGTTATTGCTGCTGCTGCTGGGTGGCACGTTGAGCGGCGCCCAGGAGGCGGCTACCGTTGTTAGTGGCGATGAGGCGGCAGACACCGTCAAAGGATTAACGGATACACCAGCGACTACGTCTGCGGACAATACAACTGCCACTGCCGAGACTAAGATAAAGTTTCCCAGCGAGGATTCGGTAAATCAATTAGCTAAAGCTAAGCTTGTGTTTTTTTTTTCTTTTAATAAAATGTATTAAATTAATCCGTTTGCTAAGCTCTGTCGAAATTGCACGCATCGGATCAGTATATCCTTTTTTATACTAAATGAAATCCATTTTTAGAGGTATCCCAAACCAAACTAAATAGTCTCGAGTGTTAAACAAAATGACTCTGCTAGAAAATAATAATGATATTAACAATTAATATTAATATTAATATTATTATTATTAATATTAATAATAATAAGTTCGAAGTACTTAAAGAGTTTTTGCATCTGCAAGAGTTTTTAAGCTTGGGCCTTAAAGAGAACACCTCCAATTCCAGCGAGTATATTATATTTGCTGTAAATTTATATAATTAAGTTGATGACCAGAGGTTTAATCCTTTCTATTCGACATTATTCCACACGCAGATACTCGCCCAGCTGCCACCTTTGCAGCAGACACGCAGTGGAATTCCTTCGGTTGACGCCTTTTATTCAATGTTTCCGGCGTTGAGCAGCCTTTTGCGTTGGGGCAGCCTCTTCCCCGCCCAGTCTGTGCTGGGTGCCGTGCCAGATACACTGCAGCCGGCCGCCTCGAAGGTGGTCCTGGTGCTTGCCGACGAAGCCAATGGCCACAAGTCGCGTAGGACGCGTCAGGATACACCGGCGCCGACGCCGGCGGCGCCTGCAGCACCGGGTGCCATGTTACAGCAGTTCCTTAGCCAGATGCCGTCGCCGGCAAATTTGCAACAGATGATGCCACAATTGCCCACTGGCTGGCTGCCCGACAACTTCCAATTGGGCCAAATGCCACCGATGCCAGACCTGGGTCAAATGCCACCAATTCCACCAATACCAACAATTCCAAATACCTTTAATCTCGGTCAGATGGCACCAAACTTGGCCAACCTAGGCCAAATGGCGAACCTTGGCCAAATGGGCTTCCTCGGCCAGGCAGCAGCTGTTCCTGAAGCGTCAACAACAGCTCCTCCCCCCACACCCAAATCCGATGACCCGAGCCCGCCGGCGCCCAGCGTGGCGCAAGCGGCGCCTCCGTTTGGTGGCCTTTTCGATGGTGGCAATAATTTCTTGGGAATGGCACCACCACCACCCCTGCCCGACGCTCTAATGGCCGGACTGCGTCAATTTTGGCCTGGCGCCGCAGCCGCTCCACCCGCTCCAGCCGATGCAAGTGCCCAGGCCTCTGACATATCGGAGGTACGCGTGAAGCCAGCGGGTGAGCCCATCATGAGCTATAGGTCACCACAGCAGACGGATGCGCAGCTGTCGCAGTTTAGGATTAACACAGCGCCGCGAATGCAACAGCGGGAACATGAGCAGGATAAGCAGCAAATGCCGCTGGTCTGGTTGCGCATGCCCACAGAGGACACAGACACCACCGGAAGTCAAACAAAATACAAAACCAAAACCGGGGACAAGACCGACGAGCCGCAAAAGCCCAAAGATCGCGTGGAGATCGAAGCGAGGCTGCACGCCTTCCAGCGCCAGGTGATTGCCGAGCTGCAGCAGTTGCAGCACATCGAGCGCCTCGCCCGGGAGATGCGCGCTAGTGCGCAGGACGCATCAGCTACGCCCACCTTCAAGGTGCGCTACCCACTGAGCCGGACGCCCGTGCACAAGATCACCCGTGCCGACATTGAAGGTGCCCTGCGCGACGACTATGTGCGCCGCCTGCTGCACAAGGAGGCGCTGCGCAAGACGAACTACAAGCGACAGACAATGGAGCAACAGTCCATGTCCAAGGAGGACATACTCAAGGTCATGGCCTATGCTTATCGCGTGGCCAGCGAATCCGCCGAGAAGAAGGCCAATGACGACAAGCGTCAGCGTCAGTGGGAGGCGGAACAACCGAAGATGCAACAGAATTCTATGAGCATGCGCCAGTGGGAGGCGGAAAAAACCAAGGAGCAGCAGCCCCAGATGATGCAGCAACGTCAATGGGAGGCGGAACAAGGAAAGATGCAGCAGCAGCAACAAAATCCGATGACTATGCGCCAGTGGGAGGCGGAAAAGACCAAGGAGCAGCAGCCCCAGATGATGCAGCAACGTCAATGGGAGGCGGAACAAGGAAAGATGCAACAGCAGCAACAAAATCCGATGACTATGCGCCAGTGGGAGGCGGAAAAGACCAAGGAGCAGCAGCCCCAGATGATGCAGCAACGTCAATGGGAGGCGGAACAAGGAAAGATGCAACAGCAGCAACAAAATCCGATGACTATGCGCCAGTGGGAGGCGGAACAGGCCAAGGAGCAACAGCAGCGCCAAATGCAGGCGGATCAGCAGACCATGGAGCAAAACAAACGCATGCAGCAGCAGCAGCAGGAGGCGATAATGCAACAGCGCCAATGGGCGGAGGAGCAATCGAAGCAACAGACCCAGCAGGCAATGGATGCCATGATGCAGCAACGCCAGTGGATGGAGGATCAGGCGAAGCAGCAGGCAAAGGATCAGCAAAGTATGATGTTGAGACAATGGGAGGCCGAACAAACCAAGGCACAGCAGATGCAGCAGCAGAAGCAACGCCAGTGGATCGATGAGCAGGCCAGGGCACAAGTACTGGTGCAACAGCAGCAAAATCAGGTGGAGCAGCAACTGGTGGAGCAGCAGCAGCGCATCTCTGACGAACAGCAGTGGTTCGATGAAAAGATGAGAGCCATGCAGCAGCAGCAGCAGCAGCAGCAGCAGCAGAAGCCCGATGGTGGCGCTATGGTGGGCGAGGCCAAGCCACAGATGCCCACCACTGGTGGACAGGCACGGCATAAAGGTAATCTCTTTGGGGTATTCCGCAGTCGCGACTCTAATCTCTCGCCACACACAGTCGATTTGCTCGGCCTGGGCGGGGATCATCGCAAGAAGTTCGCAGCTCGTCCGGCGCCCACCGTCATCAACTACTATCCGAGTGCGCCCGCCCCCGTCTATGGCAACGCCCCCAGCTATAGGCCAAGCTATAGGCCAAGCTATGGCACCAGCTATGGCACCAGCTATGGCACCAGCTATGGCAACGGTGGCCAAGGCTCCAATGCCTACGGCGGATATCGGGCAGCCGTTGGCGACGAGCAGATTGATTCCATGCTGCGCCAGCATCGCACTATGGCGGTAAGTTCTGTTTAAATCTTAATCACAAAAACCACAACCAAGATTCACACACACACACACACACACACGCACGCACATACGCATTGGCTCGCATACACACAGACACATACAAACAACCAAAACACTCATTGGCAATTGCCAGTTAATTTAAAATTTTAAAGGGCAAATGATTTGCAAGCTGAAACCTTAACGCTTTAATTATTCAGATCTATTTATTGATCTATCTTTTTATTGAAATATTTTAATCCATTATCTTTATGCCTAGCACATTTGGGTTTTATCATTGCTAATGCCCAATATTGATCATAAAGGAATATTTAATCATAAAGGAAAAATGCTTAAAGCTAAAAGCCTATGTGGCTAAAGCATATTTGCCAAAGAGAAAAATATGAAATACTACACTCGGAAAAAAGATTGAAACTCACCATATTATTCAGAAATATATTTTTGAAAATCAGTGTTTTTATTTTCTCAATTTTGCGATACATTTTTTTCTTAAGTTTAATGTAAAAAAAATATGTCTCATTTTCAGGGAGTTTTATTTATATGTGTATAAAATTTTCTCTTTTGTTGCTTATATTATAAAAAAATATATTTTAGATAGTTTATAAATTCACATAATTTTTTTTTTTTTTTTTTTTTATGTAGCATTTATATTTTAAACATTAATCAACCTATTCAAAGGCTATAAACATTGATTTGTAATTTAATTAGAAAAAATGTACGATTTTAAGACGATTCGATTTTTCTCAATTTTAGAAATACATTTCTTAATAACAGAAATAATTTCTAAAAAAAAATATATATAGTTTTTTGGGATAATCGATTAAGGGCAAGTTATTCAAATTTTTTTTTTCGAAATTAGTCTCTGATATTTAAAAGTTATTTGTTAACACAAGAAAAACTTGCTAGTTTTCAGAGCAATTTTCTAAAATGCATGGCGGTTTTTTTTTGAGTATATCTAAACGGATAAATGGGATTATTATTAAGTTGGCATTTGAAAATTGTAGATTAAGTATACGCACATAAGCACGCACGCACGCACGCCCAACACATACGCAAGCACAGACATATGCACACCATGAAGTAGCTGCCTCCATATCATTCACAATCTTTCATCTTCTGCTCGCCCGTTGTTTGCTCATGTCATTAACAGGCGACGCATTTCAGACAATAAAACCAACCGATGCCGAAACGAAGACCAACCACCCAGCAACAGCATCCAATACCCCGACGACGACCAGCACCAGCAGCATTAGTACCAACAGCCATCGTATAGAGAAAAGGTTAGCAAATTTTTACAGCAAATCTTCGACAGCGTTGGCCACCGCCAGCGGCTGCGGCTGCGGCAGCGCTCACTGCGCTTGCGGCCCCAGCTGTCGTTGCGGTAGGGACAAGGGTGATCTGGGGGGAGCAGCGCAATCGGGTGGCTGCAATTGCGGAGCAAGTCGACGCCGCAAACGCAGCACTGAATATGGCACACTGGAGACCATAGATGCCGGTTCACTCAAAGCATTGCGGAAGGAGTACAAAATGGGCCTGAAGGAGATCACGCTCAGTCCGGATGAGGATCCAACGGAGGCGCTGATGCGCTACAATGCCGCTTCCATACGTGAGGCACTCGAGCGTGCCAATCTGCAGCCGGTGGAGATAAGCGGAGATCAGTTAGCAGCCGCCGAGGAGGCCGCAGATCAGGAATATGCCAATGAGCCGGCGACACAGCAACCACTGGCCACTACTATGTCGCCAGTTATACACACCAGCACCGAGCGATCGACGCCGCTCCAGGATGCGCCCATGACTGACAGGGCTGCGATGACCGCTGAACTGGCTGCCACGCGTTTAGAGTTCAAGAAGCTGTATGGTCTCATCGAGAACCTAAAGGAGCAGCTGACGAATGCGGAGCAGCGTCTCAAAGATTGCCGGCATGCAGATCGTGACAGTGTCACTGTCACCACGCCAAGCACGCCTATCAGCAACACCAACACCAACACAACCACCTCGGCCAGCAGCAGTAGCGGTAGCACAGCCAGCAGTAGCAGCAGCAGCACAACCACTGAGTCGCCAGATGATTGGGCGCACATGCTGGCCAGCAAGGGGTACAATACCAAATATCTGGCCAGGTCGAACGAGCAGACGTATGGACAAGGCGAGATGAGCAACTCGGGTGAATACAGTTACCAGGAGATGAAACCGTACGATCTGGATAACAAATCTAAGCGTTCCACAGAACAGAGCAGCACCACAACCACCGAGCGACCCAATGAGGCATTGCTGCACGCACAAATGCTGAATACGGCCTTCCACAGCAATGCCATTGGAGATGCTGAGCAGCAGCAGGAGGCGAATACCGATACCGAAATGGATACGGATGCGGGTGTTGATGTGGATGTAGATGGGGATGGGGATGGCACACAGACGAGAATGGCGACAACGGCCGCATCATATGCGTTGCGTGGCAAATTTCTGCGCAGGCGCAGCACACAATTGGATGGAACGCGTACGCCACGACAAGCGAAGGTAACGAAGATGCCAGCGAGGGCGAGGGAGCAGATCGAGCTGTCGGCGTTGCGTGAGCGCAGCACGAAGCTCGATCAACTGATCGACGTCTTACACGATCTCCTACGTTTGCAGCTCCAGCGGGACAATGCGCTCGCCAAGCTAACCATTAGCAACAGCAGCAGCAACAGCCGGATCAGAAGCAGGATCACCACCACAAACAGACCCAGCAATAGCAAATCGTCGAAGCGTTTGCGGCGGCGGCGTCGCAAGCAGCGCAAAAGCAACAGCCCAAGACCATAAAACATTCACAAACAATCAATTCAAATTACATAAACGTTTACTTTAACCATTTACCATTAACATTAACCATTTAACCATTGATTTGAAACATTTACCATTTACCATTTAACCATTTACTTGAAACATTTACCATTTGCCAGTTGCAGCTTCATTCATGAATGATGATCACATGTTTCATTGTTTTCATTGCATATACAATCAGTCAAACATCCGTATCAGCATCATCATCACCCGCATTCGCATCTGCATCAGCATCAACATCAGCACCAGCATCCAATGTATCGACATCCTCATCCGACGATCCCGTAGTGGGCTCAATTAAGGGCTTCGACGAGAGCCTGTTGCGGCCCTATATGGGCCTCTTGCCGGTGGAACAGCCGCATGATCCGTGGCATCAGAAAGCCTACAATCTGCACTATCCGCTCTATCGTGGTGGTGGCAGCTATGAGGCGTATCTAAGACCACGTCGCGACACCCACATCACCCATATGGCGCGCACCCAGCAGATGCTCACGCCCGATATGCTGCAGCGTCTGCTGCGCATCAAGATGGAGTTCCAGCGTCGGTTTCCCCATCTCTACCAGGGCATGCTCAATCATCATACGCATCAGACGCGAGTGGTGGTTAAGCCACCGCTGCTGGTGCCCCGCAACAACACCAGTAGACCGCCCAAGCTGAGCGAGACGCCCGTCTTTGAGCTGGGCGCGGCCGAGCGTGGCCTATTCGAGGACGAGAACAAATCGATGCTGGAGCCGGGGACAGAGACAGGTTCCGAGGCGACCACCGAGACGAAAGATCCGTCCAGCGAGCGTATCTTTAAGGACGATGACAACGATGACGATGTCGACTATTTTCGATTTGAGGATAGCGATGATGACGCTGATAATAACGCAAACGAACACAATAACGATACTGATATTATTGATGATTAAATTAATGGTATTTCAATTCTAAACATCGAGATTAAATTAAAAATGAAAAATGTATGACAACAAAAACCGTTGCATTCGTAAATCAAATCAGTTTTTAAGCTATAACTCGTCTCGTCATCTCCGTTATTATCCGGAAAGGACACATATTGATATTGAGATATTTAGTTCACAGCTAACAGAACTATTGATTGGTATTCAAGGATTTCCAGGATTCGGGTAAGCTGTTGAGAGTGAGTTGTGTCGTCGATGAACTAAAACCATCCAAAAGCCCCTTTGTAAGCACAGCTGATCTTTTAGTGGTGGTAGAAAAAGCGTTTTAACAACTTTTTTCGATATGTTTTTATTTATTTTGTTTCTAAATTTTAAAATACACTTATGTTATCGCTAGGTGATTGTAATTGATGTAGTTCTATATACATAATTTCCACTGATTACCCAGGTATTTGCATTGTTATCTGTGGATAGATATTCTCATTAGGCATATGTACATTAAACCGATTTCCCCCGAGTGCTTCGAAAGAAAACGCCTACGAAAGCAACGATAATTTACTTATCGAGCAGTTTCGAGTTAGACCAAATAAGTTGTGAGTACCTAATTTGATGTCTCCAGAGTATTTAACTGTATTGCAGCTATTTATTTCCCTTTTTTATATCCTGAATCTATTGAAGATTGGTAAAAGAGGCATAATGGTGTAGTGCAAAACGAGTCGATGTAGCCATGTCCGTCTGTCAAATTTGGATGCGCAGTTCAATTGCATTTAATTGCCTCCGTTTCACAAATAAAGCCGCAATTTTAAAAGCAGATATATAATATACATTGACACATTTTCGATCAATTGCCCATATTTAATCTAGGTCGGATAAGAAACACCACAAGAAAGGTGAGCATTTGCACACCTGCTTACATTTGAGTGTGTAAAACTGGATTTTATTTAATTGCTGAGTTCAGGGTATATCGTAGTCCAGGTCACTCTACATTTATCATTCTTACTTAATTTTTTTCTTTATAATATAATGCAACAGTACAGTTCGTTAACCCTTTTACAGTAAACAGATTTCCCTCGAGTGCGCTGAGTTGTGCTAAGTTGAGCTGGGCACAGAAAAGGCCGAAAGCGAACCAGTTGTTGTCAGTTGGAAACTACAAGTTGGAAGCGATGAAGCATTTGATTATTGTGTGCGGCATATTGTTGTTGATGGTGCAGTGTCAAGCTGCGCTGACGGGGATAGACTTATTGCCAGCACCGGACACCGGACAATTGACAACTTTGGCCGAGGCACTTGGCCAGGTGCTGCAGCACTCGGAGATGTCACAGCGCCAGACACTTTACATCCATATGCAGTTCAGTGCGACGTCATCGCATCCACAGCTGCTCGAGTTGGTCGCACGTGTGCTCGACATTCTGCCAGCAACAGCGTCACAGACACGCTGTCTGTTCGAGCAACGCCCCATGGAGTACAGGCCGTATGTGCATGCGGTGCTGCTGCTGGTGGACGATATACGTGCGTTGCGCACCGTTTACCGTAAGCTGCACGCCACCAGCGATCTATCCTTGACGCTCATCTACATGATGCGACCACAGCCGACAGCGGCCATGAAGCTGCTCTGGCAGCGCAGTGTCCTCAATGTTGCCCTCCTGGTCGTCGAGGAGCAGCAGCAGAGGGTGATTATGCTCAGCTTTTATCCATATAGTGCCACCCATGGCTGTCGGGTGATAAAGGCGAGCATTGTGAATCAATATGTCGCCGCTGTGGGACGCTGGGCCAGCGATGACTTTTTCCCCGACAAGTTGAGCAACTTCTTTGGCTGCACGCTGACGTGTGCCACGTGGCCGGATATGCCGTATCTGGTGCGGCAGCCAGATGGCCAATTTGTTGGCATCGAAGGCGAACTGCTGCAGTTCATGGCCACCAATTTAAACTTTAGCGTCGGCATCTACTGGCTGAACGATTCCCAGGTGCGTGACACCTTCAATGAGTCCGGCTGGGTATTCGACCAGGTGGGTATTATTCAAATACACAAATCGAAATTGAATTCGGAATTCTGGTTTTGTCCATTTGCGAAATGAATTTTCTGTATTCGAAATGATTTAATATTAAGAATTAAGCAAATAAGTTACAATTTATAGTTCCTTATTCTAGATATATATTTTGTTTTTCGAAAAATTATTATCTGCATATTTGCACAGATCTTTGCCAACGCCGAATATGCCTTGGGCGGTTTCCACTACAAACCCAACGAGGGCACCAATATGCCCTACTCGCAGTCGAAGTACTATTTCATGAGCCACATCATGCTGATAACCAATCTGCCCAGCGCCTACTCGCCCTATGAGAAGTTGGCTTTTCCATTCCACCCGCTCCTCTGGCAGGCCATCTGCCTGGTCTTGGCACTCGGATGTCTGTCGCTTTGGTTGCTGCACCGATTTTGGAAGCATTTGCCCCATGTAAATACAACTATTTATATATATATATAAAGAGAGTATATAGTTAATATGAAGATCTGTAATCAGTTAAAAGTAGCATTTCAAGCCGAAATTGGAATCGGAACATAATTCAATCTTGTTTATAATCCCAATACAGGAACAGAGATTATTTGTCCCAAAAAGACCGTAGCGGTACATTCATTCACAGCCAGAATCGTTGATTGAAACAGCTTTAATTTTTATTAATATACTTATTTTAATAATTATATATCTGAAAACACATTGTTTCCATCTGAAAGCCGTGACACATACAAGTCAACGAATTTAACATTGATGAACTCTCAAGTCCGAAACTGACTTTGTTATAGTAGGTACTTGAATTAATAATAAAAGAAGACAAATTGACAATTCCAAAAATATATTGAATTTATTTTGTTATATGCAAATTTTTTTTTTTAATTACTAATAATTATAAACAACAGAAAGGGCAATTTTAGATTTCTTTGGTACACATATAAAACAAACTTTTTAGAATATTGCAATCCGAAGTTCAGGAAGGAATTACCCTTGTTAGTTACGCTTGGCAATGAAAGTATGACGAATTTTTTTTAAAATTCAGGCTGAATTTTTTTTCTAAGTGTACCGTTTAGACTGAAGACTGAGCTAATCACGAATCGCAGTCAGTGAGTTCGACAGACAGTTAGTCACTCGGACAGTAACCTCTTCAAATAGTTGAAATTGAAATTGAATTCTGTTGTCGGATTGTTAATCAATCTCTCCATATTTAACTTCTCTTTTCAAGCATCCCTATTACCAGTTCCTGGTGCTGACCATGGGTGGCAATCTGTTGAGCAGGGAGTTGCCGCTACGCAACTCGTTCCGTTTGCTGTTTGTGACATGGCTGCTGTGGTCCTGGGTGATGCGCAGTGCCTATCAGTCGGGCATGTATCAGTTGCTGCGCCAGGATAAGCAACGCCATCCGCCGCAAACAATTGCCGAGGTCATCGAGCAGCGATACACGATCCAGATGGTCGAGGAGAATGGGGATCGTTGGCTGGCCAGCCTGCCGGAACTGCGGACGCAACAATTGCGCCAATTGGCGGCCAGTGAGCTGCGTTCGTTTCCCGGCCTGGCCGAGAGCAGCGGCAGCAATCAGCGACTGGCAATCATAACGCCGTACGAATACTTTGGCTACTTTCGCAAGGTGCACGAGATGAGTCGCCGACTGCATTTGGTGCGGGAGCGGATATTCACCCAACAGCTTGCGTTCAATGTGCGCCGCCACTCGCATCTGATTGGTGTGCTCAACAAACAGATTATGCTGGCCCATTCGCACGGCTTCCTCGAGCATTGGACACGGAAATATGTTAGCGCTGTCGATGCTTCTGATGAGAGCACCGAACGCATCTCGGCAATACCCACTTATGGCGGCACGACTAGCACGACACGAGCACCTAATGATGATGACAACAATACGGATACGAATATGAATACGGTTACGGATATGGATGCGAATGCGAATGATGATGAGGAGGAAGATGAGGCACCCGCTGAGGCGCTGAGGGTGCTCTCATTCAAGGAGCTGGCCGCTTTGTTCTATCTAACAGTGTGGACCATGCTGTTTGCCATTCTCGTCTTTGGCCTCGAACTGTTGCTGCATAAATAATGTGCAAATTTATTTTGTGCTAAAAACGTTTTAATTAAATTACTTCATAATCCACATCGCACATCCCATATTCCAAAAACAAAAGCGCCACCCGCTGCTCCTTTGGGAAGGAGCTGCTTCTGCTCCTGCTCCTCATTTTGCTTCTGCTTCTGCTACTGCTGCTGCTGCTGCTGCTGCTGCTGCTGCTGCTGCTGCTGCTGCTGATAGTTCTGCTCGTATCGTAAAAACGCAAAACGTTTTATCTGAAAGCGATAAATTTGCAAAACCAAAAAAAATTACAAGCGCGCCACCAAATCTTCACTCTGACCCCACCCGCAATAAGCACTTCCTCACACACCCCAATCCTACACCACCCACCCACCATCAATTTTCCCTCTCTCTCTCGCTCTCTCTCCCCATCTGTGTGTGATTGTGTTTGTGTGGTTTTCTTGCCGGCAAGCAGACACTCTTCCAGAAGCTCAAATTACACCAGCTCCGAGTGTAAGCTAAAAACATTTCACACACTTTGCAAATTTTATAATAATAATAAAAACTGTTGTTAATTTTCTCTTTTACTCAGAAATAACAACAATAATCCTGATAATAAGAATAATAAGAAGAGTATAAATAAAAGTAATAATAATACTAACAAAAATACCAATAATGTATATTTTCTCATTCATTTTCATTATACTTCGATTATATTATCAATATGAATATAGGAGAATATAATAATAAAAATAATAATTTTTTTATATTCGCTTTTTAGAATCATCGAGCAAAAAATAAAATAAACAAAATCTAATAAAAAAAAGCTTAAATTAGTTTCACATTAGAGCAAATTATTTCTTATATCATATATATATATATATATATATATATATATATATATTTTTCTATTTATATATATTTCTATTTATATTAACATACAAAATATTTTGCAATTACATATTTCCATTTCTAATTCATAGTTTTTGTGTACGTATTGCATTCGGTTGCCAAAGGACTTGTCACGGACCCCACTCTACTTGGTTACCCAAATACCCGATTGCTCCCGTTCCAAATGCCACCCCCCACCCCCTTCAGACCCATCCCGCCAAACACATACACCCAAATGCTGGAGATGGCGTTGCTGCTACTTTGCTTATCGCCTCGCACTTTTGCGCTTCTGGTAACTTTTTTGCCACAAAACTGCTGTAATGGGCATGATGTCGCCTCAGCATTCAGCATATCTAGTACCAGTAACAGTACCACTTCCACTGCCACTACCACAAGTAACAGTCACAGTACGAGTAGGAGCAGCAGCTTCAGCTTTAGCCAAGTAGTCAACGACATCGACATCGTCGTCATCGTTGCTGGAAATTCAAGTAAATGTATTGAACTTAAGCTTATTGCCTTTGCCTGCATTGTCGTCCTTTACAGCGGCTCTCTTCCTCCCTTCCTACCCCCTGCACACACACACACACATTCGCATCCTTCTTTCCAAGTGTGCGTGTGTGTGTGTATAGATGCTTTCCCACCCCACACACCCCTCAACCTAATGGCTCGTTTTCCCTTTAATACCCAGCGCTGTTTAGGAAAAACTTTATGCAATTCCTTTTATAAAATATTTCCTATTTTTTATTTTTATTTTTTCCTTTAGTTTTTATGCTTGGCCGGCATCATTTACACTACGAAAACAAGAAAGGACAGCGAACTGAATCTAATTTGGAAAGCAACTAACAACTACGAATGAAATTCTACTCGCTTAGTAAAAGGATTAGACAATAATTAACAGGGTTTAAGCAAGCGAGTTGTGTGACTAAATTGCGATTATTTTCCAACCGACTGTAAAGCCAAACTAGAAATGGATGAACGAGTCAATGTGTTCTTCAAGAATGTCAAGTAAAATCTTGATACAGCCACCAGTTTCGTTAGAAAACCAACGAGTGATGCATATCGAGTGCCAAATAACTGCGGGGATCCAGTTCAGGATCGAGTAAAGTTAATGGCTTGTTTTTAAGTAACTAGCGATCAAAACAAGTTAAATTGAGAATCAAAATACATTCTCAGCATTATGCATTTCCAGATGCGGAACGAATGAATGAATGATTATTAAGTTGCTGGCCAGCCCAGTGCCGAATGAAACTCGCTGCTCAGTTTTTATATGCTCGGCAGAGGCAGTGGCAAATATGACGATATAAAGACCCAGAGCCAGAGTCAGAGTCAGAGCCTGAGGCAGGGGCAGGGGCGTCTAAAGCTCGTCTGGACTGTTCCCGACGATTGACAGTGGCAGCGGCAGCGGCAGCCATGCTTTGCCTCGTTTGCCAATGAATTTTTATGGCTCGAGTCAGGCGTGGCAGCAGTGGCGAGGCAGCAACTATTACCGATTACCGATTGCCGGCGACGAGACGAGACGAGACAAGGCAATAAGAACAAAAAAAAAAAAACAAATATATTTATGACAAGATTGTGTGGCAAGCCGACAGGGGATGCACTTACAAATTAGTGCCTGAATCCGCGAGATGCGTTTAAAGAGTGGAGGTTGAGATTGAGGTTTATTAGCTGCGCTGCCGCGCTGCTGCTGCTAATAAGGGAAGGAATGCTGGCCCACTGGCAAACTGGCAATTTCCGGCCGCGGAACTGCAGCTAATTAGCTAATCGACACAATTATGGTAACTGTCGCCGGCGTCGACATGGCCCCAAACCCGGATTCAGAGACGCCGAGTTTCGTGCAGTTTGTCAGCCAAATGCAGCGGAAGCTTACCAGACACACAAACACACGCACACACACACATACAAACACACACACACATCTGCCACTGTCCCTGCCACTTTAGGCTGCTACCAACAACCAAAGCCACAATGACACATCCGCCATTTGGTCATGTAACAAATGTTACCCCAGCGACAAAGGACCAAGTAACAGCAGCCAGGACAGAACATCACAGGATCGGACATAACCGATCCAAGCATCCAAAAGTCATTTGCTGGTATGCATTAACTATCGCTAGCAAGTTGCTGAAAGCAGCCAAATTTGAAAACTACAAAAAATCGACAAATTTCAATCTTTTAATTATGTTCAAAATTGTTTTTGTCGTTATTTGACCACAAATAAAGCCAACCTATAATCAAAAAACGCTTTAAGCGTTGTTGTTTTTCTTTCTTGTTTTTTTATTTTTTATTTATTATGATTCTTCAGTGGTGAAGACTTTGTCGATGCACGTATGGGTATTCGTTGGATAACGAATCTAGTGGAGGACATAGACCCATCCCACAAAATCGGTGCTCCAGCCATTATTCCATATCGTCCAGACAACGGCGAACATGCTGTTGATGCTTTGCAAATCATATGCCGCTGTGACGACAACAACACGATAGCTATCTTCCCACAAGAAATGTAGATGACTGATGTGTAAGTTAATTGCGATATGATCAGCATTGTAATCTGTGCAAAACAAAATACAAAAGCTATGATTATGTTAACTGTGACATATTTGTAATTTCGTTGATGCACTTACCAAGAGAGCGCAACTCAACGTAGCGGACCAGTTGTACGTCATTAACGATGCGAACTGAAAGCAATTCACGACTTAACTAAAAAGAAAGAAAGTAAAATAATAAAGGCAATTAGATATTTGTGCAAATGTATTTACATCGGTTCTATCCCTAAATGCAATATATGGAAGCATGTTCATTTCTGCGATTATTCTGGATGCTTATGCTTGTTACTGCGAAGACAGCTGAATGACAATCAAAAGGGATGCAATCGGGAGTTGGCGTAATGTAACAATCTGGCAACCCTCGATTAGCTTATCCTTAGTTTACTTTGTCCGTTCCTTCGCATATACTCAGTTATTAATATGTATCTCAATAGTTCTGTACACACTCCGTTTTTGACTGCCGAATGCGTCGCGTCGTCGACTAATAAAAGTGTGATTCCTGCATATCGTTATCTTGTTTATATACGCTGTAAAACTGTGCGCTTGGATCTAACAAAATTCCAACAAATATCGTTCACATTCACATTTTCATCATGCTTAATATCCTGTGTCAAATCCTGCTCATATTATTTGCATTCTTCGCAATTATTTCAATTAAATCGACAAAAGAAATGTCCTCCTCGCTCCCACGACCCCCAGAAAGAAAACAGCTCAAAGGTCCAGCCGTGTTCTGATCTACCCAACCCCATCCCCACCAATTTGATGGGGTGGGGGGTTGCATTGCAGCGTTGGTTGAGAAGGGGCTGGGGATGGGTGGTGCGTTTGGCGAACATAATTTCCTCGCGCCGGATGTGACAATGAATACCCATTAATAAGTACATACACACACACACACACACACACACACACACACACACACACACACACACACACACACACACACACACACACACACACACACACACACACACACGAACACACGAATGCATGTAAAAATTGTTGAGCTCATCGGTCGGCCGCTCATTTCATTCTTTTGTGTGTGTGTGTGTGTAAGTGTATGTGTGTGCGCCTTCCGGTCTGTAAATTGATATGCCCGTCCATTTTTCTGTCTGTCCATTCGTTCGCCTGATCCACTCCCTTTCCCGCTGACACTCATCAGTCGGTGAGTTTAACCACAGCGTTGCCAATATGGCAGACGAAAGCGCGCAGCGAGCGCGTTAAAGAATGAATGGTTGGCTAATTTTGTAGAGACGCGCACGTCACAAGCTGTTAACCAAATTAATATGCAGCACAATGATACAAATGCACTGACGACAAATGAAGGATACGTTGAAGCGGCGTGTGGGCAGCACCAACAACAACAACAACAAGATAAAGAAGGCAAAACGAAAGCAGCAAAAAAGCAAACAAATTTCATTGTGTGTGTGTAGGCCGCAGCAACTCTGGCTGTGACTGCGACTGTGCTTGAGCGTGATATGGCAGCATTGTGGGTGCTGAAATGTTGGCACAGCAGGCGGCGTCATCTTCGCATCAAATTGGATTTGTCGAGCAGCAAGTCTCCACTCTCTCTCTATCTCTCTCTCTCGCTATGTCTCTCGCACTCGCTGTCTATGTGGCTTATTGTTGTACTTCATCGTTGCTGTTGTCAAGCGGCGTGCGTGTTTGCGTAATATGATTATTTGCATGCTGCCTCTCCATTTTTTTTTCATATATTTATATTTGAGTTTTTTTCTTGTTCACGCTGTGCGTGATGTAAAGATGAAATAATATGATTTGAATAATAATATAAATTAGTAAATCATGGGCAAAGCCATGTGCAGCAACATGTCATTCTCACTCGGTGCATATGCAGCATGCTGTGCATATTTTAAAGCCAATTTTAAAAAGCAACCACCACCACCCCCTTCCCCATTCCCTTGCCCATCGATTATTGTTTGTTTATGTAATCGAAGCGAATGATTTTAGCTGAGCTGATCTGGCAGCTCTGTCAGCAAAAAAAACGCTGCATGCATTGTTTTAATGATGTTACTTTACTGATTGTGGATTTGGATTTAGTGCGTATGATGCATTTAAATGTCGCTAAATGAAAATGGAAGAAAAAAATCCAAATAAGCGCATAAGTAACGGCACTTGGACGCGTCTCGCAGCACAACTTGGAGGAGGCCAAGCCAAGTCAGTCAAGTGGCGCATCCTTATAACAGTGCTCGAGGGCGCACGACATTTGTCGACTTCAAATGGTTAACAAGTTTCTGCAAACATCGACAGATGTTTGTGTGTGTGGGTGTATGTGTGTGCGCCTCTTGTAATCATGTGAATCCGCTTAAGCTGTCGAAGTGTATTACGCGTCATTATTCTCTTTCGTGCCATTAGACTTGAATAGTTTTCCAATACATACTAAAAAACGACGAACGCAAATCGCAGCAGCATCAGCGTCGGCGTCGGCGTCGACTTCGCTGCTTATCAGCTGCAGCTGATGTGCATATATGTGTATGTGCGTTCTTTACTAGGCTTGGTATGCAGCTTGGGCGCGTCAATTGGAAGGAAGCATAGCATTCGAATATTGACTAAAATTGCGAAGTAATTATTATTATTGTCCGCACTGAACTTGGCTTGAAAGATTTATATATGCATGCAAAATTTATATATATATATATATATTAGATTTGTTGACTTTTACATGGGCGAATGTTGAAATCGAAGCTCTGCCTACAAATTTATTATGCTGCATGTGTGTACACACTTATTTGCAGCATACCAATCGCGTTCTCGCTCGACTGCATCTCGTCTTAAGTGCTTTTTCTTCCTATTCTTCTTCGTTTCCCTTTCATTTTGTTCGCCATCTTCTCTGCCAGTTCTGCGTTGCTGCTCTGAAATTTTGATTATTATTCTGGCAGTAAAGTTGTTCCGTCCATAATTGCGGCCAATTTTCTTTTATTTTATTTTCATAGAGAGCAGCGTGTTTCAATAATGTGCATAAATAAATCACATTGCGAAGTGCGTCAAGCAAATTACATTTTAAATGCACGCACACACACAAATATAGATAAGAAAAAGTAGAGCGTGATCTAAGCGAGAATATATGGCTGCTGATGAAATACCCTGTACACTGGCTTACACCATTCAAATTATGCTTACAAATTAGAATGCTTGGGCCTAGACCCTAATTACCCGTTTAATAGTTAGAGGGTACAAGAATAGATGCATATATCTATAAATATACACAAATATTCATTATATATATATACATATTTATATATATATATATATATATATATATCATTTACATATATATATATTATATATTATGTGTATTGTGCTGGCCGTATAATTTGTAAGTAAATTGATGTGCTTTTGATAATAACTCACGAGCCGATGGAAATTAAAATATAAATTTACCAAATATTTTGCACACTTTTAATTGATATTCATCGAAAAATTAAATACATTTTAATTTGAAATCATTTTTGGATTGTAGTTTAATATTGTTTGTTTGACATTTGGATTATGGCGCAACACCAAAGTCAAGTTTTCGCTTATTGTTTTTTGTTTATCTCCTATGTGGAAAAGTTTTATAATACGAGTATTAGCTATGTATGCACATGAAAGGTAGATAGAAAAACTTACTTTTTTATAAATTTTTTATTTATTCTTTATTGGATTTTAGCTAAGATTTGTAGTCTTAAATTAACTATTGATGTAGCTAGTGATGATGATATGACAAAAATACCCTCTGATGAGCATTATATATGTATTGTTTGGACTAACTTGAATATAGAATCTGTGAACAATTTGGGTTTGATAAGTCCACAATTATCATTAGAGTTACTCAGATTACTCGACACCAACCAAGTTTCTGTCTGATTCAAATGCAGAAGCTTTTGGCAAGTAGTCAAAAACATTTTCAGTTTCTGAAATCTGATTTTGAGTTCAATTCAAGCGCAGAAGCTTATTAGCAACAACAAGAAAAGTATGCAAAACGGATTGTATTATCGAACTCGGGAAACGGTTTCTTAACTTCTTAAGCCGCCAGATATTCAAATACCGAAACTGAGTGGTAGCCAGCCCTTTCCTCCAGTTGTGTAAATTCTTAACTCTTCAGTGGCCATTAATCTGGAGCCTGGCGGCGATATTCTTGAGTCCCCACTGTATGTGGTAGATGGCGGATGAGGATAGTAATCTGAGCATTTTGCTGGATATCTGTTTGCTCGTGTTTTCTGTGATCTACACGATTTGTTGGCTTATTTTGTTTAATAGCTTTTCTCGAATCAGGCGATGGCAGTTGAGTCATGCTGATGATTGGGTCCACTAATTTTTTGATTCTCAATCAGAGCCGGAGGAGGAGGAGGAGGAGGAGGGTTCCGATTCAGACTCGAGGGTTTCGTTTACAAACGATTTGACAGATGAATCCCGCGCGGTATTTAGAATCCGTAAAATTTGGATTTCTCAGGGAATCAAAATTTCAGCATGTCCGTGATGAATTACAAAAAGAAGAAGATAAACTGAGTACCTAAAGTGAGCTGCAAGATAACCTTCAAATGCAACAGGAACCAGTAAAAGAACTTTGAGTAGATTTGAATAATGTCCAAGATGCGAAAAGAAAAATAAATCTGAAAGCCCGTATATTAAATGGGTAAAGGTTAATAACGTTTGCCATCTTTCCAAAATCATAGATAGGAATTTATGTATAGACAGATTAATAATTAAGCAATCAAATGTTTTTGAACTACTTTTGACAGTGGTAGGTAGAATGTCGGATATTGATTCTGTATCTTTAGTTATTTATTTATTTATATTTTGGGGTAAACTCGAATTGTATTTTATCTATCGGTTACTGGTCGTAATATTATTATGCTTATGCTCGCTCGACTTATTGGATAGCCTAAGTTTGGTTTGCTTTTGCTGCTGCTTTGGACACAGGTAGGCAATCTCTGATTAAATTTTCGTGCTCTTTTTTTTGCAACTCTCGATCGATGCGCTCCTTGGCCCGAAAGACTTTTGATTGTATATAGAAGGAGCCACCGTTTGACTTTTCATTGATGCTAAACAGATGGTCATAGTTGATACGGATCTCATCCATATTGGACAGATCCGTCACGTTGAGTATCTGCTGGGCCTCGTTCAAGGTCATGCCCTTGACAGCCGTATCCGTGCTATGGCATTTCATTATGATCGTCTGGTGTCGGTTTGCCGCCGCGCGCGACGCATCGATCTCCTGGCGAACGGACTTGACAAAGGCCCGCCCCACAGACTGTGCACCATACACGATGATACGTGCAAAATGTTTGGCCATGTTGCCACTGCGACTGCCACGCGCTGTCGCTCTTACTCTCTGGTCACTCCGCTGCGTGTGTGGATCGTATTGCTCCAAGATTTTTGCAATAGATTTTGTTTTTTATAACATTAATGTAAATTTACTTTTTTTTCTGCTCAGTATGACAAATGTTGAAAAGCGTTTCGAAACTGTAGATTTAATTTGCACTCATTCATATCAAGAAAGCTGTGCATGTAAATCAAATATATCACATTTCAATTTGGTACGAAAATACCGGGTTCTAATATAGCACTATATATACATATATATTTACCAGAGCACTGCAACATTATCTTTTTATTCTACTTGATTTGAAACAGCACTAAAATCAGTCAACAAAATTTGGCGTTGAATAAATTCACACGAATTGATTCGTGCTTATTGAGATTAACTTTAATTATTCATAACTCTTAACTTATGGAAAACAAAGCAAAAATAAAAATGATAAATTTCACAAGTTGTTACTTGATTTCTTCTTCTTCATACGTGCACCAGCAAAATAATCCCATTGCGCATCTTCATTTCGTTGGAAGCTGATCAGCCTAATCCACTAAACAGAGGATTATCTGTCAATTTTGTTTTGGTTTGTTTTTGTTGTTACTTGTTATGCTTTTAGTATGTTTTTAATATGTTTTTATTGTTGTATTTTATTGGAGGGAAGTGTAAACTGATAGCAATTGTTGTTTTGAAGCTGTTCCGGAGGGGAAGCAACGGGCACAAACAAGAGAGGATTTTTTTTTGTAGTATTTTGTTGCGTTCATATGTTGCCGTTGAGTAAATTACATTGAAATTCATCTTGACTTCAATAAGAAAATTGTCTTTTTTTGGGCTGGGTAGAGAATATTTGCTATTCGGCTCGTGATTTTCAACCGCAAATCGTGTTTCCAAATTGAAATGTAGGCCAAAACATAATTAAAATGAGTATTGTCTCGAAGCAGATGCTATTTATTGTATTGCAGTTGCATTACCATTTACCCATTCAATATATAAATTAGACAATATTTATTGTGTTGTCTGCTTAGAGTTGGGATTGCTTAGGTTCTGTCACAGATTTAACAGCTGTGAAAAGTTTGGATCTAACTCGAACTTGTCTTTGGCCAGGAGCAGAAACTGTTTTCACTCACATCTTTTTAGCAAGTAAATGTGGCAAAATTTCAAATCATACTGTTGGCATATTGCTGTAATTTGCAACCAAAAAATTGTCAAACAAGTTGCACTCGCCTCGTTTAAATGACTCTGCTTTGTACGCAATATGTGCGGCTCGTAAACAAATTATGCGCAAATTGACTGAATTCCGGAGTTGAAGGTGAACCGCCACCGTTTACCGTACAGCATGTTACCAAGAAAATATAGAGATGGTGACTATCCGATGTGTGTGTGTTGTGGATGTGGATCCGATGTCATGTGTGTATTAACATAATTACAATAATGACTTGCTGCCGGACACCGGAACTTGTGGCCATAATTTGGATAGTCAAGTTCGCATTTGCATAAGCTCAATGCACGGCCGTCTTTTTGAAACGACGGCGAGTCTAAACGAACCGATCCAAAATGAACCAAAGCTATCAAAGTGTCGAGCAGTGCCACATTGGGTCACATTGGCAATCTGCGCAGGGTGGCCAGTCTAGCCGCAAATGGACAACAGTTGTTTTACAATTAACCCATTGTCCCGTTCAAATTTACAACATTGTAGTTGATCACATTTGGGCTTGTCGCTTGATTTAATTGTCTGACACGGTCATATGAACATTTTTGGAAATTTACAATTCGAAAGAAAGCAAAATAGAAGAATTGATTTGATTAGAAAACCGCGACCACAGTTAGATACGGTTAGTTGTTATTGATACTGGTTGCGGCTGTCTGGTTGAGTGGCTCGCGCGTGAGCTCATTCATTATGCAAACACCTCCACATTGTCGTTGCATGTTGTTGCACTGCTGGCCACTCCCCAAACCCCTCGAACTCCCCGAACTCCCTGAAATCCCTGAACTGCCTGACTCCCGCTCATTTTGCGATTAGCTGGCATTTAAACTGATATTACTGTCGTGTCCATTACGTTGCTACGTTTGCTCCTCGACAGACCGTTGCTTCGTCTCCCAGCTCTGATCTGTCGCTGTTGGCCGTTATAGCATTTTGATTTCCGCACTGCATCCGGCTGTTTTAATCCCTGGACAGAATATGCCTACGAAAACAAAAAAAAAAAAAAAAACACACACACACACAAACAGACTAAAGCAGTATTGAAGTGCAAATACACCAAGTTCATGTTGCCGTCAAGCACAACAAGCCGACAGCTTGCACATACTGCAAAGAATTCATTTGCGAAATTTAAGGAACATTTTGTTTTTATTTTTTATTTCTATTTATACAGTAATACTTGTTATACAACTCACAACAAACGAATGAACTTAATTTTTACATTTTTTTTGTTGTGGCTTATGTTTGTTTACCTCTTTTCTTTTTTGTGCAGTTCAAGTGTTAAATTAAAAAACATCAACATTTATTTCGAATTGCAATGGGATATCTATCGATAAAAACACTTGAATTGAAACCAGACAAAAATCAAAAATAATAATTAAAGGTTTTTTTTTTTGGCAATGGAGGCAAGAGGAGAGCATTGTTAATATAACCCTCCTGGCCAGAGTATAAGCAATGATGAAACGAAATGCAAAATGGGAAATGGAAGGAGGGTCCGCAAAAGCGAACAGTTCACTATTTACCACACATGAACGTGGGATCTGAATGAGAACGTGAATGTGAATGTGGATGTGGATGTGAATGCGAATGTGAATGTGAACGTGGGTGATGCATGACGCTGAAAATGTTTAGGCCTAGTGTCTGGTGTCGCATTCATAGCCATTCATTCGGTTGCTGCCGTTTCGTGGTTGTCATTTGCCATTGCCATTGCCAGTGGCTGTGGTTGCTGTTGTTGTTGTTGCTTGTGGCTAACGTGCGAGCTTAGGATTTGAAAAACAATTTCACTGCTAGTGGAATGTCTGCGTCAGACTTGTATACGGTTCTTACTCTCTCTCTGTCTCTCTGCTCTCTCTCTCTCTCTCTCTCTCTCTCTCTCTCTCTCTCTCTCTGTCTCTCTCTCGGAAAATCCAAACGTTAAATTTTAGCATAGGCGGTGCTCACATCACTAATTAGTGATGTGCAATAATCGTGTGGGGTAGCTTTGTTAGATGGTGGGGTGGCTTACGAATTGGATTCGATGGCACATTGTAGCCGGTTCACAGATTTGCGTGCCCGCCCATATGCATTTTTCGGAGGGGTCTGGGTTGGTTAGGGTGGTGGGGGCGTGGGGGAGGGGGGTACGTTAGTTCGCTTCCAAAAATTGCAACATTGTTAATCAACTGTGCGTGTCGCGCAGGCTGCATTTGAATTTGTAGCTGGGGCCGTAGTTGGGTATTCGGTTTGATTTTGAATTTGAGTTTGAGTTTTACATTTCGTTTGGATTTCTTCTCCCTGTGTGGGCTTTTAGGCTATTGGGCTGCTCATTTACTTATGCACACTCGGAAAATAAATCGCTCTAAAATTTAGAAAGTTATCCTAAAATTAAAATCGCTCTGAAAATTATAATATGCGAAATTATTATTCAAATTAGAAAGTATATTTTTCTATTTTGTCAGATATATATGAAAAATTAGAAATTCAATCCCTTATTCTTAGAATATATTCTTTGTAAAAGTGTGAAACAAGTCATGAAATTTGCTGTACTCGTCTGCTCTGTTAGAGCAGATGTCATATCATAAATATTTTTATAAATTGAATTAGTCGAGTGTGGACGCATGTGGTCAATTATTGTTGTTTCTGAAAAGGGAAATGCAGAGATGTGATGCGAATGATCGGTAATATGAAATACCTATTCATTTCAATCAATTTCACAATGTGAGGACACATTGAATGTGATATCTGCATATCTGCCAATACACATCTTGCACGATTCCATTGAAGGCACTACCCGAATCTTGACGAGAAATGGTTCCCCACATATTCTCTACAGAATTTAAGTTGGGTAATCGTGTTGGGCACTCTTCAAGTTGAAAATCCTTTTTCTTATATTCAATATAACTAACTAACTAACTATCATTAATTATAAAATTATGTAATTAATATGCCAAGCAGCAATTAGTTGAGTAATTATAATTATTTTGTTGTTGGCTTATACGTTTATATGTTCACTGTCTCCAAATGTACCATTTCGATATTTATAGAGTATCGGCTAATTATAGACATACATCAGTTTTGGCTGCCAAAATTTGTTACTGCTTTTGCTGTTGTCGGTTTTTACGTACAATTTGCAGCGCCGTGTAAATAAAAAGAGCTGAAGTTGCAACTCATTCACTTTGGACGTGCTTTGATGTATGGGTGTGCAGCTGACAATATGGTTGCATTTAATTGACAAGCAAGACAGAATAGAGTAGAGCTGGCTAATTGAAATTTCATGTTCTGAAATAAGTGGGTAAACTGATGACAATTCGAACAGCATTGGATCGGGTAAAAGTTGATGGGAAATAAACGCGACTCGCTAAAACTCGGTGGTTTGCAACACATCTGATCAAAATGGGGAAAGCACAGCTTACACAATTACACAATTACTTGAAATTAAATAACTTACTTTTGATGTTCTCACACAGACCCAGACCGTGCTACAAAATTGAGTTCTGCAAAAGATTGTCTATCATTGTTTGGACTGTGGGTGAAAGCCAAAACAACTTTTGAAATGTTCCATTACATAAGCCAATCATGACTTTAGATAGACGATTTCTTAATTACTTAATTAATATACCATTTGCAAATTAAGTTTATTTTGTGTTACCGTTAATTACGAATTCGATTCCGAATATTGGTCCAAATCAATTCGCGCTAGAAAATGAATCCCTAATTTTAAATTTATGGCCTTCCAATTGACATTTAATATATCACAGCATTTGATTGACCAACTGTGTACATTCAACATAAAGATTTTGTCGGTTAAGAATCACCCAAGCTATATTCGAAAACATATTCTCATATTGATCTCATTACAATCACTTGCGTAAATTTATTTAATTTTACGTAGTATATAGGTCTGGTTACAGGGTATCTGCTCGTTGGGTGTTCTTCACTAGAACGATTTGAAGCATTTGCGCTTAGTAGGCATGCAAAGGATTCGGCCTCAGTCTGCTTTAGTCTGAACGAACGAACGAAGTCAAACAAATCGAGAACAATTTTCTGAAATTTCATTTAATTTGATTCTTGAGGCAAGAAGATTGTTTAGATTGGGGGAAACAAGCAATATGCAGTATCAACGTGAGCTAAAATTAATGGGTATGTTTCCTTCGTGCGACGGTAGCGTTGATGCGGACAATCAACATCTACAGCAGGCTCAGGAGCAGGAGCAGGAGCAGAGACAACTGTTGCCAGGCGGAGGCGCAGTCATCGATCAGGCTGGGTGCAATGGGATTCAATCGGTGGGCGCAGTCGAGCTGGTAATCAATCCGCATATGGAAAGGGAGGAGTTAAAGAAACCGAATGGTCTACTGCGCTTCGCACTGCGCATGCGCTTCGGAGCCCTAATGCATCCGTATGAGTACGCCAAGGTGCTGATGCAATTGGGATACGAACCGTTGCCGGCAGTGGCCTCAACCAGTTGGCTGTGCCGGACGACGCTTGTGCTGCCGGGTGTGTATCGGTATATGCGGTATATCAAGCATACCGATGGCTTCATTGGCCTCTATCGTGGCCTGACGCCCCGCGTCCTCGCCAGCGTCAGTTCAGCTCTCTTCGGCGATAGTCTTGTTCGGCTGTTGGGCATATCGGATGTGCCGCAAGTGTCGCAGGCAACGCATCCGTTGCGCGACAATGCCGGCAATTTGTTGCGGGATGGCATTGTCATTGCCACCGGACTGGCCGTGTCGCATCCCTTCTATGTGATCGCTGTGCGCCAGATGGCCCAGTTCGTTGGCAGGGAGATCGCCTACACAAGCATCTGTAGCAGTGTGCGTGAGATCTATGCCCAATATGGTCTGCCTGGATTCTATGCGGGCTTTGCGCCCCGTCTGCTCGGCGATCTGGGCGTGCTCCTCTGCACCAGCACCCTCACCGCCATCCGCAATCGCATTTTCTGACTGCAGCCCGCCCAGCGTGAATACAATGCGGCTCTGTTGCAGTTCGCTGCCATCATGCTGCTGTATCCGTTGCAGGTTGTCGGCGCCTGAATGGCCTGCTCCGGCTCGGGCATTGCCGCTGGTGCCCCACCCTTTATGCCCATCTATGGCCAGTGGGTTGACTGTCTCGTCGATCTGGTGGCACGCGGTGATCATTTTCGTGGCGCCTTCATCATGGCTCACTGCCCAAACTGCACACACAACCCAGATGTAGCGCATCTACTCGGATCCATTTGCCGTTTCTCACAACATCTAATCGAGGAATTTCATGGAACTGAACTTGAACATTTTCATTTGTTAACCATTAAAATATCGTTAGATAAACTGCGTACTCGTTTCTCATTTGGTGAAGTTTTGTAAGGGTATGTAATGGAGAGAAATGTGTATATATTCTTGACCAGCATCAAAAGCCGTGTCGATTTTGCCGTATCCGCCTGTCCGTCTGTCCGTCTATCTGCCATTGTGCCATTGTTTAGAGTAAGCAGTTCAATGGTTTTTGTTGTTGGGGCAGCTTGCACTAATTTGAATTATTTAACGAGGACACAGAAATCAAGTCTCGCACACACTCAGACAAACAAGGACATGCAAGGACACATTGGGCGAGCCTGTTTTAATTCATAAGCGACCGAATGCATGACTGCATTGTGGGAAGTGGCAAGTGGCAAGTGTGGTGAATGTGGCAACTGCGGGGAATGGAATTGTTGTTGTAAGCGGACTCGTTCGTTCCGTTTTTCTTGGCTGCTGCACAAAATGTCAACAGAGATTAAGAGATGGAAATCAGTTCATATACAAGATTTTATATACCAAGCAGAGCGCACACTCACACACACACACACACACACACATACACACACACACAGAGGTAAGATAATGCAGAACAGGCAGCTGCACGTAGTGAAAATATCAAAAATCTTTAACAAAATGTGTCCAGTGCTTTTGCGAACGTAAGGGCAAATAGAGACGTTGAGGAGAAGTTAGGCTAAAGACCAAATTCAGTTTTGCTTCATCTAAATGCACCACATTTGTCTGTGTGTGTGTGTGTGTGTGTGTGATGCTGTTGTTGTTGTTGGGCAGGTTCATTTAGGCCAGAGATATCAAAAGTCAGAAGTTAGATCACAGCCCGCAGAGACTTCATGAAATAAACGACCCGTTATTACATGTGTTTCTCTCTCTCTCTGTGTGTGTGTGTGTGTGTGTGTGTGTGTGTGTGTGTGTGTGTGTGTGTGTGTGTGTGTGTGTGTGTGTTTGAATATATTAGGTGTGCTATGTATTTGCATGTGAGATGTTCACGTGCTGCATTCAACAATCACGAATCGAACACGAATCCAAAATTAAGCAACAAAACTGATTTGCAATAATATTTATTAAAAATGTGACTAGTCTGGATTTGGGCCAAGTATTATTATACGAAGAGCTGTATGTTTTTTGCTTGTATATACATAAATGAAATATGTAAGTTAGTTGCTTGATGTTGGTAGAAGGACAGAAATATGACAACACTATTGTCTAATTGCATTTGAAATGGCTTGATTTTAGTTAGAGTGTTCGCGTCACGAACTGAAGCAACTCTAATGCACTTAGTTGCATATGATGGCAATGACAATGACAATGCCCGGCCAGCAACACTGCCATACTGCACTGCACTCAACCCAACCAAATAGGGCTGACTGACTGAATCACCAAAGAATGCAATCAGCAACTATGTGACCGAGCAGACCAACTGAATGGAACCGGCTACCAAAAATCGGAGCTGTAGTCACTTTCTGGACAGCCTTGTGACATCTACGCATGCATGCAACATGCATACCCAACATCATCAACGCAATCTCCACGCCACGCCCATCGCCCATCGCCCATCGCCCATCGCCCATCCCATATCCTTAATCTCTCGTCCTGCACAGTTCACAGTCTTCATGTTGTCTTCTTGTGTCTTGCTTGTGCCGCCCTGCAAAATGCAATTAGGCTAACGATGCAACACAATTTTGTCTTTAACTTTCACTGTGTGCGAGTGAGCGAGATGGCGACAACAGACGCCTCACTCTTCTAAGCAGCTAAGCGCACACAGCGTTTTGCCCATATTCGTTGCGAGATGCGATCAAAAAATTGCCAGCGATTTCGTTTGATTTTGGCACGCACAAACTCAGCTATCAACTGACTTATTTGTGCATAGATAAATCAATCAACATTTCATATAATATCACAACTTTATATTTTTATTTTAGTTTTTTTATTTTTATTTATTCTGCTTTTTCACTTTTTAAAGCTTCACTTTTCACTGAAACTTTAATTGCACAAATTTCCAGTTGAAGTACACAGAAAAACGATTTTTTTTTAAACGAATTAAAACACAGTTAAGCATGCAAAATGGATGTTTATACATCGGATGTTAGAAAAATACTTCATAAATTTAATTTTGTGTTACAAATTTTATTAATAATTAATTATTTACCTAATCGAAATAACACAATTATATAAGTATCTAATTAATTTGTTTTAATTTGTTTTAATTATATTGTTTTATAATCTTTTTATTTTAGATTTTCACCTATTTTCATCATTTCATTTGAACTTTCAACTTAGTTTTATTGTCAGGCTAGTTTAGGGAAATTGGAGTAGAAGCAAATTCTTTGTCTTTGTCCATCTTTACCCGCTTAATCTTATTGTAATATTTGCTCAATTTGAGTTCAAATAAATAAATTCTTCAATCTCATTGTAAGAATTTTATTTTCCCTTGTGTCTCTTCCAGGATATTACATTACTGTAGAATGTACAATGTATGCAATTTTCCGTTCCATTATTCAACTACGTAAACGCATTTTTATTTATAAAATATTAGCATTTTTTTAAGAAAAATAAATCAGATTTGAATCGAAATCGATTGGGTGAAAATTGATTGTATGGGTTGGATTTTTTTCGGTGTATTTTACTGTATGCGGGTAGACAAAAACTTGCATGTATTTTGAATTGCGTGCGTGTGCCAGAAATGTCGAACAAATGATACATTTGCTGTGTATTGACTTAACTCGAGATTTGTTTCTGATTTAATTATTATAATCTGATGTGTGGCCAAATATCACAATAATAAATATTAATTTGCAACAAATTGTGAGTTATGATTTCTGAATATTGAATGTGTAATTCATTTAAACAGCAAATACGTCAAAGCTAAAAAATGTTTACAACTCGTGTCTTCGACTCGTTTCGCTTTGATTGTTTTCAATGTTAACAATAATTTACACATGCATACATCATAATTAACACCAGACACCCAATTCACATGGATTCAGTCAACAAAAAGTGAACATATTAATATTTATTGCAAGTGTTGCACAGCAAACGATAATGTGTGGCACGGAATTTGAATAGCTTGTCATTGCGGAAAGTAATCTAATTGTTGTTACTGCATTCCAATACATATATACATATATATAAGCGTATAATTATAAGTATAACTATTTAACTGCTTAAATATGCATACAATTCGAATTACGTGCAAGCATCTCGATTTGTGTGTGGAATTAAATATTTGTGAAATTATTGAGAAAACAGTAAATTAAAATATAAAGTGGACTATAACCACTGTTCTGCAAACAACCCCATTAATAAGAAACAAATTAAAAAGGATTTAATTTCCAATTTGAATTGTTGCATTAGTCAACTTTTGCTTGAATTATCAACAGTGTTGATATTGGCATAGTTTTCGATTTTCTAACATACAAAATCTGGCAATCACTCGCATATATGTTATTGAGCTTTTATTGTTTATTTATTTTTTGGTGAATACGTTTTTGCAATACGCTTTAATTTAAGAAATGAGTTAAAGTTAATTAAGCATACGCCGCATGGGCAATCGACTTCCGTTGACTACGCGACAGCGGATTCAATACATAAATCCAATTAACACACTTTACACCACACACACACACACACACACACACACACACACACACACACACACACACACACACACACACACACAAGCATAAACAGGCAGACGGAAAAGGTGTTAATCGACGTAATTTTGATGTAAAACAAGTGATGAGAATGATATTGTGTATATTATCACCGCATATGTGACGCGTAATTAACACCAACAGCAGCAACAACAATAACAACAATAACAACAATCATTCGCCAAGTTAATGAGCCATCGTTGATTATGCATATGAGTTGCGGTTTGTGTGTGTGTCTGCTTGTGTGTGTAAAGAGTTTCATTCGCTTTTCGCACATCAAATTAAAATGTTACATATGCTAATGAAATCAACCAAAATTATAACCAATTATGAATACCTTAATGGGATTTGCCAATGTGACACACACACACACACACACACACACAGAGCTGGGCTTATGTAGCCATACTATAGTAGTCGCTCGGAAATTACATCATATTTTAGAACTCTTTACAACTCGAGAATAAAAATATGAAGTTTCTGTGAAACTTTCCGAGCTTGGTCAAGATTTCGTTGGGAATCATTTGTATAGAAGGCATCAATTCTGAGAAGTTCAACTGTATTTTGATGCATGTATATTATGTGTGTATGTGTGTGTGTGCGTATGTGTGTGTATGTGTGTATTTCTTAAAGCCAAGTCAATTGTTTAAAGTGAAAAGTGAAAACAAGGCAAGTCGGGGAAAGGCAAGCAAAGGCAAGGCAAGGCAAGGCAAGGCAAGGCAAGGCAAGGCAAGGCAAGGCAGTTGAGCATCAGGCCAAGCATGGCAGGCAGTCAAAAAACGCAGCCAGGTGTAAATTACAAACTTGTAAGATTTTTGCCTGGCATTTCCTGCCCAACCTCCTCATGGGCCCAGCTACCGGCAGAGGAGCTTTCAGCTCGTTGGCTGTCGCCTCATAACTGAAGCTGAGTGCAAGACTCAAGTTACTGTTTTAGCACAGCAGTGGGGCTGGGTGGGGGTGGAGCCAGGCGACTGTGTCGTGTCTTCTTCACGTAATGCCAACAATTACGCAGCTGAATATTTTATGAGCCAAGCAGATTAATATGAATATTTTATTATCATTTTAGATTCCGTATTTCTTTGTTGCCCAGCCAAGCAGCTCTCTGCCTTTGTGGCTCTCTGGCTCTTGCTCTCACTCTCAGTCAAGCCATTTCGGCCGCCTGCCACGTGCCCCCTGTTGCAGTGTCAGCCGAGGCTAAGCCAGGGCCAGCTCAGCCAAGCCAAACTCAAGTCGAAAGCATGTCCAAAAATATGCTTTATGTGCCTTTGCATTTGAGTGTTGTTTTTTTGGTTTCTTGTTTTTCGCTTTAAGGCTTTTTCGATTGCCTTAATAGTCGACCCTTTAGCTCTGGCTATATGCATTTTTTCATTGACCTAGATGCGCATATAGCATTCAAATACAGAAATCAAAGCACAATAATATTAGTGCCTTTTTTTTATTTTACTCAATTTGAAATATACGTGCAAAAATCGTATGTTGTGCATGCATATTTTAATGGAAAATTCAATTAAAATGTACTGTTTTCAAATCGTAATTATAACAAATAACAAATAATTATAGCATAATTTTAATGTGCAGTTATTTAATCATTCCATTTGGGATTACAATCCTTATAGATGATTGCAAAACATTGTATTTATTTATTAGTCAGCGTATTTCAAATTCGATGCTTTTGAAGAGAACTGTAGAAGTTGCCATTTCGTTGCCCACAGCTTTTTTGCACCTTTTGATGGAGTCAAAAATGCTTTTTGCTGCTGGCCAAAAAAAAAACAAACAAAAAAAAAACACATTCACACACAGAGGCAAAGACACACACTTACCAAAAACAAGAGGAGGGAGAGGACAGAGCGAAAATGTGGTGAGAACGGAATTTATGACCACGAGCCTTCAAAGGGCCAAGCTGCCTAAATGTTTTGCGCCAGGCACTTGCCTGTTCCAGACTTGCCAAATAAAAACTATAAGCCAACACAAATATTTTGGGGGACCATCACTGGAGGGGCAGGGGGGTTGCGCCACCTAAGTTGCCTCCTCAGAAAAATGAAAATAAACAAAGAATGCATATCTTTGGCACGTCGAATATTGCATACCCTTGCAAGACCGGAGTTAATCTGCTGACATCTAAAGTTTAGTGCGGATTACGAGATACTTTTATGTTTTTGTACATTCTAAACCAATTTGATTTATACATTTTCTGTTTGATGACTGGGTGTAAACTGAATACTCCCCCTTAGTGACAATAGAATACGGATAAATGCCAAGTTTCAAAAAGATAGCTCAACAGTGGTGATGCTGATCAGGCATATGTATTCTTCATGGTATCTTAGACGTCTTCTTCAATGCGTTACAAGAATTATGAGAAAATTATAATAACCTCAACAAGCAACAAATTACAAAAAAAATGGAATGATTTTCATTTGTTGCGTTGCTGAAAATTTCATGCGCTGTGAGCAAAGCAATTACAGCGGCGTCCCCTAAAACGGGAGGAGGAACAGCCTCTTTTGTAGGTGGCACCCCTTGAGCCAACTATGTGAAATAGTCGTAATATGGTCATCATCTCAGCCCGAGTACACAATATATTCGGCCAATAAATGCGCCTTCAAGTGCCAACACCACGCCTCCTTCTGAACCACCCTCCCAGTGTCGGCAAAGCTGGGCGGTACGATGCTGTGGCACCCTCTGATTTATGCAGCGCCATAAAACAGGCGAGTCACACACACAAACACACGAAAAAGTTGGTAAGGTTGAACAACCAAAAATGTAGGAGGGAAAGTGCCCAAAGGGCCAAACTCGACCCAGAGACGGAGCCAGAGCCATAGGCGGAGCCGGAGCCTGTGTCAGAGTCTGAGCCAGAGCCAGAGCCAGAGCCTCGGCTGTCTTAACTTAGTGTCCCAAATGGCAGCAGCTCAAAGTGTTTCGATGCAATCCTGTCAAGTGGCATCAAGAGAAACGCAGCAAGAGTGGCGTTGAGTTGGTTAGCAACAAAAATCCCGGTATCAGAGTTGAATACACTTCAGTTTCGATGGCTCGAGTTAAGATCAAACATTCACATCAGGTGAACAATGTTGCTCGTTGAAATTGCAATTGAAATTGATGAAAATCTCATTTTATTTTTATTTTGTATTATTTGGCATGCCTCATGCACTGCGATCTGTTAGATCTATTGTACCCCACCCCTCTCAGTAGCTCTTCTATTCCGACACGAAAGCGATAATCTGTGTCAAGTGGACGGCTTCCAAAACATGTTTCCCTATTCATTTTTTGCATTCTAAGTTTGCACATGTGTAACGTAGAGTGCTAACAGAGTGCCATTTGGATTCGTGATTTGAATCTAAAGGTAACACAACAAATCGGTAAAAACCTCAAACGTCTGCCAAAAATTTAATTTACATTCTCAACGGCCTTAAAATATTGCTGAATTGCCGGTGGCTTAATTTAACACATTGCTTCTCGCTGCAAAGGCAATTGGAATTCGTATTGATTTTAGTTTAACGTTAGCAAAAACATGTTTTAAACTCTTTCTGCACTTTTTCCATGAATGACTATGAATACCCTATTCAAAGTCAATATATTAATTCAGATAGACTTAAGACTCTTCCTTATTTAATAATATATTTAAGTTAATTGTAGCAACTACAACAATTTCAGACTCGATGTATCAAATTGAACGATTTCTCGATTCGCGTATTCTTAACAAATTAAATAATATTGCATTTCATCAGTTAGCATACTGCAAACTGATCCAACTGACCCAGACGACAGCTCTATGTTTCATATAAAACGTGAGAAAGAACTGCAAGTCATGTAGCTTTCAATGGAAGTCTCTGGAGCTGTGAGCATTATAATGCATACTTTTGTTGTACTCCGACTCCGACTCCGACTACGACTGATTCTACTTTTTGCCTTGTGTTGCACGTATTATAATGGGAGGGCGGAACGCCCGCTGTCGGGGCGAATGCAACAGGCATCAAACTGGACGCTCCTCATTTTGTTGTCTCGTATAAATTCAGTGCATGTTTCGTGCGATTTTTCTGGCCACATGCCTCGCTGCACTTCAATCAAAATCAAACATTACATGCTGTGGCAATGGGGAACCTCCTGCTAAGATCCAACTCCAGCTGCACCTTCTGTTCGCTCCTTCTATGTTTGAGTTTTATCCAGGGTCTGCCATATTGCAGGCCAGGCAGGCCAGGCAGGCAGGCAAGCAGGCAAGCAGGCAGCAGGCCGAAAGCCATGTGGTATGCGGCATGAATCATGAGTCATGAGGCGTTCAACCCTGGACACCAGTCACATCCATCCATATGCATCTTTACAGTTCTTATTGCCTTTTGTGTTGTGTTGTGCTTGGTTAGTTGCAACTGACTCTTCTGAATCGGCTAGAGGCTTGATTACGCACGTTTATTACTGGTTGGAGCTTCGATGCCCAGCTCTTTGGCGTAACCATGGCGCACGGTTACGGTTAAGGATTCCGGATACGCTGCGATACAATTCACTCCGACTATCAGTGTCTGTCGACTGTGCTTATCAATATGCGATGTGTGAGCTGCAGTTGTACAACATGATTACTTGCAAATCACGTGATTGTGATTATTACACACACACACACACTCTACACACATACTCTACACACACATAATACACACCCTGTGGGTGTGAGATTATGCTGTTGCCGCTTTAAAAATTGCCGGATATGCTGCACAATGCATGCGAGCAAATATATACATATATCCTCCCTTTTGTATTTGATTCTATTGCGATTCTATTGCCATTGATCAACACCCCGTAAATATCAAATGATTCGCTATTATTATTATTAATTTGTGTACATGACGAACTCAAGTCTGTATTATATACGTAGATTATAGATTAGATTATAATCCGTACAATTATTGATGTGACTTACTTCCGATTTGATGGAGGTGAAATTGTTGTCTTCCGAAAGTAGTAGTGAAATAGTATATAAATTTATAAACTATATAAAATATTTTCCCAAATAAAGTTTAATAATAATAAAATTCACAAGGAAAATTAAGAATTCTGTGGTCACACCTGGAAACTAGACATATTTTTCTAAATATTAACAGAAAGACATAACCATTTTAGACATAAACTTACTGAATTACCAGAGAAAGTATAACAATTTTCTAGATTTCAGGACGATTTCATTTCTGAGTATACCAAACAAACTATGAAATATGCTTCGCTTAAACAATATCCAGTATCAGTATATACCAGTGACTACCTTCGCTGGGCTGTGACAACAGTATTTCCGTTTCCTGTTGGGTCTATTGTCTGATCGAGATATATTCATTGTCATGCTTAGTTTAAGACACCCATGCTTTCAGCGAGTGCCAGTTTTGACTGGCTTGCTGCACATCTTGCAACAAGTTGGCTAGCCCATTTTCCCCCCATCCATTGAATTGCACTCATCCACATTTTATTTATAATTAAACTATTTTTGTTACTGGCGATTTCGGCGCCGACATCGTTGAATTGTTCCATGAATATTAATTTGGTGTTCAGGGGCCGCAACAATGCAAACTAAAACCTGAATTACAACTAAATATTTATAACTCATTTTGTGTGTACGCAACGCACACCAAAACGACACACATGCCTATAAATAATGGAAAAACTGCAAAACACACACACACACACACGCACACAAATATACACACATCGAGAGAGAAAAGAGCTGAAAATGCCGACAGTTTTTTGGTATAAAATATACAAATGGATATTTTGGGGCGTTTGTTCTTGTGTCGCGTGAAAATACACAAAATTAACTTGTATTTAAAATTTAATTAAAACTTTTGCTGTTATTTACATATACCAAATGCAAGTGTGTGTGTGTGTGTGTGTGTGTGTGTGTGTGGGGTGTGCGTCTGCCGTTACCAGTATGCGCTGCAAGGTAGGCAACAGTTTTTGTGCGAACGCTTAACTTTCGCTGAAAAGGGCGGTGTGAGTGTGTCTGTGTGTGGGGTTGGGGTTGGGGGGAGGGTGTTAGATGGTGTTGTTTTGGTTGTTGGCATACTCTGGACATTAAATTAAATCATTTTGTATTATAGCCACAACAAATTTATGTGTTTGTGTGTTGAATTGAAATTGTGCGCGCACAATTTTTGATTTATCGCATCAGAAAAAGATGTCCATGCAATGGAAGGGAGGTGAAGGGGTATGCACCGCCGAAAAGGGAGTGCAGGTGGCATAGAGTGCTGTGGCCTTTGCTTTCTCCATCCGTGCTGGCTAAGTGGTTTTTGCGGTTTTACACTGTTTAGTATAATTAGTACTTTTGACCGCGTTTTGTGAAATGCGGTTGCAAATTCTAAATTGAAACTTTGAAGGCATTAAATCCCGGATTCCATTCCCACATTCTGCCATCAGTTAAAACAATACAAAATATGTAAAACTTACAATTTATCTACAGTCCTAATTGGCTTAATGGAATGCACTAGTTATAAGTTTGTCAAAAAAAAGAAGGCTATTGTTGCACAACTAGCTGATGCCCTTTTGCTCAATCCGACAATACTTTGAGCAATTTTAAT
This sequence comes from Drosophila glabriapex, assembly GCA_035042305.1. Taxonomy (NCBI): domain Eukaryota; kingdom Metazoa; phylum Arthropoda; class Insecta; order Diptera; family Drosophilidae; genus Drosophila; species Drosophila glabriapex. The sequence goes on from JAWNLN010000066.1 coordinate 15,912,066, forward strand.
TCTACGCAACTTCGCACCTATCTAAAACTGTCTCTGTCTTTTGTGAATTGGAGACGTGCCTAAGAGGGGGTCGCATAAGAGGAGGACGGAGAGTGCGTTCATCGCAGCTAGACTTTACTGTACGCTATTGCGATTTGTGGTGCTAATAAACCGGCACTGAAGGCCACACGCACCACCCAAAGCTAAATTTGAGAGAAAACCACTCGACTGACCGCCGCCACCAGCGCAAGCACCACAAGCACCATAAGCCCCACCAAAATTCTCTTTATCGTCTTGTGCGCAATTTCAATTTATGGTAAATTAATTTGTAATTAATTTTTCGTGCGCAACGAAACGAGACCAAATGAAACGGAACGGAATAGAGTGGAACGGAACGGAACGGAACGCTATGAAATGAATTTCTATTACCACATTCGCAGAATGAGTTGAGTTTTTGCGTTACATTTGTGTGTGTGTGTTTTTATTTCGATTTTACGCTAGTTTAGTTTCAATTGCGTCCAATTAAACATGCGGTTACCCATTTCCGATTACATAATTCGTTGTTAGCTAGCCTCTGCCCTTGCCATTGCCACTGCCCCCTTCGCACGCCCTCAACTCCGCCACCCGCCCAACTGGTTGTTCACGCACAGTTGAGTGAGCTGCGTGTTGCACGCATTCTGTTGAATTTTTCGGAAATTGAAACTGCATATTTAAGTAGGTCAGTTGGCACCACTGTGTGTATGGTGCAGTCGTGTAAGCGCAAATAACTGTTTGTGCCAGCGCACATCTTCATGAATAATATTTGTAGTCTTATTGGATGGAGTCAGTCATTATCATCTTCTACATCAAGTCTATCTCCACATTCCCCCTAGAAGATGAACGAACATTTCAAATTCCATTTGCATTTGGACTGATTACCAAAACAGGATATTGGTCGACTCTTAGCTTTTGTCATGTTTGCTGGCTCATTTAAAGTTGAAGATTGACATTGTCGAGAAGACAACAGAAAATGGATTAGTTTTTGTCAATTCTACTTACCTTTCGGAGCTTGACCAGAAATAGTATAATGCAATTCATTTGTCGTGGAATTATCGACTTATCCAAACTAAATAAAAAATGCGCTTTAAATTAAATTTGTTTTTTTTTTTCTCATTTTTATTATTATTTTCTTTTGTCTCATAATACTTTTGTTTTCTGCTCTTTTGTATTAATTTGCATTTCATTTTCAATTTGTTAGTCATAATATTTGCTGTTGTCGTTAAATCGTTATGCATTGCAAAATAATAGAGAGATGCATTTATAATTTTTTGCACTGAAGTTTTGTCAATTGTTTTTGTTATTTCTCCTTTTTCGATTTTTTTTTGCTTTCATATTTGCTTGCAATTGTCTCTTTGTTTTCATTTAGTTTTATAGTTGTTCTATAGTTGTATAGTATATGTGTTTTCATTTTTTCTTGTATGTATAGTATATGTTTAATATATATACATATATATGTATATATAGTGTATATTATATATATATTATATAGGTAGTCGTATATGGCAACACAATAGTAACTTACAGTCGTCGTATGTGTTTTCTTTATCCAATCGCTTTTGTTTTTTCCTTCCTTTATACAAATAGACAATTTTTTCTACTACGCCTAATTCTTGTATTTATTATTTTTCTTCCATTCTTATTTGGTTTTCGAGGGGAACCGGGGAAAGGGGGGAACGTTCCTGGAAACGTATGATAATTGCACGAATTTTGAACTGGCGCTGATAACTAAATAACATATATTACAAACGGAAAAGCTATGTTATTACTATTTAAACTAAGCGCTATTCATTACTTGTCCGCTGTCCAGCACTGTTACACTTACATACATCGGTATCGATATATCACAAAAAAAAAAAAAAAAAACATTATGATGCTTGTGTTTTGATTTTATTCCTTTGCACCTACTTAAGATAAGCCTAAAATTGTTGTTTATGCATTTAACGCACTAATCTACAGTTAAGTTTAGTTATCAATCGATTGCGATAACGATAACGTTACTGACTCGTTTCGTAGCACTTGAGTACACCACTCATGGCATGAGTTTCGACTATGTAAGCTGCTATAGGCTATATGTTTGTATATATATTATAAATGTATATGTATATGTAATCGTATTTATGCAGCTACATTTATTGGTATGGCTTTACTTACTGGCCGGCCCTAGACGTCTGTTTGCTTTGTAATATAGCTCTTAATATAATGTACATACACATTTTAGCTATATCTATGCATATATATTTAGTATTCTATGGTATGCCCATTTTTTCAACTTCCTGCTGCATCGCTTTATATTTTAGTTATTATATTTTTTTCTTTCTTTTGTTTTTTTTTTTATTTGAAAGGGGGAGAGAGGGTTTTTTGCATTTTTCATCTAATATTTATGCATTTCTATAGTTGTTTTCATGTATGTTTATGTTTTTTTTTCTTCATATATAGCTTTATTAGATACCTTCTGTATGCTCTATATGAATATTTTTATTTTAGTTATGCTTTAATTTCTTTTATTTTTGTCAGTATATATGTATGTATATATATATATATATATATATATATATTTATGTATATGTATTCATTTAGGTTTCGTTTTCTTTTCTTTAGTTATTGTCCACCCATCCAGTTTACGGAAATTCTTGTATCGATTTTGTATTTTTATATACCCCTTGAAGTGAATACAGAAGTATTATCAATCATAATTTAATGGAGACTGAGGCTACTAAGTAAGTTTTTCAATCCCTTTGACCAGAAGAGGAAGCAGTCAGTCAAACTAGGCTCCATTTGAAGCTATGCTCATGATACTTGGTACATTTTCTGCTTGCATATCGGTGGCAGATATTATATATATAATTTGGTAACATTTACGAAATCGCTTCACTATATCATATAGTTATCATAGGAACGATCGGTCGACAACAACTTTTTTGTGTGTGTTTGCCAAACTAACTCTTTTCACCTATTGCATCTGTCTTCCGTGTGTGTGTGTGTGTGTGTGTGTGTGTGTGTGTGTGTGTGTGTGTGTGTGTGTGTGTGTGTGTGTGTGTGTGTGTGTTTAGAATCGGCCTACCTTATCCATGTAGCTGATATAGGAACGAATTATATTTTCATTATTTGAATGCAATTTGATTTCAATTTGTTTTCATGTTAGTTCATGGAGTTAATGCAGCAAACAAAGCTAAGACAAACAAGGACTGCAAGGGTATTGACAATTCGGTGTGCCGGTTCAGCTGGTGTTTTAATCGGTAATCTGCGTATACGGCGTATACTATAAAATAAATTGGCATTAAAAATTCAAATTAAGAGCACAAATAAATTTTGCAATAATTATTTTCTATAAATAAATAAAATGCACAAAGCGCCAAGCAGTTAATAAACAAATGTGTTGTATTTTTGTTTGTTTGAATATTTATGTGTGTGTGTGTGTGTGTGTGTGTGTGTGTGTGTGTGTGTAAGTGTGTGTGTGTGCTTTGTATAAAATATTTAAATTAATATTAGGCTCGAAAATATTTGTTATATTATTGCATAATTGCGATAAGGCAGAAACGAATTTATGACACATAGACAAGGGGATGAGGGGGCGTGAGCTGAGAAGCCCACCGCCTCTTGCAGCCAAATTACATTTTAGCTGTGTGTGTGTGTGTGTGTGTGTGTGTGTGTGTGTGTGTGTGTGTGTGTGTGTGTGTGTGTGTATAGCACTTACATTTAGGCTGAATGGTACTTATTTCAGTTAGCTTCAATGGAATTTTGCTATTGTGGCATTAATTGTCTGTTTATCTCTATCTCTATTTATTTATTTATTTTTTTGCTTGCTTGCTTATTATTCCTATCGTATTTTAAGCCAGTTCGTTGCTGCACACATGCAATACCCTTGCCAAAATAGTTACAGGCCTTTTAGCTCAATGATTAGATTAGATTAGATTTGTCGGATCAGCGAACACCAGATACATGATACATACATACATTTATGTATATCCTTATTCAACTATATCGTCATATAATATGTATATCAGCAAGGGCATTAAAGCTTCGGCAAGCCGAGGCAAATAGTTTTACCTTGTTGTTGTTGTTGTTATTGTTGTCGAGTTTCTAAGGACACAATATATATATTCTTAATGTGAATTCTGTAGTTGTTGTCGCTTTTGTTGCTGTTTGCATTTTAGGAATGTTGCAAGCCAAACAAATCCGGATCTCGACTTAAAAACCTTCATATAAAAATTGAATGCGGCATTCAAAATGCCAAATGCGTTGCCAGCCTCTGTTGCAGTTGTTGTTGTTGTTGTTGTTGTAGTTGTTGTAGTTGTTTTTACTTTTGTTGTAGATAATATGCTCATTATTTGAGTGTAATTTGCATTTGTGCATTGTTGATTTTGATGTTGTTGTCGTCAACGTATCAGAAGGCCCGTATCTGGTGACCAGCGATTCGCTCGATAGTACATATCCTTGTACATGGAAGGACATGCGTTTTGATTCTGTGCGTATTATATGGATAGATGGACATATTACAATTGATTGCAATGCATATTGAAATGTTTATGTAAAGTGATTGATGTTGCCTGTCTGGGGACTATATATAAATATATATAATGTTTGTACCCGTTAATCGCAATCGATTCAGATTTGACAAATTTATTACTGTTGGCAGCCTAAGTGCATCCATAGATATAAATTTGATAGATATGTGTATAGTGGTAATGATATTTTTGGGGTACTCGCTCGACACTCACCTTATGACGCTTAAAGTCTATGTTCGTCCTTACGGTTCTATGGTGTAAACTTTGCACGGGTCGCGCATTATTACCTAGGGGAGCTTTCGGTGTACTCTCGGAGCCTTGCATCAGTCGTCGGAGTTGATATAACTGTAATTAAATGGCGAACAAGTTCATCAAACGATCAATTTGTTTTCTTTCTTTTCTTAGCAATAGTTTCTAAACATAAGAAAAATAAATTCTTTAAAATTTGAAAGGTTTCGCACTTTGTTAGATATATTTTTAATTATTTGGAAAAGTATTTCCAACTAATTGTATTAAATGTAGAAATGCTTAGCTTTTATTACAACAAAAAATGCATTCTAAAATTTATTTATGTCATGAAACTTGCTGACACGACTCCTATATTCGAATCGGTTAGTTAGTAAGTTATGCTTGCCATACTGGCACCCTGTAAATTGGACATAGTTTTTCTGAATTTTAGATAAATGTGCCCTTGAATTGGGGAAAGAAAGAAATATAACAAATAGCTATAAGTGAGAAACTTAGCTTGGTCTTCGAAATCTTAAATCGATGTTCACAATATTGATCGATTAAAGTGCGCTCTGCTACAGATTATACTCAATTATAAACGAAGTGCTTTCCTTTGGTTTATTTGACACATTTTATATGTTATATTTGATTTACTCTTGCTGTTTTCTTTTTTTTTATTATTTTGTTTTTGTTTTTTAATTCTTTCTTTGCTAGTTACAACCGCCGCTTTCTGCTATCGATTCAATCCGCATACAAATTGATTAAACTAACCAAATATTGTGTTTTAATTATGCACAGAGCATTGCATAGACCGCAATTGAACCGCGCCTAGACCGGTGACCAATCGATGAGAAATGTTTATAATTGCATTGATATTTTTTATATTACAAATAGAAAAAAAAAACGATAAAACGATAAAAAGCAAATGCATTTCGCATATATATTCACAGATATATGTAAATATACATATGTATAGGTACTTGAACTACCTCTTGTTTGGTGATATAGATGGGTTTATTAACTATTATCCAGACGGCGCTCTCCCAGCAGCCCGGATGCGTGGTGGATCCCTCGTATGTGATATAATGATCCGTATTCGGCAGCAAGGACCTCACCGATATATGGCGAATGGGCGTCGTGAATCCTAGAGCCAAACAGAAATAGAAAATGAAAACACAATGAAAATATTAATATTTGAGTAAACAAGAAACGAGTCCAATGTCTATTCAATTTTCGTTCGTTTGAATGCATACGTAAATATTCGAGAGCTGTTACTCACTATTATGAGAGAATAGTATATGTGAGCAATACGTAACAAATGTTGCTAGTTTTAGCTAGGCATAGATGTAGAGCAATCAGGCATTGGGCATATACATGTAAGTATATAGATCGATCCATTTGGGTTTTGGCCTGAAATCGAGCTCCAATTTTCCACACACTTGTCACCAAATTCAAAGTTCAAGGTGCATCTACAATTCTTGGGGCAGCATTATTTGGTATGCCTTGCTATTTATGCGCATAAAATATCTGAATGCAAAACCAAATGTTCGAAAATGTCTAATGAATAATTCAGACCAGCTTCGTAGAGTGGGTGGAAGGGGGAGCTCAAATAGGGTGACTGGGTTGGTTGGCGACTTGTTGGCTGCCTTCTTGTTGGTCACTTGAACGACGCGACGGAGCTCGACTTCATTTCATACAAATCATTATGCTCCGCCGGAAATACATCGCCTCGCGGTTTGTGAGACGGCGAACTGAGAGCGCAAACGGAAGGGAAGGAAAGTGAATGAATAGGGTATAAGGGAGAGGTTAGGCGAATGGAGGAGGAGCGAGTTGGTATGTTGTAAGGCATTCCAAAAATTATATGCATCAGAATTGTTAGTTTTTACCTTCCGCTCTTGTGATACATTAACCACAACATGGAGTCCCTACACTTTACCACTTGTAAACGACAACTATTTCGATAGTTAAGATACATATGTATATTGATCAACCAGTCTCTTTTCGAGCAATAATCTAAGAAAATTACATCCAATATTGAATTCTATTGAATTGTGTAACCATAAAATGGAGTATTTCAAATTTACCACAACATCCAACGATGGTGTAACATATCGATATTGATCGATCACTCACCTATCGATCAATAATTGTTAAAGTACATTTGGTGACATTTGTAAGTGTATTTGGCATTCGTTGCATAACAGTGGAAAGCCAACGTTTTTAAGTAGTTTAACTTTCAAGTTGTTTGGCTTGTTGTTTGGCTAACAGAAATTGGCCGCATATTTTGTGCAGTTTGTGCTTTTTACAAGCCAAAACCAAGTCGGAACCAAGCCAAGATGGAATGGATGGAGACGGTGGAGGCTCTGTCTGCCTTCCATTTATTTTTTTCTTTCATTCTTTCTTTGCACGGGGCCACATAAAGTTGTACGACCTGTAAAAAGGCTATTAAACTGGGTCGGCCAAGGGGTAGAGCGTGGCCGGTTAGGGTTTGCTGCGTTGGATTGGGGTTAAGGGGGAATTATTAAGTGTCGGTTTAGTGTAATTCGAGGTTTCATTTTCGTCACTTTGCGACGCGGCGCCAATTTCGCGGCCAACGGCTGTCGGAGAATTTTTATGGCTCACTTTAGGACGTTGCCGCACATAATTATGCTGCTTGTTGTTGCAACAGCACAATTGTTGCAGTTGTAGCTGTTGTTGCTGCTGTGGAATGACATCATAAAAGTGCTCGCCACAGAGCCCCAGGAACCACAGTTTGCCTGGCTAACGTTGCAACATTTCCGGTGCATTTTGCGTAACGGAAATGATTTTGCCCGCCTCCCCTCCCTGCCCCCCCCCCCCAAAACCAACAGGAGAACTCATCAAACGCAAATGAACTCAACTGTACGGAAAACAACGCTCAGAAATCATACAAATACCCAAAGATAGAGATGCACAAAGAGTCGTGACACGACTTGAAAAATGAATCAACCGAACAGAATTAAGATGAAAGCATAAGGCTCCTGGCGCAAAATATAGGAAATGAATATGAAGAGCCGGTTAAAGAGGCTTATCTACAACAACTTCGATTTCAATTTCGAATATAAGATTCACCTAAGTGAAATTGAGAAGACACCTACGAAAGCGATTTTTCATTATAGATCTCAAGTGAGCATTATTCTTCTTCGAAATACCATTAAAACTAAACTAAAGATAGATGCGATATGTTTAAATGGATTAAAATTGAATAAGAATAAGAACGTTCTATTTTTGTATTACTATTACTATTATTATTATTATTTTTTGCTGACAAACTCACCTCTGTAGAGCACCTTGTTGAATGTGCTTGTTATGATGCGCAGTTCGGGATTTGGCGTCTCGCCAATTTGCACCATTAAGGAGAGTCCGACAATGCCCTGAGATTTATACTGCGCCTCGGACATGTTGTGGTACAGCTCCTTGTTGAAGCCATAAATTTGTATCTGTGTGTGTGTGTGTGTGTGTAAGTGAGAGAGAGAGAGAATAGGGGCAACATTAAAATTGTTATTATTGTGTTATACACGCTCGCCCTCCCATCGTTCGCTGATTGACCAACCTCGCCGGGAAAACTGTAGCCTTGTATGAAGTGCTCGGAGCCGCGACTGTTCTCGGTGCCGTAGTGTATGTAAATCTCCTCGAACTGGTAGCGATAGGCCAAAGGACCACCGGATATGTTAACGTGCTGCTTTGTGTCCTTGTCGACACGAAAGACGAGTGATTGACCCGTATTGTGCAGCGTGCCGGAAACCTGTTGACGATAGCAATGACATTCGGTTAACTACGGGCAGACACACAGAAAAAGATGGAGAGAGACAGACAGAGAGACGGAGAAAAAGAGAGGGATAGGGAGAGCGAGGAGACAGCTGGACTCACCTTGTGCTTATCAATGTGCAACGGTCGCAGGTACGGATCGAAGAGCAACTTATCGGGCACCACATCAATTGGCGACTGGCGGCGTCCTTTGTTGCACATATTCCATTGCGGATTAATGAGGCCCCAGAAGCTTGGACCTGCAACAAACAAACAGCAGCAAAAACCAAAAAAAAAAAAAAAAGAAATACACAATAAATATTATAATTGGTGAGACGGCTCGCCTCGGCTCGGCTCGACGATGCCCTGCATTTGTGTTGGCACTTTCTTTCGGTTCAAATGCCATTATTTTTTCTATTATTATTTTAAGTAAAAATTAAAAGAGTTATGTGAGAAACCTGTCAACTTTAGCTAAATGATTTGTATATTCTTTTTTAAATCGATTCTCTTCAATTGTCTAACCCAGGGCATTTAGGTCATTAAATGTGTAAGATATAAAACAATAATTTAATGGGCAGTGACTGATAGCTGAGTGTCAATCGGTTGTCGGTTGTCGGTGGTCGATTGTATTGGGTGCATGGCAAATGGAAAACGTGTCCTAGTCCATGGAATGTAAACAATTCAAAAACCAAATGCAATTTCATAAGCTCCGCTCGTCTCCGCGATGTCCCCTGGCTGCTGCTATCTGTCTGTCAGTTTAAATTGCAATTAAAATATCCCAAAGGGCGTAGCCACGCCCCCAACAGAGACAGCCTCTTTCGCCATTGACATCCACCCCTCCTATGTAAGCGATAGTTGTCGCTGGTCGTTGTTTTGCCAGTGTGCGCAATTCGATGTGACAGACAGAAACTGTCGAAACTTTTCAAAACAAACGCCTCATCCTTGTTAAGGGGATTGATTGGGAAAGGAACGCAGAGGGGTAGACAGAGACAGAGCCAGAGACAGAGAGAGGAAGAGAGTGGGGAGTGGGGAGTGTTGCAGGCAGCAGCCATATGGAAAAATTAAATATATTTTTACTGCTACTGCTGCTGCAGCTGCTGCTACTGCATTGCTGTCGATCAAAATGAAAAATGCCAAATTGTGTTGAACGTATGCGTTCTGCTGTATGCTCTGCAGTTTTGTGTCAAATCCCAGGAGAATCAGAGAAATATAATTAGAAAAAATCACACTTGAAATAGATAAAATATTGAAATACGAACGAACAAATTTCTAATCGCGCTTTTGTCTATATTTGTTGAGTAAAAAGCGATGGTTGCAAATAATTCATTTCAAATAATACCTCTGAAAAAAACAGATTTGCTGTGATAAATGTCACTAGTCACAAGGCAGTTTTCTTTTGGTGCGACACCAAAAGATAAATATCTTTATATATATATATATATATATATATATATACATACATATATTTAAATATATATCATTATATTTGACCATCATAATGTTTGTCACCTTTTAAAGAATGTCGATCACAAAACCAATATGCTGGATGCATCTGAGTGTGTTATTGGTGTGTGTATTTTGATGGCACGCGCCACTACATACACACACACACAAATACACACAATACACACAATACACATAAACATGCACACACACATACACACACACACAGACACACTCACTCGGCCACCAAACAGTAGGCAATAAATGCCAAAGTTTAAAAAACGCTTCGTGTCAGTGCAACGCTTGTGGCCTGTGAAGCTGCCACTGATGCAGCTACTGTTGCTGCAGCTGCCGATGTTTATTTTGTGTTTGCATTCATTTACTTATTCATTCATTTTGTAGCCCGTTTTGTTCTTGTTTTGTCTGCTGCCCATTGTTGTTGTTCTTGCTGTTGCTGTCATAAATAAAACTGCGTTCGGTTGCAACCTGCAACCTGCAACCTGCAACCTGCAACTGTGCGGAATAATAATAATAACACAAATGGTTACTGCAGCGCCTGCAGCAGACACACACACACACACGCGTTACCGTTGGTGTTGCCGTTTATTTTATAAATTTTTCTAACTTTCAACTAAAATTTAGGTAAACATTTTCAAGTCCCTTGGCTCTGTAGCTGATCTCTAAATGTCTCTCTCTCTCTCCCTCTCTCTCTTTCTCTCTCTCTCTTTATTTCTCTCCTCTCTCCCTCTCTTGCTCCAACTGTGTCAGTCTTTTGACGTTATTTCCGTACTTATTCGTCCCTCTATTTAGTCCACATTTCCTTTCTGTCTCCTTTGTATATATATATATATTAATATAATATGATAAATTAGTGATTATATGTTTGTTTCTGCTGTTTCCGTTTCCATCCCCTGATATAATAGAATCATTAAATGATAATCATTGTTCGCTTGACATATTGTGTACATTTGTTGTGCAATCGTTGGATTTGATGTAGCGACTATTTTGCACACGTTACATTTTTTAACGAGTAAACGAGTGGAATGCTTAGCAAATGAATAATATTATGCTTAAAGTACGCCTTTCCTTGGTGCTTTGATTGAATCTTTTTGCCTCTTTAAATTCATTTATAAGAGTATTTTTTTTAAAACTTACCGGATATGCCATCGTATGTCCACCATTCCTCCCAGCTAGACAGGACCTCTGCGAAAATGCGCCAGGCAAATCGAATGGAATGCAAAAGAGAAAGAATGAGAAAAAGAAAGTTGTGAGAGAGACAATAACAGAATGAAGGATGCATTAATGTGCCAGGTCTTTAAGCCAATGCCATACTTATACACTCACACACACACACACACACACACACACACACACACACACACACACACACACACACAGACAGACACACAGCTGATAAAAGCACTTTCATGGTCTTGCCCCTTCCTCAGCATTGATAACTGTAGAAATTTGTCTGGCAAAGTCCCATTTTACACATGCTGTCCTTCTGCTGGAGTAGAGAAAGCGGACAAGACACATGCAAAATTTCGATGTGTAAAGCGCGCATCGCTGATACTCTGTCGAGGCAGTCGAGGCAGTTGACGCCGTTGAGCCTGCTACGGCTGCTGAGAATGCCCGGCAACAGCGAGGCCATAGACCCCGTTTAGATTTTTGACCGGGTGACGGTTCTGTTTTTTTTTGCGTAGAACCCATTTGGCAGCCAAATCTTTGGAATTTCAATGCGCATAATTCGCTGCCAATGTAAACAGCGCATGAAATCAACTAATGTAAGACTTCCCTTATGGAGGAAGCACACAGACAGACACGCAGGCAGACAGGCAGGCAGACAGACGGACAGACAGACAGACAGGGTGAGAAATGAGGCAGACAAAACAAACAAAGTGCAGCTTCTCTCATCGCTGCTCGCTGGCAGCCATCGAGACGCCGATGCCGACGCCGATGCCGACGCCGACAAAAGTCTGGGGGCATCCCTCGGCAAATGCGTTTGGGTGCCACATGAGTCAACGGTTGAGCATGCTACTGCTCTGCTCTGCTCTGCTCTGCTCTGCTTTGTGGATTTGTGGATATGCTATTTGGCTACTCGGCTGACTCCTGGCAATAATGTCGCCAATGCTCTGGCGTCGCCGTCGCCGTCGCCGTCAGCATCGGCAACGACGTCCGCGTCAGCGACAGCGACGTCGCCAGTCGGTCGGGCGCCAATAAAGTTTACACTCAGTTGCCACATTTCGTTTATGGGCAAGTTCTGCTTCCGCTTTATCAAGCGACAGACAATTTTCGCTTTTTTTTTTTGCTGACACAAAACCCAACCCTCGTTTGAGCGTATTCAAAATTTATGCTATATGCGTCGTAGCCGCAGCGGGTAGTAGCACAGCACACTGTAGAGAGGGAGTGAGGGGGTTGCTGGTGGGGGTTTGGGGCAATAAAGCCAAAAGAAATTGCTGCAAGCCAAAGCGGAAGTTAAGAACGGGAGTCGTTGGAATCGTTGCTGCTTCCTGCAGCTACCAGAGTTATGCTATGTCTTCTTTTCAATATACTCCCCGCTCAGCGGGCATATTGACTGTCAGAAGTTAAATACACAGCCAACAGCAAAGCATTGATACAATTTTTAGAAATATTAAAAATAAATACAAGTGTTTTATTTTAAAAACTTCGTAATTTCGTTCGCTTCGCACATGTTGAAAAAAATCCACCAGCTACTAAGGTGAAAGAATTGTCAATTACCAATTGTCAAGTACTGGTAAAACACTTTGATGTTTATAACTATTCAATAGCTGAGTAAAACAGAAAAGCTTTGTTTTATTTTATAATCGTGGTTTGTTATACGAATAATAATATGCATTACGCTTAATGCAACACTTTAAATACAATGATGAAGATAGGGTATCAATCCTGTGCTACAACCATTTAGATAGTAAGATAGCTTGAGCTTTGTTAAAGAGGATGGGTGGATGGTTTGGTGGGTGAGTGGGTGAGTGGGTGTACGTGGTTGTGGTTGTGGTAGGCGGTTTGTCGTGTTGCTTTTCTTAAAATAACAATAAACGTCCGTTTGGCTGGATTCGCGTGTTGCAAGTTGCCGTCACTTCATTTTGTTTGTTTGTCGCGTATTTTGTGGTATAGTTGTTGGTGACTCTGACTTTGACTCTGATTCTCACTCTTCCTCTTTCCTCTTTTCTCGATTCTTATAACTTATTTTTCTCTTTAGCTACAACTACTTCTTGCTTCTTGCTTCTGCGTTGCTGTTGTTGCCTGCTTAGCGCTGTAAAATATGCTATTAAATTGGCTTCGGAACGGAGTCAAACCGAGAAATGGCACAAAGCCCTCAATAAAAAACATTTGAGAATGTTTTACGGCACTTTGCAAGGGTCGCTTTTCACCCGCCCACCCCCGCCACCAACGCCTCCGTTAAGCTGGCTGGCACCAGTTTGCAGCCTGTAGCCTGAAGCCTGAAGCCCGTAGTCCTGTTCTCTGTTGTCCATAGTTTCTGGTCTCAATTCGATTCGTTTCATCTCTGATGATTCGTCAACAGATTGCACATTTCTCGACCCAGTCCCCCCTGTTCATTTGGCAATTTGGTTTTATGCTGCAACAGCAACTTAATTTATTGTTATAACAGTTTTTGGGGCCACATTCCGGGTTCTTATTCTTTTTGTCTTTCTCTTCCTCCGCTTCGATGGCCGGACTGAGTGTCGCCACTTTGTTGGATGCTTTATGAAGAGATTTGCCGAAGTTTCATTATCTATTCAAATGCTATTCATTGCGAGGGTTTCTTTCTCCCTTTTTTTGTTGTTGCGAATTGAACTCTTGAACTATTATCGGGCTGTTTTAGACTTGTATCTTAATTTGCGCAACGCTGTTGTACGTTGTAAATTAACCCAAGCTTCAAATTAGACTCCAATCGATTAGAAATTCTCAACATATTTTTGCTTACGTTTGACTTACTTCATACAAATTAAAATTAATATATCCCGGGAAAAAGGGTACAACTTGAAGTTGTGCAAAAGTGTACAACAGGCAGAAGGAAGCATATATATTTTTGATCAGCATCAAAAGTTGACTCAATTAAGCGATGACTGTCTGTATGAAAAGCCCATCACAGAAATTATAAGAGCTGCAGAATTTTGAAATATATATTCTCGTATACCAATGTAAATCAAAATCATTTATATATATTTATAAATATATAGAATACTTTGACATATAATGGATCAACTGTGAGGTTTTCATTAAGATCATATAAGAAATACATTTTATTTGTATTTCGCACTAAGTTTTGTTTGCGTATTGCAAACACATTTTCAAAATCTGTTTTGGACTTTCATTCAAAACTCAAATGTAATTAAATAATTCATCTGAAAGGAGGTCAATAAACAAAAGTTTATGGTTTCTGCATATTGAAAATGCCAACCCAATGACACCAACCACCCGTCCCTGTGTGCACACTCCTTAAAGATTGTAAGGGTTTATCGTTGACAAGCGCGCAGCGATGACTAAATTAAGTCAGATTTGTTGTTGCCGTTCTTGTTATTGCTATTGTTAGTCTAGTTGTTGTTGTTGTGGTTGTTGCTGTTGCTGTTGCTGTTGCTGTTGTTGTGGTTGTGGTTGTTGTTGCAGTAATAACGAACGTTAAATCAAAATCAAAATAATGAGGAATCAAGAGTCTCAATGTAAATGGAAAGTGGCTATGAAAAGACAACAAGAACAAAAGTCACGCACAGACACACACACACACACACACACAAGCACATTGCATTTGTATCGAGTGTGTGTGTGTGTGTGAGTGTGGGTGTGGGTGTGGGTGCTTATAATGGCGTTGCGCATCACAAGATAACACGCCCTAGTAACTAATTCTACGCCAGGTGCGAACTTTAGCCCGATTCCGGGCCCAAGCAGGGCACATATATATTGTGGTATAAATAAAAATACAAATTCCAAGACAAGTTGGATCAATTATAAATATTTTAGAGCATTTCTTGATCATTTTTAAAATTTCGAGTAACTTATATTAATTTGAAATGCTCGTAAATATCGATTTGTGTTCAAGGGAATTGGTTTAAAAACCGTCCGAAAACTTGTTGTGTCCTCAGTAATTAATATAAAGTGAAATTTCGTTTGACAAAAAGTTGGTCTTATAAGTGAAATATAATATATAAAAAAAATATAATAAGTATATAATGTATGTATATTGTTCTCAAGCACTGGCGACGAGCCAAATCCGCCCCTGATTCTGTATTCAGTCTTACTTCAAATGGATGCAACACACGCACACTAAAACCGAGTCAAACAAAGACGACCGAAAGCCAAAGTCAAATCGGAAAGTTAAGGACAATGGACAAACCGCAAAACACACACACACACACACACACACACAGATACGCACACACAGACATCACTTAGATGTGTATTTTGTCAGCCCTTTTATGTGTAAATTATGGGCTCAATATAATATTGACAAAGAATCAATAAAGGAAATGTCCTTAAAATTAATAGGCGACATTCTGATATCGAATTACTCGCTATGTCATCGCTTTTAATTAAAATTTCTAGACAAGGGCGCGACGCACACAAACATGTAGCAATACACATACACACACACACACACACACACACACACACACACACACACACACACGCACACACAGTCGCTGGCATGTCCTGGCAAAATTTATGACTTCCTGTTAAGCGCTCAACGAACGCTGATTAGTATCTGAGTATCTGAGTATCTAAGGGATCCATCGTCAGCGGCGCTGTCTCAGTTTATCAAACTGTCGCCTCGTCGCGAAGATTGACGGGCATAACTTTGGTACCCTCTTCCATCACCATCTTCACCTCTACCTCCACTCACATACTCCATACACGCACACACGCACACACAAACACACATAAGCACACACACTTATCTCTACATGAGCTCCCCAATGGGTTGGTTTTCACTTGGGTTCGGTTTCGGCTTTGCTTTGGTATTTTGCTCCGGTTTGGGGTTCGATGTTTTGGTACTTTGGCGGCTTTTGTTGACTCCTTGCTGCTGCTGAAACTTTGCCACTGGGTTAATTTGTGCTAATGAAGTTGGCAATAGCTGTTACTCACAATTGAATGCATTGCCGTTTTTTATTTTTCTTTAAATGTACAAAAAGTGTTGTAACAAAAACAAGTAGATTTTTATAACAAATCAATATAGAGCCTAAAAATATGCCAGCTAGATTTCATCAGTTGATTTTAATGACAAATCAGTATAGAGCTTAGGCATGACTTCATCAGTTGAATTTAATTAATATCTAGAAATTTATAAAACATGCAACGAACCGGTGCAATTGTGAGAATGCTGTAGAGGTTTGGTTATTCAGCAACGTTTTGAATTCCACAAATCGACATTTTTACGAAAACGGCTCGAAAGAATGAGTATATTGATTATGATCACTGTCGGCCTTATTGTTAGGATTTTATATTATTTTATAAACGTAGACAACTGAGGCACTTTTGAGCACATATCAATTACAGTTTCTATTGTTGTAAATACTAACTTGCATCAGATATTTAAAATCTTTTTCTTAGTTTTTCAATCAATATCGATTAAACTCAACACTGAATTAATAACAACAGCAGCAATTTTCGAGCCATTACACGATTTCTGTGAATGTTTTCGCAAAACTTTTGGACGGTTTATGTTTACTGTTTGTTTTGTGTTCTGCAAGTAACAAATGAATTCAAACAAAAAGAAAATATATACAAGAAAAAAGAAACAAAAATCCACTCAAAATTGTTGGCAATGATATCAAAAGTATTTATTGTTGTTATTTATTTTTTTTTTTGGCGGATATTTTGTGTGCGTGGCAGCAATTTGAAAAAAAAGTGAGAAATACTTTTGTGGGTTTTCAAATAAAATTCCAATTTCATCTGAGGGACGAGGATTAAGAGGCGGTTAGTCGGCTGTGCGTCAAGTAAATTAAAAAATAGGTCAACAACTCAAACAATAAACGGAAAAACACTAAAAAATAAGGGCAACAGTCATTTAAGAGATGCCAAAGACGTAATACCCTTGCACACAGCGTATACAGCATATTTCTAATGCCAACTTTGTAGTCGATTGATATTTGGCATATAAAAACCTTAAGATGTTTATCATGTTTTATCACAACATATCGCAGGCAATTTAGTTAGATTTAGTTACGAGTACCGGATGATTGCGGTCTGCAGACCGGCATAAGATTTTAAAATTTTTGTGCCAGAATTGAAATACCCGCGCCAGGCTAGAAAAGTAGAGGGAACAACAAACAGTAAATATAACATAGGGCTACAAAAAATGTGCAATTCACGCGATGAGTTAGCAGCAAAAGTTTATGCAATGCATATTCCCAAACCTTCACTCTCCCTATATATATGTATATATATATATATATTTAAATATGCATATATATTTTTATTGTGTATGCGGCTTAGTGCTTTAGCGTGGTTTCTATTTGCAGTGCGTTTCACTTCTGGCCATCATTTCCCACATGGATCTAGAATTTGAGTTTTCCATTCATCGATTTGAGATGCCGATCTTAAATGTTTGATAGGTCCAGCTCTCATACAAACTAAATCACTATTACACATTTTTCTATTGGTGTCAGTTTCAGTCTCTGATACT
This sequence comes from Drosophila glabriapex, assembly GCA_035042305.1. Classification (NCBI taxonomy): domain Eukaryota; kingdom Metazoa; phylum Arthropoda; class Insecta; order Diptera; family Drosophilidae; genus Drosophila; species Drosophila glabriapex. The sequence continues at coordinate 15,929,667 of JAWNLN010000066.1, forward strand.
AGATTTAATTAAATTACCTATCTAAAAAGTATAAACTAGATATAAAAAAAAAGACACAGAAATGATTACGGATTGGGTTGTGCTAGTTGCTGAGTTCATTGAGTTAGTCATGATTAAGTAGACATATGGATGACATTCTAATAATAATAATGGACCGTTCTCATTTTTAGCCTGACCCATTTGGGCCATTGCCTTCACACCAAATATTGAAAAATAAATTTAAAATAAGCATGCATTTGGGTTTGGGGGCAAGTTGGTTTCTGTAGAAGTTTTGCTATTAATATTTAAAAGCTGACCAGATTTGTGGTTTCAAAGGTCGCCAAGCAAAATGGCAAAAAAGGAAATGTATAAAAAAAAAAAACGATCCGAAAACAAACAAAACTCACCCATCTCTCCAACCTTGTCCCGGCAACAAGCGTACTACACTTTCTGGTAGTACAATTTACAGTGGCAAATTGCAGGGCTTCGAGCCGCTTGTCGGCCGACACTCTAATGGCCAATTCCTTGACATTCCAGTAAACGCACACACACACACACACACACACACACACACACACACGCACACACACAAATACATATATGCAAATAATTGTGGTAACAAAAAGCTCATGTTAAGTTTAAGTTTGTTAGTGAGCGACAATAGAGGTTGTGAGTCGATGCGGCTAGAAAAAACACCGAAACGTTTGAAAACCATAATTTGACTAAAAACCGTCTAGACGCGCCAACTAACCAACTATCCAACTATCTTAATAAGTTGCTGGCAAAAACTTTGGCAAGAAAGGTGGGGAAACAAAAAAAAATATTTGAAAGTCAGACGCCTAAGGGAGAGGGGAAGTGAGTCAGGAAGTTGGCGCTGCAGTTTGTGGCATATACAATTTCGATAATAAGCAACAGAGCGCATTGGAAGTCAACGGAGACGGAGAGGAGGCGCCCCGTTTGTGGGCGTGGCACACGTGTGCAATGTTAATGCGAGTCACGTCAACGCTGCATTCGAAATTGTTGTAAAGGATCGTTGAAGTTTTCACAAGTTTCTAAATACCACACTGAGCGAAAACAAACGAAACGTTCGCGATTTATGGAACACACAGAGAGAGAGAGAGAGAGAGAGAGAGAGGAAAAGAAATGCATTCCATTATAAAAGAGAAAATACGAATAATTATCTAAATAAACTGAGAGACTAAGTTGGGGCAGATTATTTTCGTTGAGTGTATGTGCCGTGATTTTCGAGCTCGCCTCGACACGGATTAAGTGGCTAGCCAAAAAAGCTGGCTCAATTGGTGGCGTTGCATGCAACATTCAGTGTATGGCATTGGCCTTTAAAGCCAAAACAACAAGAACAACAACTGCCTTTAAGCTTCTCATTTGTCGATTTGTCGATTGTCAGACGCCATTATTGGCCCACGGCCTGTCTAACATACAAGCACACACACATACACACACATACACACACACACACACAGAGAGTGTGCACAATCAGCTAAACACCCAGACACATCATCATAGAGGAGGGGAAAAAAAAATATATAATCCATGGCATTGCGCCATGTCAAAGTGATTTTTCACCTCAAGGGCAAATTTAACACAATAATTTGCACAATTTGTCAAACCAACCCTCGGGCTTAATGGTATCATAAACCACAACAGCAAGCAGAAGGCAAAAGGCACAAAGCAGCAGAAGCAACCTAGTCAAAGAGTCAAGGAGTCAACGAGTCAACGAGTCAGTCAGCTAGACAATTTGATTGTGCTGCGTGCAGTTTGCTGTAACGCCTTCATCGCTCTATTTCGATATTCTATAAGAAATAATGTTGCAATATGGCCTGCCTATAAGTATGTGGCATGTGGCACACATATGGTTGCTTGTATTGTATGTGCATACTTCATTTTCGACAATGTTCAAAACTCACTTTTTTTCGAATATGAATAAAGTTAAGTGTTATATTTTAGTCACATTCATTATGTCAACAAATAGCGATAAGAGAAGACAAGACAAGATAAGATAAGAGTGCGTCAACGCTTGCCACAAACTGAAGTTCATCGGAAGGTTAAATGAAAAAGCAATTGTATATATCAAAAACTGAAACCTGACACTTTTATTTCGAATTTTAATTGGTTTTCAGATTACAATTGTATAAAAAAGGTGCCTGTGTGTTGCACAAAATGTGTTTATGATTTTTGAAATTGCAATTGCTCTTCCCTTCCTACACCCAGCCAAACAGCCACTTAGCTGAATAAAATATAAACAAAAATGCAGTACGTAAATTTCAAGTGATGACTGCACTTTATTAACAACAATATGTAGAGAAAAATGCACTTGATGCAAAATGCAATATTCTACCTGAACAAATATTACTGTAGTGCCTCCTTCTACTTATATCTATATGCTATTTGCCACTCTCTGTTGTTGCAAGTGTGTATTGATTTTTATTCAATCATTTAAAAGTAAGCATTTAATCATAGGTAATTCTCACCACAAACTGTGCAATTTCCGTAAATTGATTAAAATTTTAATTGTAAATTCTGTGCATAAAGTCCATTCAGTTATATTATTCATTTATTGTCAATGTATTACCATCATTTTTCACAACATTTTCGAGTATATAAAACAAAAAACTCTAAAATATAAGCAGTTATTGACTTAAGAAAAACATAGGCCAGTGATTTTACAATCAAAGCATTTTTCCACTTTGAAAAATATATTGAAACGTTACATTTTAGATGATTTTTATCTGAAAAAAAAACGACTGCATTTTAATTAACATCAATGTTTTCAATGCAAGCACACAAAAAAAAATTCAAAATACTTTCGAATGCGTAAAAGAAAACTTAAAAGAAAACTTCTTCTTCTAGTTCACATAACGTATGTGCAGTTACTTCTTAGCTGAGTCCTTTTTTTTAAATTACAGTATTATGCTAATAATACAAACTCAATCACAATCAAGAAAAATCAAAAGGCAAGCCACAAGCTCTGGCATTTACTGCTCCTCCAATTAACTCTTTCTTTTTTTACGTTTACTCGCTTATCCTGAGCGTCCTACAAAAATGTCGTCAGGACCCTTTCATTTTTTTTTTGCTTTCAAGCCTCCCAGCAGCACGACAATCATATTTATGATCAACTGTGAGCAATTTTTGCAATTTTTTTGTTGCGAATTTCACCAATTATCAACGTCACAGATAATCTAATCATTTTTGAGTCTTTTCAAGTTACACAAAAAAAAAAAATAAATAAAAAAACGGTGAATCGGAGCTAGAGGGGTACTAGAAGGTTAAGCAGCGGGTTAAGAATCTACTGGCTACCAGTTTTGAAGTATTTTGAGCTTATTCCTGGTGGAAGATTGCTCTGATGATTTTGATTAGGACACAATGCTTATTGTATTTTGGGGAGGAAGGGGAAGGCAAGTAGTAGAGCCAAGTGCAAGAAGCACGTAGAGCACAAGTGGCAACAAGAGCACCGAAAAAATATTTATGTTATTGTGCAACAAAATGCATTAACTCAACACTTGCTGCAGCTATACAGTGTTGCACTTGCAGCAATTGCAATTTGTTCAACTTGCTGTTACTAAACTTCTTGTCTTCCTCTTCTGACCTGTGCCCTCAAGTTTGTATTAGTAGTATGTGTATGTGTGTATAACGTTGCTAGGACAACATTTTAGATTCGATGACGTTTTCATTGCTAGATGCAACGTCAACAATAACATAAATAGAAACAGGAGCAGAAACAGCAAATGGAATAAAGTACAATAACAAGTTCAGCTGCTTGCCTGCTTGAACAACTGGCCAGGCTGAACTGAATGAATGACTGAATGAAGGACCGACTCAGTGAGTGAGTGTGTGAGTGAATCGCTTAGTCGGTGAGTGACTGAGTGAGTGAATGTATAAATGAATAAACAGTTTTTGAGGAACTGCAAGTTTTGCCACGCTTGCATTGTATTCAGTTTCTTTTGCCCCATATATATGTATATTTCTTTTTGTAATACCCTGTAGACCTACAGTTGCACTGAAGTGGGTTATTCCACAAGCGTTGTATATTTCAGAATATAGATAGGACTTACTTGGCTTGAGAGCAACTGCGAGCAAATACAATTTATGATCCCAATTGGACTCAACCTACAACAATTCTGAACATTTGATACTCTAAATCATAATTTAGGATGTATTGCATTCCTATCAAGCATGTATAAGATAATAAAAAAAAAACCGTGATAAGCATTTGTCATTTCACAATCGGACTTAAGCTACTGCAATTCTTATCATTTACTACTCTAGTTGCATTCCTATAAAGTCTATATAAAATAAATAACAAATAATAATCAAAAGATAATAATAATAATTAAAATGTAATTCACATTTGTGTTATTCATTTTTATTTATTCATTGCAATCCCATTGCAATCGGCTACAGGGTATTAGCAGGTTGGTCACTTGATGCGTGTAAAAATGTATTCTGGTTTATTTTGGTTCGTTGCGAGACCATATTTCACTTACCGGAACTGCAAAGCAGAACGATTGCTGAGCAAGCGATAAATCCAGCTGCCGAGAAGCAGAACGTTTGTCCTTGCAATGCCATCACTGCTGCAAAGGTGGCGGGCTGCTGGCAAGTTTGCAAGTTGCACCAAAAAAAAAAAACGAAAAGCAAAAAAAAAATAAACCAAAAAAAAAAAAAGAAGTCGTTTAGCTCTGCTGATGAAGCAGGCAGCAGTTGATGACGTTGTCAATGTCGTTGGGCGTTTTATCTCGTTGTCGACTAATGTACAACAGATCTCTCGGTCTCTCTCTCTCTCTCTTTCTCACTCCCTCTCTGTCTCTCTCTCTCTCTATCGGTATGTGTCTCAATTTGGATGTGGTGTACGTTTTTGGATTTTAGTTGGCTGTCAAGTTTATTCAGAAAACAGCTTGGAGCCGAGTTTTTGAGTGCTGAATTCGATTGCCGGCTTCATTGAGATTTGGCAGCAGTGGCAGCAACAGTAGCAGCAGCAGCAGCAGCCGGCTTTCGTGTGTTGCCCACATTGTTGCCACATTGTTGACCCACTCCGCACTAGCTCTGTCTCTCTCCCTCTCCCTCTCTCTTGCTGTCTCTGTCGATGTCCTGCTGCAGGCGGCTGCACATGCAAATTTTAATTTCCGTTGCTTTCTTCGATGTGCGCAAAACTGACATCCTTCATTTCCGGCGACCAACTTTTTTTCCTTATGTGTTTTCTTTTCTATTCTCGTTTTTCGGTTTTCAAAATTATCTTTCTTTTAGCGATTTTTGCAAATGCACCACAAAACCAAAGACAAACAAACTTTAAAAAAATTATCTCAACTCGCGATATATTTTATTTTTTGTGGTATTTGTTAAATTAGTTTAAAATACTTTCAGATCTTTTTTTCTTTTGTATTTTGTAATTTGATGTTGATATTATTATTATTATTTTTTTCGTTTTGCTGTTGCAAAATCAGAGTTTTTGTTTACGCGTTCTTCAAAAATGTTTGGGGTTTCTCAAACGTGGAGCGAGCGCACGCGTCCGTTTGTATCTGCATCCGAATTGAAACTGAGTTGTGTCACTGCTGAACTGCTGATAGCAGCGCCAAACGATATGCAACGCGGCTCTGCCTAAGACATACACACACACACACATACAGACGTCGCCAGTCGCGCAGCAGCAGCAGCAGTAGCAGCAGAAGCAGCACTGCCAACAACGACAACAACAGCAACCTGGACAACAGCAATCGGCATTGGCCCCGCCAACGTTCTCGTCTCGTCGTCGTTTTGACGAACACAAAAGCCGAACGCCCAAATGCGACTAATACTGGGTATATTCGTATAAGTCGAATGCTTGCCTGCTCTTTCTGGGATATATTTTGAAATGGGAAATATCCGTTTAACGTATTTTTCTTATTATATAACTAATTATTTCCCATTTATATATCAAGTATACTTTCTAGTTGGTCTATAAACATTTATTATACATTAATTTACATACACATAAACAGTAATTGTATATTTAAGCGCAGCACATTTTTATTCATATATTCATTTGGCTCACAAAGAGCCTAAGTAATTCATAGTTTATATAGTATTATCATTTACTAATCAAAATAAGCTTTATTCAACTTGTGACACATTTTTCGGCAGACATTTCTGTTACCAGTTGGGAATGCGCTAAGAATTCTGTTCCCTTCTCAGTATTTTAGCCGGCTGTTGCAGCTCTTATACTCTTATACTCTTCTTATACTCGCACAAGCTGCCCGATGCGCATCGTCATCGCTGCGCTGCCGACGTCGCCAATCGTCGGCAATTTTTCAACGAATTACAACGCTTGACGATGCTTGCCACATAGAGCCACGTGCTGCTGCTGCTTTCACTGCGATTGCTGCTGCTGCGGCTGCGACTGCGGCTGCCACTGCTGCTGCCACTGCTGCTGCTGCTGCTGCTGCTTAGCGTTGTTTGTATCGTTGGCAATCAGCGCGTCGCATTGCTGCTGCTTCTGCTGCTGCTGCTGCTGCTGCTGGAGTTGCTGTGTGTTTTTTTCTTTCTTCTTTCTTGTGCTTATCAGTGGGAAGCGCGAAACAACGCGTTGGCGTACTTCGTACTTACTCCCAGTCCTCGGCCTCGGCCTCGGTCTCTTTCTCGTTCTAGTTCTCGTTCTTCCCTCGCCAGCCCCCCTGTCTGGCGTTATCTGATGTTCCCCTCGTTTTTTTTGGGGGACGCTCGTTGAAGTCGTGCGCGTAAAGCTTGTGATATAAATTCTTATTGGCGCATTACAAATTGTCTTCGTCTTGCCTTGGCTTATCCATGCCATGTGTGTGTGCCTCTGTGTGTATGTCTGCTTGTACATAATGTAATCACTCACATAATATAAACATTTTCATTTGCACACACACACACACACACAGAGAGCGACAGACAGAGAGCGAGAGTCGCTTATTGTTTGTTTTTTTATTAGATTTCGTGCATATTTTCCTATAATTAGATTCTCACTTCATTTGCATACAAATGATGCTAAGACAGAAACGACAAAAAATAATAATAATAATAACAAACAAAGATTTTCACATTTTCATTGTTTCTGTCTAAGATGTCTTGATAGCTTCTATTGTCTTCAAACACAAATAAATAGGGTCGAAAGTTAATCTGTTGTTTGCCTTATGTGTTGATCACTATTTTCTTTTATTTGCCTCACTCGTTGCTCGCTAATCATTACTCGTTGCTCGCTGTTCATTATATCCTTTATTATTTACTCGCTCAACCCGCCCGACAAGTAAGAACGTGTCGAAGGTTAATATGATGAATGCTTTATGTGTTAAGCACTAATTTTTTAATTTCTTTTATTTGCCTCACTCGTTGCTCGCTAATCATTACTCGTTGTTATTCGCTAATCATTACTCGTTGTTACTCGCTATCTCGTTGCTCGTTATAGCATTGAGTATTTACTCGCTCATCGCGTTCAATTCAGGCGCAAGACGCAATCTGTAAACCAACCACTGGATTCTCGCTGCTTGCTTGCCACACGTTGCACATAGCATACAATTGTTCTGTACAATTTAATGAAAATTATTCGTTACACGAATTTACCTTTAGCCCTACGCCAACCTCTACGCTTTCGTCTCAATACTCGCTAATCAAAGTGATTGCAAAAGTCGGCAGTGTTCGCACCGACTCGCTGATACCCTTTCGTAAGAAAACTGTGTGCATGCCACTTTCATAGCATATTTGGGGATACGAAATCGAATAACCTTCAACATTCCCAGGCAAGTGGATTCGTTGCTTTCCATCTGAATTTACATTTGCAACTCTAATTCTCTGCAATGTCTTAAGGCAGAGTAATTCATAGTCCACTTGAATTGTTTATTTTGAGTGCAATTGTTGTTGTTGTTTCTGGATTTTGCCTTTTGCCGATTTCAATTGCCAAGTGATTGGTTTTGGTGTGCGAGTGTGGAGTGTGTGTGAATTTGAGGTGTGTGCCAGACTCGTTGTGTGCGTTGTTCAATTTGGTCTGCGGGTTTGCGGTGCCTTAATAATAATGCAGCAAAATGTCATTCAAACCTAACTGTATAATTTGCAGTGCATTTTGAATTAATTTTTGAGGTCACTTGACCAAATGAGTGTAATTGAACGCTGAAAGCTGAAGACATCTCAGACACTGAATAAGTGAAGTGCATATTATCGATCAAGGTTAACAGCTGAGTTCTCTTTTGTCCTTAAGTATACTGAAAAGATAACTGCTCTCTATTTGAATACGCGTAATCTGATGTGTCTATCACATTCAGTTTATATATGTATGCTTCTGTTGGTTCATCTGGCTGCCTGCCTGACTGTCTATCTTTCTCTGTTTTGCAAAGTCCCTTTCAGCCAAAATTCATTTGACCAAATTAGCAGTTAGAACAAGTATGGATGCTCTAGTCGAGAGATTTGAACTCAGCTCTTTATGTATCACAAGTCAAAGTATCAAAATACAACTTTTTACTGCAATCGAAATTCGATTATTATCGATATTCGTAAAACGGGAAATTGAAGGTATATTGAAAGAAATTCAATTGGCAATTTATATTGTACAACAACGTAGCAAAATTGACTTGGCTTGGTTCATCCTGATTACGAATATATATATATATATATATACATATACCTTTTGCAGTCGGGAATGCTTTCTTCTGCCTGTTATAAACCCAATTCGGGTACACAAATGACTGGCCTGCAACGGAAAAGAATTTTTGTGAAAATTCTTTCTTCCTTGTTGTGGTTAACGTGTAATTATAATACATATGTACTTGTATATATAATGCAACAAGGGCAAACTGTGTCTCTCTTTCTGTCTCTCTCTATCTCTCTCTGTCTGTCTCTCTCACATTTTTTTTGGAAGCAGGCAGTAAGCGTTTCATCCGTTTTTCCGAAAGGTTTTTCGCAATTTGGCATTGATTAAGGCTCCGACGCTGAAATGTATGCCACACATTTTTTTGCTCGCAATTTGCGCTTGAACTGTTGTTCCTGCTGCTGCAGCTGTATTTGTTGTTGTTATTGCTGCCAGCTTACGCCATGCACTCAACACACACACACACACACACACACACACACGCACAGAGTCTGAGAGAGACAGAGTGGTAGAGTGCAAGAGAGAGAGAGAGAGAGAGAGAGAGAGAGAGAGAGAGAGAGAGAGAGAGCCAACGCCACATTGCAGTCAATGCAATTGAATTCGTGGCAGTTTTAATATAATTAGTTTTTACACCTTGCTGCCACACAGACAAATGCGGCACGGCAACCAAAAAAGGATGAGGGTGGAGGTGGAGGCGGGGAGCGGGGGAGGGGGTGCGCGTAGACTTGAAGTATGCGCCATGCTCTGCTTTTGGCTTTTAGCTTTTTGTCTGCGCGCATTTTCTAATTAAAAACGCCAACGGCAATTGTTATTGGCCGCGTCGCTGGCGGCTAATTGGCAACAAGATAAATCGCTGTAGCAATTTGCTGCGAGAATTATGCGACAAGATCAATTTGGGCAGCAGTCAGGGCCAAGGTCTGCAATTGTTGTAAATTTGCCAGACCACAACTACCCCCGCCCCCTTCGCAAATGTAGGCCAATTCAAGTAGAGCTCATGAGAATTTTTACGACTTTCGCTCAACGCCCTGGCGCGCACTAAAGTTATCGAAAATAAAAATAAAAAAATGGGCGTGGCATGGCTATGTGGGTGCTCCAGTGCAGCATGGGGTCATAGCGGCTAGGCAGTGGAGGGGGAGGAGGGAGTTTGCAAGTGTTTGCTGCGGATTTGAAATTAATATAACTAAAAGGTTTTCGCATGCTGCGCGTATCTGACGGATGCTTGTTTCACTCGAAGCCCCCAAACCCCCTTCCTTTTTTGTAACCACAATATTTTTTTTTGCACTTCTCTTTTTTATTTATTGATTTCCACTCGCCGCGCCAAATGGAAAGCCAACAGTGCTGGACTCGCGCGTTGCCTGCGGTCTGTCTTTAGTTTTGGCCTGCTCTTTGACGTTTCCGATACACACACACTCAGGCACACACACTCTCATATAGATAAAAGACTCGCTTTAACCCTTCAAGTGAATTCGAACTGCATCTGAAGGCAACGCACAAACCTCAAAGCCAAAAGCTGAAGGCTCTTGACTTGAAGGCTCAATCAGCCAGTTGAGTATTGGGTTAATTAACTTAAGCAAGAGCTGCTCAAAGCCCCAATAGAGAGCAATACAAAAATCTGGTTACTGACATCTGACAACTGACAACTGAGGACGAGCAAAGCTCTTTAAAGATTTCCCAGCGATCAGAAAAGCGGAAATTAGCTGTCAAAACAATAAATTAATATTTTTGACTATATTTGCGCTCAAAAGTAAAGCAAAAATTGCAACATTGCATCTTCTTTATTAATATTCAAAATACTTGTCGGATATTGCATATTGGCTTTCTAGCTTCTTATGCAATAAATTAAAATAATAAGTTAATATTCAATTAATTTCCATAATAAAGCAATTAGCAACAATTGCCATTGAAGGGTCGCAACTTTTATTATTATTATTATTAATAATAGTTGAAGAATTTTGCACATTGGCTTTTTAGCTTCTTGAGTAATAAATTATTATAATAATAAATTAAACACTGTATTAAAGCTTAAGCTCAGGCAAAAATTAACAACAATTTCTGTTTAAGTATTTTGGCTTTTATTACTATTACTATATGATATTTTTCCTTAATAATTTACGAATCTTACAGGCATCACTTAATCAAATTGGTACATTTTTCCTCAGCCTTTAGGGTTGCTCATTAATTCATGGAATTTTTGGTATTTTCATAATGAAAAAGATAAAGAATACCAATTGTGAAATTTTTTAAATTGAATTACCATATACCATATCTTAAACAAACTGGGACTCTTTGCAGAAAATTAAAAATTAATTTAATTGATCACTTTGAGCATGAACCGATTCTAGCTGGTACTAAATTATTCACACACGCACACGAAAGGGTTAAGGTCGTCTTATGCCACTTTTGAAAGCAGGGAAGCATTGAAATTGTTTTTTTTTTCTTATTTATGCATTTGGCTTCTGATGTTGCCACCAACAACCAGTGAAACTGCTACTCACCCTACTTCCTTGCCACTGCACTCAGAAAATAAAATCGCCCTGAATTTTCGAAATTCGCCATACTTTTTTCTTCATATTATTATTTAATTCTAAAATTTAAAATTGTGGCTTTCTACCAAGCAGGGTATGCGCTTCTCAATTCCAGGGTGTCCATGTCCAATTTCAATATCCAAGGTGCTGTTTTCTATGAAAATTTCTTATATTATTATTATACAATAATATTTTTTATTTTATATTTTATATTTATTTTTTTTTAAAGATTTTACATCAATTTGAAATTCATTTAAATGCATTTCTGATGACTAACTTTCAGTGCAAATCTGTTGCTTTGGACCCGTTTTACTGGGTATGTGCGAGTCGAGTCGGTTCGGCTTTGCAATCGCATTCAGCATCTGATATCCGTTTTAGTTTAAAGCTCAATATCCGTTATCCTTTGCAACATTTCCAGTTGGCTGTTTTAGCTTTTGTGTGCTGTCTTCTGCAGGTGTCAACATTATCTGCATTTTCACGCAATGCAACTGAAATTTATCGTTGCGTCCACAACAGCAACAACAATAAGCCAACTCTCGACCTGAAGCTAAAGCTGCAGCTAAATCTATTGCCAACAGTGGGCCGGGCACGGGAATGGGAATGGGAGTGGGAGTGGGGATGAATGGAACGGAGCTAGACTTTATTGCTCCAATTGCAGAGTCTCATGTTGCAGGGGCAGTCTCATGTTGTGCAGCAGCAACAGCTACTTGAGGTTGGTCTTGTAGCCGTTGTGTGTGTACATTACGCTAAATTACATTTTGAATATTGAATCGTTGCCGTTGTTGACCTTCTCTCACAACTGAGCTGAGCTGAGCTGAGTTCGGCTCATGCCACCTGTCTGGCATCGAAGTCATCTTTAACTGCTGCTTCTGCTTCTGCTTCAGCTTCTTTCACATCATCATCAACAGACTTTTTTCCTCCATCTAATTCATCGGTTTGCCTGCATTTCTTCGATTGAATTTTGTGGCTGCTGCGGTTGCCCTCCTCCCCGTGTGTGCCCTCAACATCTCCAACATTCTTAACATTGGCAACATCGTCGCTGGCAACAAATTCACATTCAGTGCATCGCCAACTGGAAATGTGCATACATGAATCGATCGCAAAAGTGACTGCTGAAGATGCCGACCCAACTCAAATATGTCATTTGTTTTTTCGTCAGAGACAGCATTTTCTATGTTGCCACGCTGACTGATTAGGGCAATGGGGCAAGCAGTAAGTGATAGAAACAATAACAATAAGTGCGTATATTTAAGTCATCATATCAATCAGCCTACTTACATATGTATGAATATGTTATTCGCACAAGAATGTTAACTACACAAATGATTCGCCTGCATGGATTAAAGTTCAACAAGTTCGAATTAACATAACTGGACTTTATCAATACATCCTTCGGGTTACATCATTTTAGTCGGACGGCAGAAATGGGAAATCAAAGCAACGGCACTTTGGACAGTGATTTTCAGATTGTGATTGAGATTGTGAATCCGATTCTAATTTCGATGCGAGTCTTTAGTCAGATTAAGCACCTGCTACGTGTGGAGTGTGGCAAACAGCATTGGCCCCCAAGTAGCAAACAGGATGATGGCTGAGATATATACATAAAGATGTGTGTGTGTGTGCATGTGTGTGTGTGTGTGTGTTCACTTGGGGTTAAGTCAGGCATTCAGTCACGCACATGTCGCAAAACATTTCACAGACACGCAACACCTCAACTTCACAAACACACACACACAAACACACACACACACGCACACACACTCAATACGTGGGGCATGGACACGCATGTGAAATCCAAAAACGTTGGTTTCTTTTAGTTTTTTGTTTTGTTTTTTTTTTTGGTTTCTTTGTCCATGCTCTGAGTGCTGGCTTAAGGAGCTGGCTGCTTGCCTGCCACTTGGCCTGGTTGCTTTTAGCTTATATTGGACTACAGTACAAAGTGTTCAAAAGTCGCTCGAGAACTTCAATTAATGTAATTGTTATTTGAAATTGAGTTTCATATTTGATTTTCTATTTTCTTTTTGCAGCAATAGTCAATTCCCAAAAGGGATATGTATAGATATATATTAATATAAATATATGACTGCAAAACATGCATATTGCAACATATATCTATGTCTTTCTCTTTATCCATTTTTCTTTCGCTTTCTGCTTTTAGCCATTAGCCACTGTACCTTGCTCCTTTCCTTTGGTTGGTCTTCATATTTTCTGTTCTCGTTGACTTTTTGCTTCTCGTTTTATTACTCAACTTTGGCTCCACAAAACGACGAGCCTTTTTTGTTTGCGTCGAACTTGCTATTTGTGTGGTTGGTGTGTGTGTGTGTGTGTGTGTGTTGTGTGCAGTGTGTGTTTGTTCTGGCTTGTAATAAAAAGCAATTTTAATGTGTTAATTCAGTTGGTTTTGTCGTTTGCAGCGTGTCTGGGATTAACTAGCAGGCATGTGAATGACAAAAAAAAGACATAAGACAGAAGAAGGGACAGGTGAAAAAATGCACATGTGGCAAGTGGCAAGTGACAGGTGGTAAATGGTAAATAGTAAATGGTAAATGGTAAATTGGCATTTGGGGCAGGTCAGTTGGGCTGATGTTGTTGTTATTGGGTTAAAGCTGCAACCAAGTTGAGAACGAGTGTTGCAACCACTATCAGCAAGCACAACAAAAAATAAATAAACACTCGCTTCTTTTCAATTAACAAGTTTTCCCATTTCAAAACTTTACAACTGGAAGAACAACAAAACGAAACGTTTAAAAACAAAACAACACTTGCTGCGTTGCCTAATTGATTTGCAAGTTGCTTGCCCCACACACATACCACATGCCCCACACCCGCTTCCACTCCCACAGCGGACAACAGGTAAGCCGCAGGTGCTTAAGGACCTTAGCTCCATGGGTTCTTAATTGCCTCGACCCTGCACATAATAAATGCATTTGCTCTTTCGCCATCCTCTCTCTCTCTCTCTCTCTCTCTCTCTCTCTCTCTTTTCTCCTCTTGCTCTCAGCGATTTCTCTCCCTCTTCGTTCCCACAATGTTTTCTTCCGTGTCGTGCTCATTTGTTGCCAATTAGTTGCGGAGCATCGCAGTCAATTGGATATTTCTTGGAAGCACAATTTCACCCAGAGAAAGGGAAAGAGAATTTCAATGGTCTGGTTGTTAATGAAGTTTTGTATACTCTACCAGTGAGTTTTATGCCATGTTCATGGAGGTAATGTCTTGGATACCAAAGGGTTTTCAAACTTCTTTCAACCGAAGCAACTGTTCAGTCTGGCTATTTTTGTATTTTATTTATTTTTGTGGTTTCGGGACTGGGCAATTGTGACAAAGTTAGCCGAGGGGTTCTTGTTGTTGTTTTTGTTATTGTTGTTTTTGTTGTTGTTGTTTTTGTTGTTGTTGTTACTACTGTTTTGGTTATCCATTTATCGATGCGGCAAACTTTTGTAATGACTTTGAAAATAAAACAACAATATAAGGGAGCCGAGACCCCAGGAATCGAGTTGGTAAGAGGACGCCCCCACAGAGACAGCACAAAACAGAAACAGTAACAGAAACAAAAAAACAAAAAAAAAAAACAACATAAAAAAAAACAGCAACAGAAACAATGAACCCAACAGAAACAAAACAAAAGACTAAATTATCCAACTATTGACAATAATGAGCTTTGCTAATGAGTAATACATTGTATAGTTGAGTTTCGAAGAGAGAGAGAGAGAGAGAGAGAGAGAGAGAGCTAGAGAGAGAGAGAGAGACAGGTGGGTAATATGGGGGCAATGGGGGGCGTGCCATCAAATGACCGTCCCAAACAACGTGCAAATGACAAAAGTTTTGTCTTTGGATTTGTTGCCCCTTTTTGTATTTGTTCCCCTGCTTTTCCAGATATTCCAGATATTCCCGATATTCTCCCTTTTGTTTTTCTCTCGTTTTGTGCGTTTGACCGGGGAATAAAAATAAAACTTCTTTTGCTGCGAAAATATATGTTTGCCGTTAATTAGGTGCTGCCTATTAGAGTTTGCTGTAGCTGTAGACAGCTGTAGGCGAATGGCTAAATAACGACCAAGTTAGCTTCATAAACAAGTCCAACTGAAATTGACTTCACATGGAAAACATGGCTTCGAACCGTAATCTGTGTATTCGTTATTTTCACAATAAACGAGTATCTCGTTTCTGGCAGTTTCATTAATTAATTAATCGCATTTCCTGGGTAATTCCACCCAAATGGTGAAAAACTGTAAAGGTCCCTTTTTTGTCCGCTCAGCTTCAAGTTATATTCGATTTTATGCTTCACAGACTAAATTGTTTTTCTTTTCTTTTTTTTTTTGCATATTATATTTTAATGGATTTATAATAATCACAGGAACAAGAAAACTGTTTTGTATAAGCAGCAGAAGTATTACACAGCACTGGTTTCTCTAATTTTTCAATCAACAGAGTTGAAATACCGAGAAAGAGATAATTATATTCACAAGCTTGAATTTCCTAAGAGAAAACATTCAATAATTGAACAAAACGACCAGAGTAAGATGAGTGAGGGCAAGCAAGTGAAAGAGAGCTACACAATTAAGAAGGTGATTGCTTTCATTAGGTATCAACTATTTAATTGTCTTTTCGCTGTTTAATGCTGATGAACGCTAAGCCAACATCTTAAATATCTAGGAATGTACTTGCATTATTTGCCACTATCCTATTAAGAACGAATGTGATTCTCTTCGGAGGTGTCTGGTTGGCTTACAACTCAAAAGATCTAAGCGATGAATATACCTGAATTAACCAATTGAACAACAAAATGATTACGATAAACCATTAGGAAATGAAAACCGTAAGGAAAACTCGTTTCTTCTCATATATTCATATATTTAAAAGCAGATCAGAGCACTCGAGATGCTTTTATGGATCACTGTTATTATTATTTATTTTTGACTAATCTCCGTGAAGTTCTTGTAGTTCATTAAACCATCTGTGTTTGTATTTGTATCTGTATCTTTCTGTTCCAATTGATTTCTGCTGACTAACTATATTTATCTGTATGCCTCCTAATTAGTTTGTCCTTATATCTTCTCTCTTCTCAATCATGCTCTTTGTCATTGTCTAGTCTCCCTTTCTCTCTCTGTCTCTCTCTGTCTCTCTCTGTCTCTCTTTCTGCATCTATTTCTGTCTTTCATTTTGCAGTTTTCATGCTCCCATTCCGCCTGTGTCGCATCAACTTTTAGCAGCGTTTAGCTGCCACAAATTGCCAGACAGGACGAGAGGAGCATGAAACAATTTGCCAGCTAAATAACAAAATGTAAGACCAACTACGTCATTCTCAAGCGTCCATTTTCTCTACTCTTTGTAGCCTGAACATACCCTCATTCATGCTCAGGCTGAATCTAACCTCAACTCAACTCTCAACTGAACCCGACTCGCTTCTCTGTGCTTGTCACCAAACCACAACAAAGTGCAAATTTATGCCACAATAAATGTTGTCTAGTCTCTAACTCGGTGCTTAACAGTTCAGGGGCGCTGTGGATGGGGATCGCATTGACCAATGCCGGACTTGAATACGTCGCGCTTATGGCTTTATGGCTGTAAACATTTTAATGGGGGCAACACCTACGAAATGCCTTCAACGGGGACCAACAATTCATAAATAAAGCATGCCACTCGTCGAGCTGCTCGAGATTGGAGGTTGTGGGCGCTTGTATGGCGGTTAGGGTTAGATTCTTGTCAATGGAGCAAAAGTAAAAACTTTGGAAGGCGCACCATAAACTGTCAGGCATCAGTAACTTATCGACCCTTAGCTTTTAAGTGGATGATTTCAGGTTTCAGATTTCCGTATATACACACACACACACACACACACAAACACCTGCCCAGACAACACTCTCCCTGCCTCTTTCTCTCCCTCTATGTGTTTGTGTTGGGATATATTTTGTACCCTGTAAACGTAGTATGAATATTAGGCAGAAAGTTGCGCAAAGTTTATTTTATAGTTAAAAGTTAGTTGAATAAATCTCGGTGGCTTGTTTTTATGTATTATTTATCTTTGTATATTGTTGTATTATTTTATTAGCTTATCTTTATAAAATTAACACGGTAATTAAAATAACTGTTGTATTTCTTGTAACTCGGTTGAATTGAAACTCACAACGCTAATAAAAATTGCAGCCAAAAACAAAAACGAATGATTTTCAATCACTACTTTTTGCCGATTGCCCAGCACTATGCTACAATCATTGATTATAAACGTATAAATATATGTTCATAAATAAAATGGGCAGAATTTGAACGGCGTGACTGATTCGATCAAACTCAAATTTGGCATATTTTTTACGCCCTGAACTTGAAAATGGGTAAAGAGGGTAGAAATGGGTAGAATGTCCTTGTGCAAACGTCTGTAACAGGCAAGGGAAAGTATATATATTCTCGATCAGGATCAACATGGAAATTTGTCAATAGAACTAGAAATTATTTAACAGTTGGGATAAGGGTATATTGTAGTCGAGTTCACTGGACTGCAGCGTTCTTACCTGATCGTCCTTATTTTTGTTTCCTTTTTATTTCACTTTCAATGTGGGCGACTGGTGATTTTCCGCTTTCAGTTTGCTGCTGTTGCTGTTTCTATCTGCTATTTTCTTTATGCTGCCATTTTACTCAAACACCCCTCTGCTCCCTGCCGCTCTCGCCACTTCACCCCGTCATCATTCTATTTTATAAACTCCTGCACTTTCTGGTCAACTTGACTGACTTTTAGTTGTGCCTCGAGTGGGCATCTGCAGGATGTGGACGGGGCCAGCAACTAGACAGTCAAAGTGTGTGTGCCTATGTGTGTGTGTGTGTGTGTGTGTGTGTGTGTGTGTGTGTGTGTGTACAAGGTGTGTCTGTTTGTGGTTAGCTGTACTGCTGCCTCTGTTGCTGCTGCCGCTGCTGCTGTTTGCTGCGGCGACTGCTGTTGTTGTTGCTGCTGTTGCTGCTGTTGCTGCTGTTGCTGCCGTGCACGTCAAGTGTCCTTAAACGGATTAAGGGTGAATGATAGCGGCTTATGTCTTAGGTGTGTCTGGTGTCCTTTTGTGAAATATCTCTACCCCTCCCCCTCCACCTCTCTCTCTCCATCATCATCTCCCTTCCGTCACTCGGCGCCACGCACCGACTCAGCTCACCTCAGCTCACCTTGTCCTGCTGCTGTTTTTAGTTGCTGCTTTAATGTTTTCACATTTTATTGCGGCTTTGCTGTCCTGCCTTGGTCCTAGCTGGCGGTCCCAGCTCTAGCTGCTGCCAGTGCTCTTACCGGCATTTTGTATGGCTCTTGACTTTTGACTGCTTATGAGCTGGCAAAATTGTATAGCAATTTGTGAGAGCATTAGAATTAACAGCATGCACAAGCAACAGACCGACAGAGCTGGAGATGGAGATGGAGACGGAGATGGAAATGGAGATGGATGTGGAGGTCGAGTGAGCAAGACATGTTAGCGTGTTGGGGAGATTTTGTGGTATCAATAAATCGAATGGATTAAAAGGCCTACCTACCACTTTGAAAATGTTTCAATTTGGCTCGTACTCTCAACTAAACGTAGATCAAAAATAAAGTGTTACTATTGATCACTTTGTCGGCTCGTTTGGGCTAAGATATGATTACAGCAACATATTTGACCTACAAATAACCTCTTTGAAATATTTGCGTTCAGTTTGAATTTACTCGCTTATACTCATCTCACACCTCTAAGTCAATTGACGTCTCGAACTAGTTAAAGTTACACAGACACCTTTTTAAAATTCCAGTAATTTGTTGCAAAGGAAAGATTCTGGGCTAGGTTATCTGTTTAAGAAGCCAAATCAAATGAGTATATTCACTCTCAAAGCTCTTTTGCCTCAAAAAATACTTAATAAATTTCATACCAGCTTTTCAAATTCTTTTAAAATAACTTTTTCTTCTAATGGTTGCTTTATGTTGCCGAGACAAAGCCACAAAACAAGCATAAGATTTAACAAAAATTATGTTTCCAATAATTTTCAAACGATGCACTAAAATCAGTCTGTGAACCAAGCATATACATATATAATATGTGTTCGTGTGTGTGTGTGGTCTACCTAAAGGGAAAGACGTATAGCATGTACACAATTAAAAAGTTGGCGCCCGAAAATTGCCGCAAAATTGGCGGCTGCTCGCGCGCAAAACTCAACTTGTGGCACGTACGACAGCAACAAAACCAAGAACAGTAACAGCAACAGCAACAGCAATAGCAACAACAACAGCAACTACAAGTTGAAGGCATGCAAAGTTTATGCGAGGGCGCAGCCAGACCACAAAACAAATGCGAAATACCTCAGAACTAACCCCAACCCCCCCAAATGAACATATGTAGCAGCGACCCCTTCAACTCCCTTTTCCACTTTGGCAGTTTAATTTGGCTGTCTAATTGTGTGGCCCAACAACAAAAAATGCTACAGCATTATCAAAGGGTTTCCAGCTCCCCAAACCACCCAAACCACCCAAACCCTTTGAAAAACAATATACAATGGCGTATACGTGATTTATTTGCTCTGTCGTGAATGGAGTGCCAGAGGTAGGGGGTGTCGGGGTCGGGGGTCGGGGGTCGGGAGTCTGGTATTTGGGGTTTGGTGCTATTGGCTTAATCTCTGTGTCAATATTTATAAAATATTTTTAAAATACGTGCCCCAAAGTTGAAAATCAATTGCCGGCACGAGATGCGTCACATGATGTTGGCACAAGCATTGTTCACGAGGGAGTGATATGGGAGTGGGGTGACATGGTGGGGGGGGGGGGGGTGACTGGCTGGCTGGCTGGCTTGTGAGTGGACAGCATTTGAAAGCCAATCCGTTTACTTTCATTGACAGTTGTGCGACACATGCGTTACACAAACCAAACCCCGCCTCCTTCCTCCCCTTCCTCCTGCAGCCATCCGCTCCTGTCTATAGTAAGGATAGGGGGAGGGTGGTGGGGTTACAGTCAATAAAACAAGTTGTTTTTGCTGCTGTTGTTGCTCGGAAAATATGTCACCATCGGGTGAAAAGCACTCAAATTAATAAACTCCATAAAATGTGAACGCAGACAGTTATGAAACAAGTCCGAGTGCGCTACATGAGGTGTACACGACTCGAAGATACCCTAGCACAACTATTCATATATTCTTTCCATTTGTGTTTACGATCGTTCGAAGGCAGACTTTTTTCTTTACAAAAATTTCCGAATCAAATTCACAACTTACGTGTTTTATTATGATTTCCACCCTTAAAGAAAAAATTATAGACATCCGACTGCAGTATCCTATATCTTCCATAGGAGTAATCTGATGAAAAGATGACTTCCTATATTTAATTTATCTATCTATTTAAAAATTTAATTAAACAATGAATTGTGCAATAATTGCATTCTAACTTTGCCATTAAATTGCATAATTAGCATTTGGGTTTTAATCGAAAGTTTTCAAATGAAGAGAGCAGAAACTTTGGCAAGGCATTGAGCTTGGCGATGATGATTGCATTTGATATTTACGTTGCTTGTCTGATCTTTATGATACCCTGTCTGCTATACAGTGCCTACTGGGTATCAAAAGCAGTGCCAAAACAAAGCGTACAAAAAAAAAAAGAAAATGAGAAAATAGAAAACAAAAGAAACCGAAAACGAACAACGAGACGTGTGTGAATGCGTGTGTGTGTGTGTGTGTGTGCAGCGTTAAGTGGCCTACACCCACAGGCACCCCTTAGACTCCCAGCCCCTTTACTCAAGAGTCTGCTCTTGCCCTAGCCGTTGCCGTTGCCGTTGCCGTTCCCGTTGCCTCGCTCTCGCATCCGCGCCCCAATATCCGTAAATCAATGTGGTAGCATTGCACAGACGGACACCCAGAAAGGAAGCAGGAGCGTGAGCTGAAGCTGAAGCTGGAGCGGGATCGAAATCGGGCAGTCAGCCAGTCGGACAGTCAGTAGTCATGACCATGACGGCTTCTGGACGGCTGCTCTTGGCCTTTCGCACATCAGACACTCTGTCAAACTTTTGTTTGCTTCTGCAAAAGGTTGAGTGGCGGTGAGGTGGGGAAAGGAGGGGGTCAGAGGATTCACAGTCACTTGAAACTCGCACACACAAGTAGCTCGTGAGGTGTGCGTCCCCCGCAGCTGTGCAGGGTGGAGTGAATGGGACAGCTGTGGGAGTGGCAGTTCTTCAATGGTGACGCAAAAGCTGAAGCTGAATCTGAAGCTGTCAATTGTTTTTCCAGTCTGCACTGGACATGAGGTAGCCCCTGACCAAGGGTGGTGCGATGTGAGGGTAGGTGGGGCAGGTTGGGTACGTTTTAAACACTTATCAACAGCAGACCATAAGGGTAAGGGAAATGGGCGGAGGGTGCTGTGTGGGGGAAATAATCATCCTTAACACACAATTTGAAAACAGATTCTGCTACAATTGAGAAATATTTGTGCAATTATATAAATTATGACCGATTTATTTCTGATTAGATCAAAGATCTTTTGCAATTCAAACTCATATACTATATATTGTACTTATACTACATATATATATATATATATATATATATGTATATAGTATATATATTTACTTCTAAAATGCAGATGGCAATTATATGTTAAAGTCTGAACTAAGTTCCTAGCTCAAGCTCAAGTGCAAATTCGAGGCAAAGAAAGAGTTGGCTTGAATCAATCAACAGTTGATTATTATGCAATGAAAAAGAAATTCTCAAATCTGAAACAGAAACGTAACAATTAAATTAATACAATTTGCCCGCAATAAAGGTCTTCACTCATGCTGGCAGCATCACATGTGAATTGAGCTGGGACCAATTTGCAGCTGATTCATTCAAGTGACAGCCACAGATAAAGTGGCATTAATTGTTATTGTATTAAAGTTGCACCGCATAAACTTTGAATCTGGCGTTACTTTGGCATTTATGTAGGCGGTGCACAGTGATGGGGCGGGGCAGCTGCCGCTGACAGCACATGCAACTGGCAACTGGCAACTGGCAACTGGCAGAGGAGGCAAGACCGAAAAACAACCGGCGGGGGGGAAAAAAAGCCAAAGCAAAGCGACAAACTTTTGCCACAACCAAGAAAATTCTGACAACTTTTGTCATCTGATTCTCAGTTTTGCACTTCTATCCTTTAGTTTATATTCTTTTATTCTATCTCTCTGTATACCCTCTTGGCTAAGCAATGGTATCAATATGGCAATTTATGATGGTTCAAAGTCTCTTTAAATAAAACACTGCTCAGGCAAAATCATATATCAAATATCAATTATAATGGCACGATCGAAGGGAAAGTATTATTTTTCTTACAAAGTTTGTGAGTTATTCAAGCAACAATTCGGCTAGCCTAGAGGTACAGGGTATCTGCTAGTCTAGCACACCTAATTCATTTGAGTGTGTGTTTTTTTTTTTTGTCAGCTGTTTAGCTTAGCACAAAATTTTTAATATTTACCAACTTATGCAAAAAGTGGCAGCCGTTGAATGCCTGCTGCTGCCTGCTGCCTGCTGCCTGCTGTCTTCTGCCTGCTGACTGTTAGCCTGAACTTAGCCTGTTGGCTAATGAAATGCAGTCGCATTTACTTCTAGACCAGCCACACGTCCCCCGCATTGCCCGTTTAGGTTTGCGACTCAAAAAATGAAAGGCAAAGTGGTGCCAACTTTTGCCAGCTGCCAAAAGTGGAGACTTTTGATAGCAGGCAGTAGGCAGCAGCAACAGACAAAAGTTGGCCCTAAGTAAATGCTCTCCAGACGTGTGCATTACCTGGTCCTAGTCAACATCAACAACATCAACGACAAGAACAACAACAACAACAACAACTGTTGATAGACTTAGCAGCTGGTGGCTGGCAAGTTACCTGCTTGCAACTCGTGCCACATCATGCCCCATACCACACAATGATAGCAATTTGCCGCTGGTTAACAATTCGAAATGCCAGGCTCTGATTATTTCCAACCACACAGCCCACTCCTCCCCGCCCAGTCAAAGGTCAACAGCTGGACAAAAGCGCCTGTCAAAAGCGCCACTTTAAAAGTGCTGCTCAGCTGCAGTGCGAGTGCTGTAAAAGTCTATAAAGAGCAATTATATATTATGTTGGATACTGACTGAATGACCTCATAAATAATGCAATATATGCATGTATATATATATATATATATATAATGATCGTTTCCAAAACGTAAAAATAGGATAAAAAACGGGATAAAAATATCAAAGCCAAATCGAAAACTATAAAAAATTAAATGAGATTTTTTTCTTGTTTTGGTTTTTTTTTTGTGTATTGCCAAATGGAATATTTAGTGGCAGAAGTTAAAGCTTTTGGTTCTCTATGGAAAAGTCGGTTAGTGTCGTTTCTGTATGTGTGTGTGTGTGCAACCAGTGCTGGTAGTCGCCGTTGAAAGTAGCTGATATTGCCATGTAGGGACCACTTAGGCACACAATTTGTTGTGCAAAATGCGCATTTGTGCATAGGCACACACACTCACACACACACACAGAGAGAGAGAGAGAGAGAGAGAGAGAGAAATGACATCGAAAAATAGAGACTGAGCGGGAGGGCCAAGCGTGTGTGGAGTTGTGTAAAAGTTGTTTTGGTGTGCGGCATTTTGGGGCAACTTGTGAGCAACTTTGCACCAATTAAACTTGTTAAAACGCTCGTTTTCGGTTATCCAAAAGCTGACAACTCCACTACACAAAACTCTAATTACATCTTGTGAATGCACGCACACACACACACGCACACACAGACACACACATGCATAATCATTTATGCATGTTTGTAGACACACTTCTACATATATATGTATGAATGTATGGAAATCTGCCCTTAGTTGCGCATAATTAAAAGTTATTTTATTGTGCATCGCACAACAACTTGCAGAGACTCGAAATGTGCCCAAAAGACAGCACCAGATGTGGGGCGGAGAGGGGGTGGGTGCAGGGAATGGGTCACATGCCTCTTGTGAGGTTATCCAATAAGCCATGTGTCATTGAGAGTGAACCTGGCTGTTGTTGCTGCCAAAAGTGTGACTGGAAACAGATCGAAATTCCGCTAAAAGCCAGATGGCAAAGCGATCAATCAATAAATTCTATTTTTAAATTGTATTTGAAATATTTCGATATTTGTTGAACTTCTGATCAGATATGTGGTTTAATTAACATGAGGGAAAGTCAACTGCATTTCCATTGAGTTAACTTTATTTTGGCTGACTTTTCGATTGAATTTCAAGGTTTTGTTGATTTCAGCTTTGAGCTGGTTTTATGATTTATATTTTGTATTTTTGTATTATGTTTTTCATTCTCGTTTTTGTATCTTTAATCTTGGCCACAAGTTTTAATTGCCAAAGTTGTGCGCAGCTCTTCAGTTTCAGTTTCGGTTTGTGCTTTTTTTGGTCAGCCTAATGGCTAATAAACATTAAAATATGGCCTAAAAGCGGACAGTGCATAAAAACCAAATTAATATATCCTTGGAGACCAGAGTTGCTGCCACGCAACTTGCAACTTTATAACTTGGCCCAAAAGGTAATGATGATGATATTGATGATGATCATCGTGGTGATGATGATGTGGCTAAAGTTCACGCGCGTTTTTATGTTTATTATCTTTATAATATTTATATGTTTATATGTATATGTATATGTATATGTATATGTATATGCATATGTATATGTATATGTATATGTATGTGCATATGTGTATGCATATGTATATGTATATGTATATCTATTTGCGGATTCATTTTCGAGGCGGGTGTTTGTTGTGCAATTTGCGGCAGCAGCTGCTAATTCTGTCAACATCACACAAAGCAATACATCACACATGCTCCTCCCCCTCCTGTCCTCTTCTCCACATTCATTCCCCGCCACGCCCCTGTCTTTCATCTATCGTCGCTGTCTGGCATCCCATCAGTCGACTGGACAAATTCATGGCACCACTCGAGATAGATTGCCAGTTCGCAGTCCCAGTCCCAGTCCCAGTCGCAGTTGCTGCAATTGTGTTGTGCATCCACGCATTCATTGTTCAGCCTCCTTGTCCCTGCCCCCGCCGTCCCTCTCCTTGTGAGACTCACTTTTGCCACAGCTGAGATTCTCCGTTGTGTTTTGGGTTTCTGCTTTTGGTTTGCTTCTCGCTTTGGGCCAAAAATGCACTGCCATTTGACAGCCGCCACATCCATTCAGTGAAATTTGTTTTTGCCTCACTCGTTTCACAAATCTTTTTTCACTCTTATTTTTTTCTTATTTCACAGATGGAGTGCGATGCAGAAAAATTGAGTTTAACTTGATTTAGTATTAGGATAATATAAATTCATTTAAAGTTGTTGTCTTTTCAAATTAAACCGGCAACCATTAAAATCTACACTCCAGAGAGTTGCCATATAAAAAATAAGTATTTCATAATCATAGCAATTTTAAAACACCAAAATTTATTCACAGACAATTGTAATTTAATCGATTACTTGTTGATTTTGTTAGCAATCCAATGTACACCTTTTTAGAACCTTTGCAAAATCTGTTGAGTTTGTCATGCTGAAAAATTGACTACTGATATTTGGTTTCAATCGCTTAATGTATTCTGTTAAGTTTGCATATCTTCTTCAACAACAGCAACAACAGCCACGACTCACAAACAATTCGGCTATCGGATACGAGTAGATCCCAACTATTTGCTATTTACCATGCCATTCAATTAGGTAAAGATAATTCCCACAAAAATCCAACATGTAGATGCAATCACAATTAAGCTGTTGGATAACGGCAACAGCAACAGCAACAACCAAAGCTAATAAGCAGGCTCGACAAGCAGGTACCCTGTGAGTGGTTCTGAACTAATATTTTCTTATTATTCTTACATGACACAAATGGCAAATTGTTAACACATTGAATTCGTCTAACAAATTGAGATGCTCTAGCACTATAAACCTGAATAAACATACCCTATTGAAGTCGTTTCCAAACAGAATATCGAATTTGCAAACATGCATAACAAACACTTTTACCAAAAACCGAACAATAACAACAGTAACAACAATAAAAAAACAACAATATCCACTTTAATAATAGAGAGCAGTACATTTTTATTCTGAGTTGATGTTTCGTTGAGCAAACAAAAAAAAAAGTTAAAAACCATTGCAATATTCTTGTAAAATGAATCAGCAATAAACAAATATACAAAACAAAAAAAAAAAACAAAATAGACTCCACATAGGTATATATAAAGTGTTGGTAAATAACATATGTGAAACAATATATAAGATCTTCTAAATTCGAATCCGTTTTCGAAGTGAGTAAATTCTAAAGTGAAAGTAGCTTTTTTTATTTTGTTTAAATAGCTTCATTTATTTGGATAATTTAAAATGCTTTGAGAGAACATAATTATATTAAATTCTGTATTATCGATCTGAAATTGCAAGTTAGTTAAATCAATAAGCGGGACCTTTATTTATTTATTTTGTTTTAACGGAAAGCTTTGATAAGAGATTATTGCCCAAGGATATTTTGCTTTGCATGCCGAGTAGCTTTGATTCAAGATTCAAGTTGCTTCCTTCGCCAAGTCCAGCTATTGATACACTATATATATTTATATATATGTATATACTTTGTATATATGCATATGAATACACAATCAGTCGTCAAGTGGGCGTGTCGGGGAAAGGGCGCGAGTATGGGGGCATGGTCGTTGCAGTGAAGGCAGCTATTAAAACTAAACCGAAGGCAAGTCGAGGCACAAACTGAAAACTCAAATGCAGCGCTAAAATGTTTCAATTTAAATTAATTATTGTTTGCGCCACAAGTGGCGTCGCATAAGGGTATGATGGCGTCTGGCCACTGAGAGGAGAGGAGACGAATGGGGCGTGGCAACAAAAGCATCGCAACTTTTAATTATGGTTACAAAGATTTTTAGTCCTTATTGGCAAAGGCGGCCGAGGCGGCTGCTTCGGCGACTGTGTCTGTATCTGTATCTGTATCTGTGTCCGTGTCCGTGTCCGTGTCCTCCATTTGCTCCTCAGCTTCCCTTTAAAGCCCCTCCCGGCGCAAGCAACTTTGACCAACATCGATTAAAACGATGAAAACGCGGAAAATTGCGCCAACTAGCAAAACTGCAGCGACGGCAAATGAAAATTGAACGAAAAAACAAGGCGAGAACTTTAAAGGCACACCGGAGATTATATACCCTTGCAAGACCGGATTTGAGCCCAGACTTCGAAATATTATTTAAAAAAAAAAAACAAATTATAATCATTGTGATTTTGTATTTTTTTGTGTGAAAACTTTTTCATCAATGCGTGACACTCTTCATGACAAAACTATAATGCCCCCCTACAAGGGTACAAAAAAAAGCGAGTAAGAGAAATCGAGAGAGAGAGAGAGAGAGACAGAGAGAGAGGGGGGATTATGAGAGAGAATGCAAGGCACTAGGCAAAACTTGAATGTTTTTATTACGTCTGAAAAAGTTGTGGAAAAAGGCGATTGCCGCTTAAGAGCATCACGAAAAGATGGGATTGGGACACAGATTGGGGATTGCGAAAAGAGAATGTGACAGGAAATGGGATAGGAGATGATCCCAACGAGAATGGACAAGGGGAGCGTTAGCAGCGTCATCCTAGAGCTTGATTTAGTTTTTTGTTTGTTTCGTAATTTTAAAATGTTGTTAACTCGTTTCTTTTTTCCTACTCCTTCCAGGCGCACTGAATCGAAGAATCGTTAAGAAAACCATGGGCAACAGAAAGCTTAATAGATGCCATAGTGATTATGGTATGCTATTTTAGGTCAGGTCAGGATCGTTATCAACGCATACTTTAAAATTGTCCACAAATATGGTATACAAACACAGAAACTATGTGAATTGCAATTAAAAGAAGATACTTCAAAGCAAAAAAAAAAAAAAAAAACGGTGTAAAAAACAATTCTCAAAAACTTAAACCTATTCTTAGGTTTTCAGCAATTTTTTATTAACTAAATATCTTTTAATTTAACCCCTTGAGGCCCATGGTGCTTGCAGTGACCGCAGCGACTTGATTTACTTGTGCGCTGTTGTTCTTATTGTTGTTGTTCTTATTGTTGTTGTTATTATTGTTGTTGTTTGTGGTTGTTGCTTTTCTTTCAATCGCTGACTGCGTTATTTTTTCTTTTGCTGCCCCGCTTAACGGCGACGTGGCGAAAATTGTTGGAAATTCAATTTGAGCTAAACTTGAAAATGCCAACGGCGATGGCAACGACGATGGCAACGACGACGGCGACGGCGACGGCGACGTCAACGGCTATAGCGGCGTCCCACAGTCACCTCAGGCAGCCTCCTCTCTCCTCCCCACCCACTATTCCCCCAACTCGCTTTCACACCGAACACTCAATCCCTCTCCCTCTCTCATTGTGCTGTTAGTTTACTCATCTGCCGCTGGTGCTATGCGGCGCCTTGAACCTCATGTTTATCCATGAAATTTAATTGGCTGCGCTGCACAGCAAAAGCCACAGCTTGAGTTGAGAGTTGAGAGCTGCAATCTAAGAGCTGAGAGGGGTGGATGGAGATTGGGGAGGTTGCTATTTCAAAGGGGGAACTGGTGAAAGTTGTGTTTGCCACTTGTTATACTGTAAATTGGCGCTAATTTATCAGCACAATGGCGCCACCTGGTGGCTTAATTAGTGCCCGACTTAAAGCCAATTTCTGTTCTAGTTGTTGTTGTGGCTGTTGTTATTTTTGTGGAGTCTGCTTTAATGTGTGTCAGCCCTGCCTGCGAAATTCCAGTCGCCGCCGCCGCCAGACGTGACGTGACAATAATACCTACGAAAAAAAAAAAAAAAAAGTACAAAATAAAAAAAGTAAATAAAGAGAAATCCTGTCCTGGCCCATGGGGCAACTTTCTAGCTGGCTGGCTGCTTTGCTGCCGGCAGCCTAACATGTCGCTGCATAAATTTAACGCTCATCACCTGCTGCCAGATATTCCGTGTGTGTGTGTGTGTGTGTGTGTGTGTTTGTGTGTGTGACCTTGTTGCTATTGCTTTTCTTATACCCTGTAATCACACATGCAACATGCTGTAAAGTTAGAAATATAATATTATTTGCAGCTCAATTTTAGTTTTAATTCTTCAATTCTTTTATTATACATGCTTCTATGCGCTCATTTAACTTCGTAAAGTTAAATTTAAAACACAATTTGTGGATCAATTTTAGTTGCTATTCTTAAGATTTTCTTTTCATTGCTTATGTAATTTTAGGGACTTAAGCTGCGTATATCTTTATACATTTTGTAGCTGTGATTCATTCGATGATATTGCATATTGATCGAAAATTTCAGAACGATCCATCGATTGGTAGAAGGTGCTTTAAGCAACTGCTTATACCAGCTGAAAGCGGTGCACAGGGTATCTGCATGTCGTGCACTCTCTCCTCGAATGTCAGACGACTTGTAGTTGAGTTGCTTATTTAGCATACTTTTGTGCGCGACGCTTTTGACTACATACGCTATATGCATGTGTGTGTGTGTGTGTGTGTGTGTGTGTGTGTATGCATTTGGCACGAGCGCTGACAGGGTTGCCAGAGAGGCTGGCAGGCAGACAGGCGATTGTTGGATGTTGGCAAGGCCCTTGGCTCGTAAACAAATTGAATTGAAGTCATAAAAGTCGTCGCCAAGACGCGAATGATGCCCGCTCTCGCTTCCCGCTAGCTGGGATCTTCAGTTTCCCCTTTCCCCTTGGTTTCAGTGCTTCGTGCTGCGTATGCTGCGTGTCAGTGATTGCGACATTTGCACGCTTCGCCCCACCCCTGGTTGTGTTCTTTTCTGTCAGTGTTGCTGCTGCTTGTCAGCGCCATTATGTCGCACTTGTTAAATCTGTGCAAGAAACGAGAGAGAGAGAGAGAGAGAGAGAGAGAGAGAGAGAGGGTGTGTGAGAGAGAGAGGGAGAGAGTGCACACGCACCCAAACACACACAGACACACAGATTCAGGCAGGCAGACAGAGCGGAGCAGTTTCCCTTTTTTTTATGCCTCAATAAAAATACAATACGTTACAATTGAATTGAACTCAATTGAATTTGATTGAAGTTGTAAAGCTGAGGCAGGCAGGCACCCACACCCATGCGTGTGTGTGTGTGTGTGTGTGTGACAGCAACAACAAAATGCAATAACGTGTCACACAGCCTGCGATTGTGCAGCTCCCCTCCACACCACCCCTTCCATCAGAATGAGGTGTCACTGAACGACAATGATGATGAGAACGTTGCGTGTGATAATCAGGATGTTCTTATACCCTGTATCCATCATAACCGGCTTGAGGGGGGGTATTGCATAGCTTAAGGCTGTATGTAACAGACAGAAGAAGACACTTCTACTTCGATAAAGCATTCACACACGTGCATATTCGTTTTTATATATATATTCTACAGTGAATGTATGTGAGTATGTCACATGACGTAATTACAGGATATTGTCTAGTTACGCACTCTTGGCAAGAACAGGTATACTTTTAAAATCTGTTCTTGATGATGTGGATAGTGATGATGATGCTGATGATGACAATGATACACTTTGAAGACAAACTGAGTGCCGGCTAAGAGCCAGCGGCAACACCTTTCAACCAATCCTCACCACCTCCACCACCGTCCCACCGACCACTATACAAAAGGTGTGATACCACAAGCATTATTACATGTCTCACATATACTTGCACATCCAGCGAAGCAACTGAAGTGCTATCCATTCAAAACACTGACACACTCACACACCCCATTCATATTTCTTATTCACATTCATTTCTCGTATTTCATATTCATATTCATAACTCATATATTGACAATATCAATCATCACATTTATTGCTTCCGTCTCTCTCCCTCTCTCTCTCTCTCCCTAAGTCTCAGTCTCGCTCTTTCATACTACTCTTTTGCTCGCTATTACAACTCATGTTGAACTGTGATTTGTTTATTTGCGCATAAAACATATAATATCAACAATTATGGCTTTTGGTATTCAATAAAGTCCATTCAGTTTTGTTCGAATTAGCAAATCTAAAATATATTTTCCAAAGGGCAAATATTCACACATATATTACTTACTTTTTTATTTTTTTTATTATTGTGTATATATATTTTTTTGTATATTTTGCTTGCGTTGCAATCTGAGTGCTGCAGCTCATGCAACTTTCCACAATATCAGTTTTAATGCCAATTGACAGGCCGAGATTGTTACTGGGAGGAAAAAAAAAGAAATCACCTGGCTGTGAACTAGAAATGCGTATAGGATGAGAAATATGAATCGCATTGGAGTCATGACTTGGATTGGAATTAGGATTAGAAATAGCAATAAGTATGTAAATAGCATTTGCAACACAATGGGAAATAATAAGAAGGGATGGAATAAGAAATATGCACATGTAAGTCAAGTAGTATTGAATATTAACATCTTTAAAAATAATATAAATATAAATATAAATATAAATATAAATATAAATATAAATATAAATATAAATATAAATATAAATATAAATATAAATATAAATATAAATATAAATATAAATATAAATATAAATATAAATATAAATATAAATATAAATATAAATATAAATATAAATATAAATATAAATATAAATATAAATATAAATATAAATATAAATATAAATATAAATATAAATATAAATATAAATATAAATATAAATATAAATATAAATATAAATATAAATATAAATATAAATATAAATATAAATATAAATATAAATATAAATATAAATATAAATATAAATATAAATATAAATATAAATATAAATATAAATATAAATATAAATATAAATATAAATATAAATATAAATATAAATATAAATATAAATATAAATATAAATATAAATATAAATATAAATATAAATATAAATATAAATATAAATATAAATATAAATATAAATATAAATATAAATATAAATATAAATATAAATATAAATATAAATATAAATATAAATATAAATATAAATATAAATATAAATATAAATATAAATATAAATATAAATATAAATATAAATATAAATATAAATATAAATATAAATATAAATATAAATATAAATATAAATATAAATATAAATATAAATATAAATATGAATATGCCGATGTGCAGATGATTTGAAAATGTAAGAATTACAAAAAGAAATAGTAAAAGAAGCATTTGTAGAACAGGATAAGGAATAGTCTTTGGATTTGACTAAGCCAAATAGAAGAAGAATAGGAATAATAATACAAAATTGAAGAAATATAAAAATGTATTGTGTGCTTAGTCAAGATATATATAGAAAACCTAAAAAATAATTCACAAATAATAACGACGAGTATTAATTAATAGCAATAGGTATATATACATCAATATATGTATATATATTGACGCTATATAAACATCTGCTTAAAACGAAAGCAACCCAAATGAAACCAAAGGAGAGAGGGAAGTTATGCTAGTAAATATCTGACTATGGCACACTTTTGAGTCCAACTGATTGGCTTTTTGATAGTTGCCGTTGGTTGCATTGACATTTTTTTAATTTCCGTTTTAAATGAAAACCACTTCCGGTGTAACGGGAATTTTACCTGAATTGCAATCAACCAGAGTCACAGAGCCAACATGGCAATGAAGTTGTATTTAATATGACCAATCTTAAATAAACTGACATTTATTCAGTGATCTTAAATGCATACGACTCATAGGTCTATAAGTAAATATTTGTTTTGAATTATTAATTTGAAGAGCTATTTAAACGCTGTGCTTAATTGCCACTTGCAAGTCAAAGTAAATGGAAATGCAACCTTTATAATAATTATAAGCAGATCAAAACAATTTTCAATTTTGCAATATTATCAACAACAACAACAATGGTCCCACCAACAAATGATAATGATCAATTGGTGAGTCGAGTAGATAATGATGTTGATAAGGCATTTGAAGTTGTCAATGATATATGAGGGATGTGAATGTTGCTGCTGTCCAACTACGGCAACTACGCATGTTAAGAACCAAATGTGCATTTGTCTTGGCACACACACACACACACACACACACATACATCTGACATGTCAATTGCAGATAGACAAACACACACACGAACACACACACATATGGCTTGTACGCACTCTTGAGCACGTAGAACGTAGCTGCTGTTGCCTCGTTGCTAATGCCACAACTGCTGCTGTTGCTGCTGTTGCTGGTGCTGCAGTTGCCTGAAGTTGCACAACAACAAAAACAACAAAAGCAGAAACGTTTTGTGCTCGCTGGCTGTTGCCTGTTGACAATGCATTTGGCCCCTTACATGTTTAATGATGTATTTACCTATGCCAACTAAACTTGCGTCCAGCAATTTGAACAACAACAAGTTGGAATTGAGTTGACACAAGGGCATGCTCGCCAACAAGATGCCCTGTAACTTCTACACGGAAGAGCAAAAGAGAAAGAGCGAGAGAGAGAGAGAGAGAGAGAGAGAGAGAGTAAAAGGACTTAAAGTGCTTTTTATTTTAATTAATTGAAGAAAAACTCAAATGGCAAAATTGTGTTGAGTGCATCATAACCCCACTGGTGGCATATACCATACAGGGTATGGATTGACAGTTGGGTGTCCCCAGTTGATGGGGAATGCACACTTCGCCTGATCAGAATTCGACCAGGACTCAACTCAACTGAACCGAATTGAAGACGGAGCCAGAGCTGGAGCCGGAGCAGGAGCATGATTGCAAGCGTGCAAATGCCAACACCTTGTGTCGAGTCTTCCCTTCCCCCCCACTGTGCTCATCCCTAGCGCTTTTCAATTCCCTTAACCCTAGCCACTCGCCAAATGAAATACCGAAATCGACTGCATTTGACATGACTTGTTCGAGGCTTGAAATCTATGATTGCAGCTATAACTGCAATCACACATGCAACACACACACACACACACACACACTGTGTGTGCTTGGGTGAGTGTGGGAGTGTGTGAGTGCGTGTGTGTAAGCAATTGGAACATGCATAAATTTTGCCAGCTTTTGCCGAGCACTGTCTCTGGTCTGGCACCCCAAAAAGCGCTATAAGAGCTCGACCATAAAACGTGGAGCATTCTATTTGCAGCGTTGCTGCTTCAGACTGTGCCGATGCCAAGTGGGGCAAGTGATGCACATGGCATTTTTGATTGTTTATTGTGTTTATTGTTTATTGAAAGTGATTACCATAAAATGATTGCGTGTATTGTGCATTTTGTGTGTGTGTGTGTAATTTAATCTTTACATTAATTGCCTTTTGTCAGGCAGCTAGATGAGAATTGCATTCAGCTCAAAGCAATACAGCAATGCAGAAAAGCAGAGAAAAACGAGGGGAACAGCAAATATAATTGGAGTGCATTTTTAATGCCAAATAGATGGATTATCCATAAATAAGTGCTACTCGTTTACTAACAAGCTTGATATATGAACAGTGTATTGTTTGCAGGCAAACTCAAGAAAATCACCCATTTTGTTTATTTTGAACTGCAATACATTATTAATGGTTAGTTAAAAGTATATTCATAGTCGGTCTGCTTCTGTGATTAACACAAAATATGTGCACAGTGCCTTTTATGAATTGTTTTCTCGGCAATCATTGGGACGATTTGGATGTCCTTTGGCCAGTTGATAGCCCAGGTCAAAATCAAGGGGAGAATGTCAAGTGCTATATTCGGTCCAAAGGATATTCGGATAGTCCTTGATATATAAATGTTAACCCACCTTAGCCTTGTATAATATTTGGTGAAATCGTGTAAATCTTTGAATGCCAATCAATATTTATTTTTCCTATGAGCTCAAATACAAGTGTCCTTTAAAAATATTCAAGGAAACGACGAAGTACTGACGTAAAACTCATGTAATTTTTACGAAAAAACGCTTAACTCAGTAAAATCTGTATATATTTGTAAAGGACATGGTGCGTTTGAATGGCAAGGATCAACTCCATCGAACTGCACTCATATCATTCTTAACTCTAACTTAACTGTAAGACATGTAAAAAATAACAACCTAATATATGATAATAAAATAATACAATCTCATCATAATGGTTACATTGTTAAAGGGCGCGAAGAAAAATTCAAGATTCACATTTACAAAACCAAATCGTTCGAAATCATTAAGTTGATTTTAGTTATATACGCTATGGTAAAAGAAAAGATCTGAAGAGTTTCCTTTCGCATATATTATAGTATTTTACAATCAGCTCAAATGTTATGCGAACGCCTCGAAAACTTTTTAGTTTCATTCATTGATTGGTTGTTAGAGGTTTGATGTTGGTGTGGAATGGGTTTTATAAGTCACATGATTAGCAGTGTATTACTAACCACTCCACCAGCCCCTAACCACGAGTCAGCCATCGGCCGATGGTTAAGGGTCGATTTGTGTGCCTTACCCACGTGCTGACCACAAAATTGATGAGGCAGGCAGTCGCAGGCAGGGCCTGCAATAAACATTGAAGAGCGTCAAGACATGACAAAGGATAATGGGCAAGGGACTGCGAGAGGTGAGTGGATGGGTGGCCGAGTTGGCTGTCATGAGGAGATGAGAGCAGAGGAGGAGGCAAAGTCAATGAGCCATGATGAGAGCAAATCGATTGTTCAACTGCAAAACCCCCAAACGAGTTTAAGCCAACCAAAAAAAAAAAAAAAAAACAAGAAATGAAGAGAAAAATGAGAAGCTAACTAATGTGGCCAAAAGTGAATGGATTTTAGGTTGGGGTTTTAAATCACAAACGGCGACAGAGCAAATCAATTTCATAAAAATGCACAACAGCAGATACTTAGATACTTAGGTGTATGTATCGAGCAGAGGTGGTTGTCTCCCATTGTGGGGCAGGATGGGAAAAATACGAGGAAACGAGTCCAGGCAGCCATCCATCAAAAGCATTTTGCGCCCCAAGCGTTAATCGTTGTCAAAACCTGATAAAGACTGATTGAGTGCTTAATGGCAAAAGCGTTGTGCACAACAGTCAAACACTCAAACACACACACACACACACACACACACACACACAGACACACACCCGCAAATGAAGCTTTGACTATATGATAATCAAGCTGTCGCCGCCGTAAAGAAAATCGCAATTTCTGGGCAAAAATGTGCGGCGCAAACGTGGCCCATCGATATATTTAGCATTGATAGCTAAGGCCGAGTATTGCGCCCACAATTCTTCGGCCAACCCCGCTACCCCACCCCCTCCTCCGCAATTCTCCCTCCCTGCCGCCAATCTTCTCGCTCATCACTCTTTGAGTCGCTGATGAAGATTGAGCGATTGGCGCAACATTTGAAGTTGTGATTTACTTTGTGCCAAGGACTTTGCCTTTAAAGCCAAATATGTGTATTTATTGTCTATGGCCAATGGCTAGCGTCAAAGAAAAAAGAAAGACTGAAACTGAGAGAGAGAGAGAGAGAGAGACAGGTGGAGAGAGCGAGATAGGAAGTGGGTGGTGGGGTGAGCGGGGAAAGAGCAGACGCTACAGTTTACATTGTTTTTGGCTTTTCAATTGGAGCAGTTGAAATTATTTGCATATGGCTGTTATATGAACTGCTTTACAGTGTGTGTATGTTTGTGTGTGTGTGTGTGTGTGTGTGAGTGTGTTGACTGCCTTAAGCGGCTGCAAGTGAAGCGCACAAGCACTTGGCACCGGGGAGCATGAACAATTTTTACTATAGAAAATGTAAAAAATGTGCAAAAAGTACAAATAAAAATACACACCCAAACAAAAAAACACACACACACACACACACACACATGCACACACGCATACTCAAATACAACAAATAACACATTTAAAGGGCGGAATATGAAAGCTTAAAGCTATATGAAAAATATGTTTTCAGTCACTGTTACACACGTCGTATGTGTAACGAAACTGCATATTTTATGGAAGGATCACCCCTTGTTCGGAAGATGCTCAGTATAGCGCTTTAAGATGATTTTGTAAGCCAAAAACTACTAAGAAAATCAACACTTATCCATTAGCAAATCTGTTTGAGTTCAGCTAAGTTATATTCTATGCAGCTGTAGGTAAATCCCATTACTGTAGCTGATAATACTTCAATCAGGAGTCTCTCGTTCACAGTTCACTCCAATCTTAACTCGGCTTAATTCCGCAGTCCACAAGTTGCAGCAACTTAATGACTAAATTTATAGATTTAGCCCTCTGGCCTCCACTCTCCGACACCGAAAGATACGTCATGCTCGATATTTCTATAATAGTTAAAGGATTCGATTGGCTTTTGCCTTTTTGACTGTGATTTTCAGGGCGGAACTGCTTGCGTGCTGGGCGCCCATTAACAAAGCCACAAATTAATTAATTAAAGCGCTTTAAGTGGCCAGCAGAGAGAAAGAAGAGGAGGAGGGAAAAAACGATGACTGGCGCAATAAAGAGGGTTGGAGGTTCCACTAAGAAATTACAAGGAAATTCAATAAGTTTCCAATTATAAGCCATAAAAAAAAAGACAAGGCAACGCAAGGCAATCGTTGAATGCATTATTTAAAAGGCATCGACGTGAAAATATCCTATTGACACACATATTTCAATTAACTCATAATTCATTTCAAATATTTCAGATAGTACTTCGATAACTCTGGTTTCCAAATTGTTGCATATCTTTGTCTTCAAATGATATCCACAATTTAGTTCATTTCAATAGGTGCAGGGTATCTCAATAGCGAAAACATTTCATTATTTGATTACATTAATCTATTGTGTTTATAATATCGATGGAACTGACTCTTCCCAACACCCTGCCCTCTCTCTCTCTCCCTCTCTCTCTCTCCCTCTCTCTCTCTCTCTCTCTCTCTCTCTCTCTCTCTGTCGCTTTCTCTCTATTGCTGTCTCTGTCTTGCGAGGGGCTTGTATTTTAATTATCACAAAAGTTTCATATTCTTTTTTTTATGTGCTTGCCCTTTCGTCTTTCATTTGCTTAAGCCTTTTTGGCGGCAACAACACGCAGGCAACAACTTGAACCACCACCTCCACAACTTTTTGTGCCTTGTCATGTTTTAATGACGCTTCAGCAACAACAACAATAACACCAACAAACAACAACAAAAACAACTGCAGGCACAACGGCAACAACAGCAATAAAATGCTATGAGTCCTTCCATTTATGGAGCCATTTAAACATTTCTCCAGTTCTTGTTGTTGTTTGTTGTTGTTGTTGTTGCTTGTGTTGCTTGTGTTGCTGTTTGCCTGCTCTTCTTCTTCAGCCGCTGGCACTCAAGACATTATCGACACTCTCATAAGTCGTTAACATTCTAAAAGCTTTTCCTAGTATATGAAATATTATTATCATCATCATCATCAGTCATCCAGTTGTGACCTCAACTCTCAAGAAAAGCATTGCAAAAAATTCCAAATTTGAAATAATATTTTGAATTTTCGTATTTCTTTGTTTTGTTTCTATATATTCAAATAGTTTTGAAAAACCAATATTTGAAATTCACTTGAAGTTGGACAATTTGAATTGGAGTTCGCAGCAATTTAAATGAATGTCATTGCAGATAGTGGAAAGCGGCAAGCGCTAAATAATACAAGTGAAAAGTACAAAAACTATTTACATATTATCGATATTATCGCAGCGACTAATGTACATAAATACCATAAGAGTCATTAAAATCACATTTAATAATGTAATCAAAAGTACACAACAAGTGGGGGAGGCGAGTGGCTACTGGCGAGTGAGTTGAAGTTGAAGTTGAGTGTGGCCACACATGAAATATTTATATGGTAATCAGCAGTTAGCACAATCAAATAAGCAAACAGGATATGTGAGCAGACTGTAGAATAGAGAAACATAACAGGCAGGCTTTTAGATAGATAGAGAGAGAGACAGAGAGAGAGGGAGAAAGTTTGTAGAAGCTGTTAACACTGAGATACATGAAATGACCAATATATATAATATATATATATTTGAGTGTGTGTGTGTTATTAGAGCCAACGGTGTTTCATCAATTTAGTCCACTAATTACATTTATATTTAGTTGTTGTTGCTGGCTCTGATTGGATGTGATTTGATTTGAATTGTATCCTAAAATTGTACAAGCCAGAAATGATTATTATTTATGTTTAAATTGAATGTGTGTGTGTGCGTGTGTAAGTGTGTGTGTGTGTCATAGGCTTGGTTGCCAGCATTATTCAGTTTTAATCTATTAATTAAGCATTCGATTTGGGCAATTGCCAGTCGGTTCCGAGACCATTCACAATGGTATTCAAACAATCTAGACCAAATAATGTGGTCATTTCATGGGGTTAATTTGTTGATTGAAAATCTCCTAACGTGGTTATAATTTCAGTAAATAACAGTTAATATACACGTTCCAGCTGAAGGAGTGCTTTGGAAGTTTACAAATTGATTAGTTGGTCGATCAATAAACACAGAAAATAACACTGTTAAGCCAAATTGAACATATGACATAATTTAAGAGGGCAAAATAAAATGGACAGTTTAAGTTTTAAGATGTATGGTTTGATACCCAAAAAGAATATCGTGACTTCATAAAAAGTGGCAAAATGAGATCAAAATGCTTTTAGTTGGCCAGGATATGATGTGTTCGATGTCTTTTCGCTTGCTCATTGAATGGCAGCTCTCTCGACAGAGCTTCAAGGTAATCCACACATGCCGCATAGATTTATCTTAAGCACTTGGTACCCCACCTCATGGTAGGCATTGGCGTTGGCTGGCTGGCAATCAGTAATCAGTAAGCAGTAATCATTTCCAATGGACCCCATAGTTGTTGGCATTAAAACGAGCGTTTAGCAATTGCCCACAGTTCGAATTGGTTCCCGCCTCCACCTCCGGCTCCCCGTTCGATTTCGAGTTTGAGTTTCAGTTTGAGTCCGTGTCCGCTGTCTGCTCAGCTGTTGCCTGGCAGACAAACAAACTAGCCTCAGCATGTTCGTCCTCCCTCTCTGTCTCTGTTCCTATCTGCCTCTCTCTCTCTCTCTCGCGTTGTATCTCTTGGTCGTTGCAAGTTCATTATTGGCGTTACGTGACCTGCAGCAGTAGCTGTAACAGCAGTAACAGCAGTAACAGCATTCGGCTGAGTTGCAGCCTCATAATTGGTA
Source organism: Drosophila glabriapex (assembly GCA_035042305.1). Taxonomy (NCBI): domain Eukaryota; kingdom Metazoa; phylum Arthropoda; class Insecta; order Diptera; family Drosophilidae; genus Drosophila; species Drosophila glabriapex. Next base: position 15,969,768 of record JAWNLN010000066.1, read on the forward strand.
TCTATGTGGGGCATAACCACTCGCATACACTTCCATAACGCCTGAACTAGCTACCAACTACCAAGTTTTTATGGCTATTACACGCAATGCCTCCTGCCCTCCCTGATACCCTCAGGGTCTGCCAGCCACAAAACTTTCGAGTGAGCTCATAAATCATAATTTCATTTCATATCGTGTGTTTTGGTTTTTTTTTTTTTTTGTACGCTCAGGCAATGGCAAAGACAACAATCGATGATTGTTATTACATGTGTGCATTCCACATTGTTGCCAGATCGGCAGTAAGTGTTGTCATAGACAAAAGCTCAGCTGCTGTTCGTTTAAGTAAAACCATCAAGTCAAAACCTAAGCGATATTGATTATATCGAAATGGGCTAAGAAAGTCAGCAAACAGACAAAAGATTATTGATCTGATATTTAATAATAGATTGATCAAAATTATAGCACTATGATTATAGTTTTTGTTACAAAAATATTATAAAATGGTGTATAATAATATAAATATCATTTTATAAATGTTCAGTTTTGAGCCACAAATTGGAATTATTCGAATCGCAGCCGACGGATAAAAGCAGATGAGTAAATGTGGACCACGCAAATGATCTACTCAAGGCTGACTGCTATGACAGCACATGCATGTTAAGCGTTGCCATATTACGCTACTGCTACACTACTCAACGCACTGATGATTTTGACTTTGATTGAACAGTCACAGCAGCTGCTATACCCAATTTCCCGCAGGGAGTGGACTTGTCGTTTGTGGCTTACATACCAGAGCCGAATAGCAAACACGTAGTTACCACCCCATCCTATCCCTCCACATCCACATCCCCATTTCAATTCCCATTCCCATTCAGTTCTCTGGTTGGAAAAGTAAAAGTTAATACGTTATTCATGAACTGCTAAGCGCAGATGTGACTCGCATTGTGATGCTGATGCCAGCTACTGCATGCAGATAAAGTTACAACAACTTCTGCCACCCCACATTCGTCTCTTTCTCTCTGTCTCTCCTCTCTCTCTCTCTCTCTCTCTCTCTCTCTCTCTCTCTCTCTGTGTCTCTCTGTGTGTGTGTGTCTCATTAATTGTATCTTTGTATCTTCTTGCTGTGCCCGTGGAAGTTTAATTAATTATTTAATTTAAAGCACTTGAGCGCGTCAAGAGTCACCAATGAGCTGTGGGCCAATAGCAAATGAACATCCATGGGATTAAGTTAATAATATATGAGCTGTGACCGGGTCCACAACTGAAACCAGCCAGCATCCCATCTCCCACACCCCCACCATTGTACCATGTGTGCATGTCCATGTCCGTGCCTCGACTGTGACTCTGACTCTGACTGTGACTGTGAATGTAAATGTGACTGTGTCCTTGTTGGCCTGCTTGGCTGCTTCACTTAATGCAGACTAATGAGACATTGTGGAACGAATTAATTTCACGCATGATTAACACATTAAATGCCAAAACTAGCCCCCAAAATTAGCTGCACGACTCTCGCTATCTCTGTCCGCCCCTCTCTCTCTCTCTCTCTCTCTCTCTCTCTCTCTTTTCTATTTCTCTCTCTATTTCTCTCTCTCTCTCTCTCTCTTTCTCTCTCATTCTTTATGTCTTTTATTTTTTTAACTAAGACTAGGCGAGATATGAAGAACACGATAAAAAGAGTTGAGAATGCGATCCATCACAGTCTGATAAAAGAGCTTTAGACTTGAACGCAAACTACATGGTCATAAGTAAATTTATTTATATAAAGAAATATGGCTAGTAGACATTAGAATACTTTGATTATTAAACTCTAGTTTGCGTTTTTAAAGAACATTAAAAATCCGTATAAAATTCTTATATAGTATGTAAATGTAAAAAATAAGTAGCATATTAATTTGGGACTCATGAGGACGAAAGAGAGACTCTTTGTCGGGTGTAGGGTTTCTGTATTTTTTTTATCTAAGGCTAAGATTATCGATACATTGGTATTGGTATCGTTTGAGTTCGACTAGAAAGTATGATCACACTATCAATCACACACACACACACACACACACACATACATATATATACACAAATATACAAAATATATATAAATAAACACACATACCTTTATTTAGTTGTCGTCCTTTTGTCGGACTTAAACGCACAAAAGTTTGCTGCTTAAGTTTTACTCGTCGCACTTGTTAGGGCTTAAAGTGGTTGATTTCGGTATTGTTGGTCTCGTTCTCGTTGTTGTTGTTGTTTTTGTTGTTTTTGTTGTCACATTAACCCAGTTCTATGAGAGATGATAACACGGAAGTGTCGTGGCTGTCGTCTGCGAGTGCAACGCTGCAAAAACATTTTTGTTGGCCGCATAAAAACATGAAAATATATGTAACTAAATCTGTTCTAACCACACACATACACACACGCACACACACGAACACACAGATACTTATGTGTGTACTTTGTTATGAGCGAGTGCTTTTTAATGCTCTACTTTCAGAAAACATATTTAAGTCCACACCACTTTTAAGCTAAGCCTGTCTCAAGCGTGAAGAGCTTTAAGCTTATCCTTAGTAACAAGTATAGGGGATTGCTATAGTATCTGAGCTTAACTAAACTATAGACTAACTGAGAAAGAGCTTTCACTTAACCACTTTTATACAATAACGAGAAGTGCAGATGTAAAGCTCGGTTAATAACGTGTTTGAAACTAGCTAAACTTATTTTCCGAGCAATCCTCTAAAGACAGTAACATTTCTTGGTCTGTGTGATCAGCCCATAGCAACTATTCTTCTAGTCAAAAAGTGAAGCTTTAAATTAAACTAATGGTGTTTTTCATAAAACAACATTTTATTAAAGCCAAGTTGTAGATACAAAAACCTAAAGTTTTTCACACTGCATTTGAAAGTTTTGTAGCAATTTAACGCGTGGTTGTCCAGTTACCAAGGCAGATCGAGAGGCAGACAGAGAGAGAGAGAGAGAGAGAGAGAAAGTATTCAACATTCGGTAGAGTATGACAATTTGCTGCTCTTGCACGTTTGTATGCAGTGCATTCCATAGTTCAGTAATCTCGAGTACATTGCATTCCAACTTGTTTAACTTTGCACTTTGGCCTCGCACACTCGCTTGTGGCCTGTGGGTGGGTAGATACGGTTGGTGTGTGCGTATGTATGTGTGTGTGTGTGTGTATGAATGTGTTGGTGTGGCCCAAAGGTCGTCAACGAGTGGTAGCATCCAGAGAAAAAGCCGCATATGACAACAAACACACACACACACCCACACACATAAAGGTCGGAGCATAAATCCGGAACAAGTTACAGTCCCTTTAGGGGAGTTGGACAATTCAGGGGTTGAAGAGGGTGCTGGTTTTAGGGCCTTATTTAATTATGTAAGTAGCTGTGTTTTAACGAGTGCTTTTCGGCTTTTTAAATTAGCATACGAGGCAAGGATTACAGTACCAACTGGATTGGCCTGGCCTTGCAGATAGTTGGATTGTGCTTGTCTGTGTGTGCCCCTCTCTCCCTCCACCTCTCCATCGCTCTCTCCCTCTCTCTCTCTCTCTCACTTTCTGTATGTGTGTTTTTCTGTGTGTGGAAACATGGTCGAATGGCCAAGGGCCACGTTAATAAGAAATCAAATAGCCAATGCCAAATATTCAATAAATTTCACTTTAGTAGTCACGTGCCAGCCAAGTGCGAACACGTACGCGGCACAGTGCAACTGATGCCGAGACCTGCCTCATTCTCCCCCAACCCGCGCCGGACCCCCTCTCCTAAGACCGGTACCACACTATAAGAAAGGCGCTGGTAACCAGACGATCGACTGCTGTTTTCTCCAACTACGTGGGGCTCCAGGTGCAAAGGTCTTACAAAGTGTATGCCACATCAATTCATGTCCTATCCAACTGGCCAGCAGACAACATTTTTCGGCCAGCGGCTTGACGGAGGTGAGGGATGGTGTGGACGGTGCGGGGAGGGGGTAGCTTTCTAGGGTTATTTGGTTGGGGGTAGTCGGTCGCACGTGCTGCAGCCAACGAGCGAGCGTGCAAGCGACGAATTCTTGTGGACGATTGAAATTGCTCATGGCAAGTGGATAAGTGGACATTAATCAAAATAAATATGAGAAACGTGTTGAAATACGAGTATCGCACACACATACACACACACACGCACACAGACATGTGATGGCAACCTATCTCACAGTGCATCAGCAATAAGTGAAAACGATACGGCAAATATATATATATATAGATAGATTCTGTTTTGGATCTGTTGCGGTCTGTTTCCTTTTTCTTGAGTACTTATCTCATGTTGGTTCCCTTTGGATACCTTGAAGATCTGTTGTGTTGTTGGCTAGTCCCTGGGATTTGTAGAGGCGCAAAGTATTCTAATTACTGACTCAGTTTTGTAAAAGTTTTATATATCCTGTCTATCAGCCTTTAATCTCTTGTACTGTCAAGCAAGGGTTAGAAATTGAATTGAATGACAAGGGCTTAAGTTAGCTTATTTGTTTCTTTCAGATGCTTTCAGATAACTTTTCTAACAACATGTATTCTTCAGGTATTCTTTCTTATTGTCTTCTGCTTGCTTTCATTTTCATTCGATTACTCACGCATCATTTGGCGACCGCATTAAAATTCAAAGCACATTTCTATAAACTTGCATAAAAACCCAGTTAAAAACAAAATAAACAAAATATGAAAATGAAAAAAAAAATAAATACATGAAATACATCAAAGTTCAGAGCGGTCCAGGGCCATCGGTTTTGGGGTGTTGTAAAACTTCTAAACAAATTATGCATGAGAAATTCAATTTGCATTTATTTTGCAATAATTTCATATCGGCTCAAAATATCAACAACAATAACAACAACAACAACAACTACAATGGCAACGGCAACTTGACATGCAAAAGAAAAACACGCATTCAAAATGTAAATAACCGGAGCAGCAGACGAAGGTTTCCTATGGTTAGGACATCCATCCGCTGGGTTAGAGGGGACGAGAATGGGCGAAGTGCGTGGGCGTGGGAGTGGTTGTGGGTGTGACTGTGACTGTGACTGTAACTGTGGGTGAGATGTGATATTGGGTCAGGGCCGCTGTCAGTTGCTCTTCATGCGAACATTTTGTTAATGCCAACAGCTGGCAACTTGTGCTAAAAACATTTAAACAGATATCAAGTTGAGCTTTAAGAATCAGAAAGCCACTGACGTCACCTGCAATAAAAGACTTTCCACAGTTAGTACAAAATAAAACGCGTCCGTCTATTTTAAGTTATTTGTCTACTTAATGTCGAATTTTAGGCTAATGCTATATATTTTAAAGACAAGCTTAAAACTCTCTGTCTACTCAAGCCGAGGCTTGCGAGTTAAGTCTGCTGATAGCTACTCCACTCTTTAAGTGAGACGAGCACAGCTTTGTTAATTTCTTAATTAAGACTTGGTAACGCCTACCAGTCAAAATTTGCCAAATTTTGAGCGTGCCCAATAAAAGTAGGGCATTCAGAAAACAGACAACAGTTCCAGCATCTGCCGAAAACAGCCGATGCCAAAAGATCCCCGCACAACAAGAAAAAAAAGAGAAAAAAAATAAACTTTTTCAATATTTTACGAATCAGGTGTTTCCTGTCGAAGTTTCCGCTTAAGGACACGCACACAAAACCTCGAGAAGAAGAACGGGCCAGCTACGGAGCAAAGGAAGGTGCAATGCCGAAATGCCGAGAGGCAGAAGCAGACAGCACGTAAAAATAAAATTTAATGAAATGTAACTGGATATGCCACACACACACACACCTACACACACCTACACCCACAAAGGGGAGGGTAGGGGTAGGGGATGGCCAGTCAGACAGGTAGAATGTCAAAAAGCCTATTTAGCATATATTTACTGGCAGAAACGAGGGCAAAACCAGGCCAACCAAAAGAAAAACTTCTGCTAAAAGTTGCAAAAAAAAAAATATTTATATATATATATGAAAAGTAGAAAATCCCAGGAAAGTGGTGCTAAAGGGGAGGTTCGCTGCTGTCATTGAAAATATTATAAATCATGTGCTACATTAGCCATGCAACGCTCTGGTGGCTTCTGCAAATTGCCATTAAATTTATGGAACAAATACAAATAGCCCAAAGATGGCACTGAACTCATTCACAACAGTCGAATCAGCACTTGAGCATCCCCCGTGCAACTTAGTGATTACAGACTTTTCCAAGAGGTCCTTTACAAAAATATATAATACACGCAGAACAAAAAAAGAGTTATCGGAAGACAATCCCAAAAAAAAAAGATACGCAGTGTTAGATTAAGTATTCGATACTCTATATGATATTCATTAATATATATATTGAGATAAGAGTGTCAAATGATTAAAGTACAGGTATATCGTATCATAACCCAAAAAAAGATTAAAGTGACACGTTCAAAACTATGTTCGGGCCACTTGAAAGTATCAGCCTATTCAGTACTCTACTGCATATCATTATAAAATTTTTTCTGGTATCGTAAAATACAGAAACATTATTAATCCACCAATTCCAGAGAGGATACCTTCCAATTCTCAAATACACTCATTTTCTAGTTAAATATATATTATATTATATCCAACGAATTGTGTATAACATTAAAAAACAGATAGACGAGCTAAAACCTTTCATGGATTTTGTAATAGCCCTTAAATTTTATATTTATTTTTTTTATATATATATTTCGGTAGCAGATAAGGATATTAAGGGTTCGGCTTAGTTGAGATTCAGTTGCTTTGCATTTGGTTTGCTTTTGTTCAGTGTTTGCCACTGCTTGAAGCCCGCATTTGACGCGGTTTTGGTTACCACTTGCCAGGCAGCCAGGCAGACAGGCAGCCAGCCAGGCAGTCCCCTTACTTTTGGACCTTTGTGGCAGCACCCAATCCCCCCCCCCCCTGAATTTGGACCTTGCCACGCCAGGCACGGCACGGATAGCAACTGCAATTGAATTGTTGTTTCCACTCGCCCGCTTGGCCCCGTTTCCGATTCGCGTCTCGGCCAAAACTTCTTTTCCCCAATAGCGATTTGCGGCGGAAAATTGTGATTTGTTGTAGAGCGCGAACGATTTTCATCAGCTGTCGTCGCCGTTGTTGTCGCCGTTGCCGTTGTCGTCCTTGTCGTCCTTGTCGTCCTTGTCGTTGTTGTCGTCTTCATCGTACTACGAGTCGTCATCGTCTTTGGCAGCTTTGCATTTTGTTCAGATACTTATCACACAGTTTGGCAAATGCTGCACAAAGTTTTGCTTAATAGCCTGGAAGTTTTTAATGAAATGCTTTTGCGTTTGCTTTTGCATTTGCCATTGCCATTCCTTTGCTTGGCTAAAGCCTTAAAGACGCCAAAGCTAAGCTCAACTTAACTGAGCTACAAACCTTACGAAAGACTCCCCAAGAATGACCCTCATCAAGGCTAACCATGCATTTAACCCAAGTCAAATTGGAATTCCATTCTCCATTCTCAGAAAGAATGCATGGAAGAAAGAAAGAAAGGAACAACAACAAAAAGGTGAAATGTCACACTCAAATTTTTTGCTTTATTAAAATAAAACAAGAACTTTCCATAATCACAAATAGAACGCTGCACAAAAGGTGGATGAATAGCTGTCCTCAGGCCCATGTCTCTCTGACACCTGTCTTCATACTCTAAACATCAACAGGAACAGCAACAGCAACAGCAACAGCAACCGCAGCAGAGAGGGAAGAAGATTAAATGTTTACTTGGTCAAGAAAATTAATTTGCTTGCGCATTACGTTTGATTTTAATAAAGTGTCGCCGGGCTGAAAGGCTTTTGTGTTACGGTTTCGGTTCGGTTCGGTTCGGTTCGGTTCGGTTCGGTTCCGGATCGCAAACTTAATAAACTGCCACTTGTGTGCCCCACTCTACTTAATATGTGTAAGTGAGTGTCCAACATTTGTCATTTGTGCAAAGTACGCAGCATTCTTTTCTTCCTGTTCCTGTTCCTGTTGTTGTTCTTGTTGTTGTTGTTGTTGTTTGTGCATGGCAAACATGACAGCACACATTAATTTACTGTGCTCTCTGCTCGGTAATTAAAAGCGAAAGTGTTTGCCGCCGCGAAAGCATGCTATGACAAAAAAACAAAAAAAAAAAAAGAACCAGCACCAACAAAGCGCTCAAGGACCAAAGAACCAACAATGCTCATTACTCCGCCAAAACCGAGACTGACCCTTTTGACGCGCCCGGGACAATGAAGGAGTGACACACAAGAGCACATTGAAATCAAATCTAATTGACTACACAATACCCTTGCGGTCGTTAGAAGAAAATATGTGTGGGGCCAGTGTATGAGGGAGTCCGTTTAAGGACATTTTTATGGCGTCTGCAAACAAAAGACCCATGAGGAAAATGTATTTCATTTACAGCAAGGAGCATTCACATGACGCCTCTTGCCTCGAACTGCAACAGCTGTTGACTAACCAATATGCCCAACTGTGGCAGCAGCGGTGTGAGCTAAGTATGAACTGAGAACTACAGCTTAACAAGAAGGTCGCTTGCTGTTAGATTTATGATGGTCTCATTAATTATGGTCCAGCCCAAAATAAAAGATGGCCCTTGTCGCACTTGAAACTTGCAATTAAATGGGGAAGCTGCCAAGTCGCGACACGCAAATCAACATAAATTGCACAGCCATTGCAGAGGTCTTGAGGACCTCTCAGACACTTGCAGCAGCAGAGGCAGCTACGTAATCGCATATGGAGGCGCATCCGCACATAAAACGGTAGAGAGCCCGGAAATAGATTGTGGCATTTGGCACGCGCGACATTCAATGCGCATATAAATCCAAAAATCGTTGCCAATTTGCTGCTCGGGCGCATTTTTATGGCCACCCCAAATACAATTTTTGGGATTGAGACTAAGCGTGCTTGTGTGTGTGTGTGTGTGTGTGTGTGTGTGTGTGTGTGAGTGTGTATGTATGCCATCAAGGATGGGGCCAACAAATTCATTAATTCCGCCAGTCGGCAAGTTTTCTAATTAAAACAACAAACAAATGGCCAGTAAAGGCACAGAGCCAGTGACAATAACAATACATATGGAAATCGTTTGGCATTGGAGCAGAAGCTGAAGTAGCTTCTTCATATAGCTTATCCCCAGCCACTTGGTCGGCACATATCTGTGGAGCGGAAACTGTCTGGCAAGATGCTAATTCGGTTAAAAACTTTTGTCGTCAAGTTTCCAGCAACTGGCTCGCTCGCAGTCAGTCAACCATCCAGGTTCAGTCAGTCTGTCAGTCTGTCAGTCAGTCAGTCAGTCAGTCTGCTGCCTGACACAAACTTCGTTTAGAGCTTGTCCAATGTTCTGGGTCCAAAATAGCTTCTGCTTGTGCTTCTCCTACGGCTCCGGCTCCTGATCCTGCTACTCCTCCTCTCTCGCATTGTTATGCGGCGCATGCAAATTGAAGCGGCAGCTTCATCATCAACTTCATGTGATATGCATCAGTTTGCCAAAAATTGTTTGTTAAATATGCAATCCGTCCACAACTCGCTCTCTCTCTCTCTCTCTCTCTCTCTCTCTCTGTCTCTCTTTCCCCCAGCCCTAAACCTGCACCCCCCATTCGACAGCATAGCCCTCAGCCCCACAATACACAACATTATGGCCATGGCCCATTTATGGCTTGTTCTAGCAAATTTTGCAGTATTTTAAATGCCATTCAAATTGTGTAAAATATAAACGTGCATTGTTCCAGATTTAGTGATTCTCCAGAATGTGGGTTTTATGTTGTAACAACCCTAATACAAGTATTCAAGTGAGCTTAGCTAATACACAGTGGGAGAAAGTCTTTGCATGCTTGACAACATATTTACAGAAATAGGTAATAATAAGAATGTCCCTATTTTATGAGGGACAAATATGTATGCTAATGCTAATGCACACAAGAAGAAGTCAAGGAGTCAAGGTACTTTTCAAATGCAATTTTTACAGAGAACGGAACTTACTAAGTACTATGGAATCACTTCTGACATATTCGAATGCATCATATCAGCTTATATTGGAGAAGAACAAAGATCCCACTAACCAATACTATACTGGGATAATAGAAAGGAATCTCATATAGGATCCTTAAGTAACAATTTCGTTAACCAACAGACAGTGGTCGGTCTAAGAATGCGACTTACTTGTTATGCTAGGAGTAGTTCATATTTAGTATTTAAACATATGGCGACTACTTAGTCGTGTTGACTTATTCGAGTTGTCGGTTGCAGTGTGTTGTGTAATGTTAATCAGTGAATGTATCTCAATCCAATCTACACTCATTTTCTTGGCACACATTATCCGCTAGATGGTGCTGCAGCTGTTTGATAGAACATTTTGAGGGCGTTTAGCTAAAGATCTCACTGCCCACAGTTCTCGGGCCCACAGCTAAACGACTAAACATTTATTTTGCTAATAATTTATTTATATGCCTGTCAATATACATGTAGCATTGTAAATAGCAGCGTTGCCCCCTCGAGGCGCTCAATTTGCTGAAATAAGCAAAAAAAAAAATAGAAAAAACGAGAAGAAAAAAAATAGAATCGCAGAGGAACAAGAACCAGAACAAGAACAAAAACAAGAGCAAGCAAATGTGTAACACAACTAGAACCACAGGCACAGAGCGAATTGATTTGCTTTATGAACGTCAACGCCGACCGAGACGCGATTATTATGCACCCTCGTCAGCGGGTCGACAGACAGCGAGTGGAGTCAGTGACTCATATCATTATGGTGCATGTCCTGCGGCGCCACGCGTCTCGTTCACTTCCCTCCCGCGACTGCCCGTTAACAATGCTTTGATGCCACATTTTGCCACTGTACACATGCCCCACCGAAACCACTCCACAATCTCCCCTGGCCAACTTCAGCTGGTGCTGCTTGGCATCTTGCTTAGTCGATGTTTGCGCTTGTTTTTTATGTCTAGTGCCACAAACCGCACTCGATTTCCACATGAATGGGCAAAGGCAACGAAGACGACAGACGACAGACGCCAGACGGCAGACGGCAGACGGAACACGGAAGACAACAACAAGGCCACAACGAACAACGCTTGGCTACCTGTTTGCCTGACTCTCAGCCATATCCTCAATCCATCCTCATCCTCATCCTCATCCTCATGCTCATGCTCATGCTTGTGCTCATGCTTGTGCTCATGCTGATGCTCTCATCATTCAATGCTATATACGCTATCCATTCGCATTTGTTCGATTCCTTTTCTAAATGTTTGTTTTGTGCTTGCTGTTGTTGTGTTTGCCTCATTGATTAATGCGTAAATATGCGTTCCATTGCTGCGTTCTGTTTGTTGTCCTGCCGCTTATCCTTGGCCTCTTTGAACTGGTCTTAAGCATTTCTCAACTTTCAGCTTAAAGTTGTGACTCTCACTGAGAGCATAAATATTTTATCTGATCTTAAACAGACCTTAAATAAATGGATTTCACTGGATATTTGTTGTGAAACGGCTTAAAGATCTTGTCCTGTGTGCGACAGATTGATTGTGCTGGAGTTTATGGAGAGCTATTATGATGATTTTTTGAAAAATTTTGCTAACCTTGTCATCGGGTCGATACATGAATGAATGAGAAATCCTTCAGTTTCAACAATATCTTGCAACAATATATTCAGCCCCATGCACCGACTAACCTTCTGTTTAAAATCCACATTGTCACCTGGTCTTATTCATAAGTCATTTTTGGTAATCATATCAGATTGTTCTAAACTACTCTCTAATACGCTTGATGTATTTATTTTTGTTTTATTTGATTTATATATTATTTATTATTAGTATTTCCCCAGCTGAGACTGTCTCAGTCTGCTTATTGCCGGGCAATCTTCCAAACTGTGTTCTGAAGTTTCGAAATTTTCACACGACATCTTCCATAATTTAAATTCTGTGCAGATGTTTGTCTTCTGCCAGAACGTCTCTTATTAGGTGAAATTTTTACTCGTATTTAGTCAATCACTGGTCCGCATTTTCTGTCATCGCGGCCGAGTAGTTTTTTTGCAATTTCTGGCGCCATGAGACCCTAGACATTAGACACCAGATAGGTGATTTGGTGAGAACGTCTGCAACTTAATTTCCCAGAATGCCGGAATGTTATCCTAGCCTATTTTGTGAACTGTAAACATTGCCATACCAATCTGGAGATACGCTTATAGGCAGTCTTTGTGAAGGAGTTGCACCCCTCTATGACATGAATATCTGCCTGTAAAATTCTTGAGGAAATTCTAAGGAAGTTTCGATATGTGCCCTGACAGCTTATAAATTTATATATTAACCTAAAGTGCCTATTTGAATAGTCGCGAGCCATGCTGGCCGACTTTGATAATGTCATACAAAACATGTTGATAATTATCGAAATCACGAAACGTCTCTGCTGCCTCAAACAAACCTGCTGTCGTAGCCTTACATGCAACGTGTCAGGCAACAAAGTGTTAATACACTCGACACACCTGTAAAAATGTGAAATATGAAATGTGAAATGTGCGCTCGTGGCAAGAACGAGGTGTGAGCTGTGTGTGAGCTGTGTGTGAGCGGTGTGTGAGCTGTGTGTGCCGAGAGGCGTGAGGGTGGCGGCATTGGGGGCTGATGGTTGACGGGTCATAAGCATGTGCACATGGCAGCGATTACGTAACGCGACAGGTGCCATCAATCATATTTAGGGTAGAGAAAAACACCTCCCGTCCCCAACCCACAGACCCAAAATTGAGTTGAGTTAAGCTCAGTTGAGTTCAGTTGAGTTGAGTCGAGTTGAGTTACAGGCCCGGCCTGGCCTGGCCTGGCCCGGCATAAGATAAATGGCCGAGATTTGTTGTTGCTGTTGTTAGCTGGCATTTAACATTTTTAAGTAAGTGGTTAACTAGTCGAATGAGATAAGAAAACGACTCTAGTAATTATTATAGCAGAATGCGTCCCACTCACCGAATGTGAAACGACATTCGGAATGAAATAGATGAATAAGTTGGGAAGACAATTTCTTATGTGGGATTTGGTTAGCCAGAGAGCCGACATGGCCTGAAATTGAAAACGAGCCAAGCCAACTGACAGATTGGCGGGGGAGATGGTGCTGCATGGGGTAAGGGCTATGGGGAATGCGGCAAGTGGAAATGCGAAATGGGAAATGTGAAATGGAAGCTGCTGATTGCCCACAGCACGCGCAATCCAAAACTCTACCAGTTCCAGTCTCATTCTATCTTGATAGTGCCGCCGGATTAAGCAGCAAAACGCATGAGCTGACAGTGTGCGGGGAGGGTGTGGCGGGAGAAGGGTAGGAGGGTGTATGATGGTGGCAGAGGGAGGGGGAGGGGTATGTGGTGCTTCAGTTGTTGGTCGATGCTTAAGGGCAAAGTAACGAAAATAACGCAAAGCTGCAGCTGAAGCACAAGGATTACGAAAGGATTCGTTTCTAACGAGATTGACAACAAACCGCAATGCCATCTCAACACACACACACAGTCAGTGTGCATGCTGTGTGTGTGTGTGTGTGTGTGTGTGTGTGTGTGTGTGTGTGTTGTCGCTGGGTGTTGCGTTTTTATTTGTATGTTGTACTACGCTTCTATCCATATTCCCACAAGCGGGTCAAACCATTTGATTATCAAGTGTGCAACGCACTCAAAAAAAGAAGCAGATACACTTCCAGGAATACTCATGTGGGTCCAAATCTAATAGAAATCCGATTTTCTTTCATTTTTGAGCGGTTTCCGTTCTTAATTATTAAGTTTTGAATTGTATGGTTAATATGGTTAATATCTATTCAATTTGAAATCGACTTGTTAGAACTTAAGGCAGCTTATTACTGGGCATGTATATCTAATCCAATATCATTCTTCACCAAGCATATCCTTTAAAATTTGTAATTTTATTTGTCTTTTATTTTTTTTCTCGGCACTCGTACTCGAACATCAGTCTCTGTGCCTGATTCTGTGAAGTTTGCCAAGTGGTTTACTCATTGTCGAATCGATTTGCATTCGTTATTAACTTCGGGAAAGGATATTTCGAGGTTGTTGTGCTCGAACTGCATTTTCCTCTTTTTCAGTCTATCTCTACCATTCCATTTACTAAGTGGGGATATGGTCTGTAGTCCGGGGATGTGGTGGATATATATATGTATATATATATATATATAAATATGTATATAAATATATATGTATATGGTATATGCCTTATTCTGCAAACAAAGCGAATTTCACCCCATAAAACTAAAACGTTGGATTTAATTTTGCAAAATAAACATAAAAATCGCTTTTGCCAACTTTTGGCACACTTACATATATGTATGTATGTACGAATGTAAGTATGTATATATATTTGACTGCGTATTTCAGAACTGGCTTTTGTTTTTGTGTATTTGGTTCTTTATTTGTGCTTATGTACTTTTCCATATTTATCTTTATCACATCTTTGGCAAAGACAGCTAGCTCTTGACTACTACAAAAAGTCCATATGTATGCAGGCAAGTGAATCTGTGCATATTGAGATAATGCAAACGAAACTAAATCAAAACTCCGTTCAACGGAACTCAGATCCGGCAAAACGAAAAAAAAGACAATTATATATGTTAAATGAGAAATGAGAAATGTAAAGCGAACCGAAATGAACACAAATTCATTATTCATTTGCCTAGAAAAACAACAACAAAAACAACAGGAGAAACAACAAAAGACACAAACAAATAAAACAGAAAATCAAATAGAAAATTCAAATAATACAATTACAACAACTGCAGGCGGGGAAAGCCTATAAAAAGGGTTGCGGGGCTGCGAGTTGGGTTTGTGGTGTCCAAAATCGTTTTTTGAGTTTTCTCATTTATTGCTGATTTTGTTGCTGCTGCTGCGGCTGCTGCTGCTGCTGCTGTTGTTTGTTAAAAAAGTTTTCTAATTAAAACAACAACTGACAAACGCAAATTGTCAACGTATTTGCACACACACACACACACACACAGAAGCACACACAGGGAGCGAGATATATTTACCAACTGCAAAATGCTTTGTTGGCCAAGGGAGCTGTGGCAGTAACGGGAATGGGGGGTGGGGAGGGGGGTGGTCCAAACGCGAGCGGAGAAGAGGGGAGTGGTTCGCAATAGTTGTTGTATCTGCAAGCGCTGGCCCTTCGGCCATTTTGGGCGTGGCGCCTGACTGCCAGCTGAGTGGGGCATGCAAGGGGTTTAGTTGTGTTAGCAGCTCTTGTTGTTAGCAGTTGTTAGATTAGTTTGACTTTTTGCTCCTCCTCTCTTTTGCTCTTGCTTTTTGTCCAGTTGTCAAAATGCTAAATGTCGACAAAGCACAGCGAGGTGAGGAGCAACCAAAAGGTGGGTAGCCAGATAGAGAGAGAGAGAGAGAGAGAGAGAGAGAGAGAGAGAGAGAGAGAGATAGAGAGAGAAATTGTCAGTTGATGATGTCCATGCAGCCAGGAGCAGGATCAAGTAATTGTTTGCGTTGTTTGTAAATTATCTTAAAAAAGAAAACCGAAAGAAATGGCTGATAAAAATATATATTTGCTTAGAGTGCTCGACGAGCATATACCCTGCAGTCCCACATTCCTCATTAGAAAATATATATGTTCGCTGAGATCCCTTTTCCGTCTCGAAGAAGGCAAGAAGCAATCAAAGACATATGAAGTGAGTAACATTTCTGCTTCCTGTCTATTTTAAAACAATTATATGGTATACGAAAATCAACAACATGCTGGAACAATATTTTGGTCTCAGCAAATTAGCATAGCTTTTGTAATATTTTTGTATTATTTTTGTTTCAGTTTTCCCTGCTACGCTTTGGTTTTCATTCATATTTGAGGTTGAAACAGCGCAGATTAGAAACAACTGAAGGCTAATTCTGATTAGAACCAACTGAAGGCTAATTGTGAAGTGCAGTGAAATGTAGCAAAAAATTAATTAGGCATTGTGAAAATCTTTTACAATTGACAGTTTACTAGTTTACCAGTCAGTCGGTACAATATTATTTTATATATATCTATATATCTAACAGCAGTTTCTTTAAGGATTGTGCGTATTCACTTCGTTGTAACATTTTGAAAGAAACCTCACCGATCGCGTATTGTATATATATATATGTATATATGTAACACTAACAGAGTCTATATAGTTATAACCGACTTTTCTGTTTCAACAATTTGTTGGATTTCTTAATTTATAATGAAAGTTAGATATCGGCGACTTGACTCTAATCAACAATTATATGTCATTTATGACGTATTTCCTTTAATTCAATTCAGATGAATATCCATATGCCATTTGAGGGCTAACATCGAAAAGTTGTTGCCTTTAATACTGTGTTCTTTTGTCCCTGATGAAATTCAATTTTTAATTTGGAAACTGTGCTGCAAAATAATCAGAGCATATTATTTGCATAAACTTTGCAACGAAAAACTGTAGAGGCGGGAAAGGAAAACGGAAAACTGAAACCGAAAACTTTCATCAGCGCTCCGCTCCGGCCTGCTCTGCTCTGGACACGAAGTTCAATCAAATTAATTTTCCCATTTAAGCCAAATGGCCAATCAGAACACTCGCTGTCTATCTGTCTGTCTGTCTGTCTGTATGTGTGTGTGTGTGTGTGTGTGTGTGTGTATGTGTGTATGAATAATAATTCTTATGATTACGTATACGTATTTCACATTTTGCGTTCGGCGTTCGTCGTCATCACTTTGTTTTCACCATTTCAAGCGCAAATTGCCGCTGTTATTGTGGCAATTGTACTCAGGCACACACACACACACACACACACCATCACAACAAGAAAGCAAACACACAGATACACACACACACACACGCGCGCAACCGTTATTATTATTTTAACAACAATTTTGAACTGTTTGGGGCGCCGCATTGTCGGCGCCAAGCGTCGAAGGTCGCGTAATTCAAAAGCAATTTGTCGAAATTAAATTTGATTACATTTATCGCGCCAGCAGCTGCCCCATTGAATGAGCACCAGCACCCGCCGTTCCTTCTCCGCTTCCCATCAACTTCCTTCTCCATTTCTCTCTACGGCTTCAGCAATATTTTTTTCACCATCTAGCCGGCGCTCAACTCTTTAATCGCTGGTAATTGCCATAAATTGCCCCGACAGAGCTCCCCCAGTTGCCGCCCACTCTTCCGTTTCCCCTTGCCCCGCAATGTGACCACACAGTTTCCAAATGCTGATCAATACAAATCGCATTAAAACTTGGCAGCGCTTTAAAGTATGCATCAATTTAAAAAGCGAAAACCGAATTTGCCTAAAATCGAGCAAAAGCCTTCGACCCAATAAAATTCAATATCAAATTTGGCAACAAAATTATAAAATGAATGGTCTACGTTTAGCAAGAGATCTAGACAAGAATATGCAAATATGCCCAAAAGCAACTTGGAACGTTATTCAAAGAACGATTCATTATATTATTGACTAGCATAGCATGTATCACTGATCTGATCTACTTCCTAGAACTGACAACTTGATACGGTTAACAAACTATGCAGATAAATAAATAAGATCGCAATCGGAACTTAAAATAGCTGAGCCATAAAATACCGATTAGTAATTTTATAGTCCACAAATTAAGAATAATGATTGAACCGAAGAGGCCAAATCTCTCTCTTATTGTTGTTGTTGATTTGGTTCTTGTTGAAAACCGTGTTGTTTGTTGAGATCTGTCGAGCTTATTTCCCAGACCAGATTTTTCTGTAAGGAAGATAAGGTCGCATTTAATTTTTTTTTGTTTATATTTGATAAATATTTATTTACTATCGATCGCAGTTCTTTAGAAGAGACACCCTCGGGTGCTTATATCGATCAGATAATGACCATAAGATAATTTTAAGAAATTCCCCCATCTAAATCATAAATGTGACAGTTCGATGACTGTCAGCAGCCGTAATCGTGTGTCATTTACAATTCTTTCAACGCATTTTCTAGAGTTTGAAATCCTTTCAATACATTACACATAGTTGCATTATATTGAGTTATTCGAATGGCATTATCTTTCTGCTTTATGCATATTTATCGGTAGCAAAACGTCTCATCTGGAAAATTCTTCGTTTGTTTGGCGTTTAGTTGTTATCATTGAATCGCTTGCGCCCTGTGAGCTTTTGGCTTGCCACAATTTTTGCCTTGTGTGGTTTTCCCTAACCTCCATCTCTCTCTCTCTCTCTCTCTCTCTCTCTCTCCCTCTCTCTGTCTATCTCGCTCTGTCTCTCTCTCTCTCTCTACCCCGTTCCTTTTTCGGATAGTCAGTTGTCTTGTCAGCACTCAAATGGACGGCACAAGTTGCTAAAAGTTAAAGTTTTGTGGCTGCGGCATCAGCAGCGTTGCTCTTGTTGCAACATAAAGAGCCACACACACAAACACACACACACACACACACACACACACACACACACACACACATTCACCGTAACTAACATAAACGTTTTGGCACCACGAGGCGAACATCAGCAGCTAACTAAACAAGCTGGGATGGTGGCTGGAAACAGGCTGGTCGTTTGGGTGGTGCACTGGTTGGTGGCACCAACTTTTGCTCCTCAATATTTTCGTAAACCAACCAAATTGTTGCAACAAATTCAGGCAACAACAAATACACACATAAAAAGAATGCCTAAATGAAATGTTTTGAGGTTAGCCAAAAATATTTTCCAACCATTTTGCGAGTGTGTGCACAGAATGTGTGTGCGTGTGTGTGTGGGTGTGTGTGTGTGTGTGTGTGTGAGTGTAGTCAAAAACCAACTAAATGCCAGAAATTGTTGCTATTTTTGCTGATGCGCCCACCACCCCAAAAACAAAATCCTAAACCAAAACCCTAAACACATTCGCCCCTTTATTAAAATGTCAAAACATAAAATAGATGCGGAGGCTGAGACGGTGAAGGAATGGGGAGGGGGAGGGAGAGGCAGTAGCAGCAACACACAACCAGTGATGGGCAAAGCGGGAGGGTGATAATAAAATGCCATCAAACACATTTGTCAGTTGTTATTGTTGTTGTTGTTGTTGTTGTTGTTGCTATTAAATGCAACGCAAAATAGAAACAAAAGCAAAACTGGAAAATGGCAAATGCTAAGGAGAACAGCCGCAGGGTAAGGAGCAGCCGTCAAAATGCTGCTGCTGTGTGTGTGTGTGTGTGTGTGTGAGTGTGTGTGGGAATGTGTGTAAGATGCTTTTCTCCATTTACCAGTTAAAAACATCTTAAAAGCTACTTTTAACCACAATTATGTAAATATTAACACAAACGTACCGTAAGACAAAAGCACAACACAGACGTGAGTGTGTGTGTGTGTGTGTGTGTGTGTGTGTGTGTGTGTGTGTGTGTGTGTGTGTGGATAACATATAAAGCCAACAAAAACAACAAGAACAACAAGAAAAGAACTGAAGTTGTGTCTCCGTCTCTGACTGTCGACAACAGAACCATTTACCATTAGCATGTGTCTAGCGGATGGCTGTTAAGGGTGAATTGAGGGTGGGTTGAGGGAGGTTGAGGGAGGCTAGCGGGCGGATAGGCAATGAGTTTCTCGGCTGCTCTCAAAGGAGAGGGTCGCGATGGCCAGTGGTGGAAGCGACAGGTGTTGAAGTTAACACCGAGACAAGACGACAAGACGTAAAGACGAAAAGGCGCAGGATGTGAGTTGAGTTGAGTTGAGTCATTTGGGAGTCGAGGAGTCAAGGAGTCGAGCAGTCGTTGCTTGATGAGACGAGACATAATCCCCAAGACGCACAGGGCACACATACACAGAGTGTGAGAGAGAGAGAGAGAGAGAGAGAGAGAGAGAGAGAGAGAGAGACAGACATAGATATCGACAGACTGACATACAGAGGACGGGCAATGTTAATAAGCAGCAGCAGCAGCAGCATCAGCAGCAGCAGCAGCAGTAGAAGCAGCTTAGGCTGTACCATTATTATCGAAAGCTTTTAGACATGGCACCAGGTCACGTCCCGCCGTCCGTCCGGCAGTCGCTCTGTCAGTCCATCAGGCAGTCATTCAGGCAGCAACCAAGTCAAATGAGCAAACGAAATGCAAAATGCACAGACAGACAGATAGAGAGACAGCTGGACAGACAGTCAGACAGACAAAGAGAATGTGGGATACAGTGGGATACAGACGACAATCCGTTTTCATGGCTGATTTAACAAAGTTGGGAATGGCAGGCCAGCAATGCACCACAGTAGAACGTAGCGGAGGACAACAGAGTGACAGAGAAAAAATAGACAAAGAGAGAATGTGTGTGAGAGAGAGAGAGAGATAGAGAGAGAGAGAGAGAGAGAGAGAGTGAGCGGAAAGAATGATATAGAGCAAAGAAGGAGCAAGTGCAAGGGAGATTGGCAGGCCTGCAACAAATGCATACAATTAGAAACCCAACAACTATCGAATACAGTCATCAACAAACATTAAAAGATACACTCTGCGAATCTCATTTAAAGTCGTTTTTCACCTAAAGAATTGAAAACATAATTTTTAAAATATTGTTTTGATTTAAGTACAGCTGCCACAACGGAAAGCTCAACTCATCTTGGGTTTTATTAAGGATAAATCCGAAAAGATAATAAGAAACTCACGAATGAATTGAACTACTTCGGCGAAATAGAATTCAACTATTAAATATATAACAAACGTGGAACAACCCAAGTAAACCCTTAAGCTAAAGACTAATCAGATCAAGTCTCTTGCTATAGGTTTTTACTCATATGCAGTGTCAATTTACAGTTGATTAGTAGTAAAGAGAAAAGAACTTAAATCAAAATTGAGAAACCTACACTACTTTACATATTGCAACATTAACAATTTTGGCTAGTTAGTTAGTTAGTTAGAAAGCTAATGGACTATGTTCAGTAATGAGTGTATGTTAGAAGCTGATAAAATGTGAAATTGACAAAGCTTTCAATGATTTGCTGGTTGTGGGATGCGCACACTGAAGCGGAGCAGGAGCAGCTGAAACGGATTGGGGAACGCGCAGTGGAAGGGGATAGGGGAATGTTTTGGTTTGGTTTGGTTTAGTTCATTGATAAAAAGTCATGCCAGCGCTGCAATGAGTAATGTTGTGCGACAGGTGGCACAAAGAAGGGAATGTGTGGGTGTGTTGGGGGTAAATGGGTGTCGCACTTGTTGCCAAAATGAAAAATATTCCAATGCAAAACATAATACAACAAAAATAAAAGCTAAAATGAAAATGTTACGCGACATTAACATGGAGAATGCACGGAATGCAGGACACAGGACATGAAGCAGCGGGCGATAGGGGTACCGTGTCTGGGCTGGAGCGGGGGGGCGGGGGAGTGGTTCGCTTCTGGGCGCTGAGCGTAAACCAAAATCACATTATGCCAGACGACGCTGCCAATGCGAGTATGTGGAATAAACAAGGGCGCCACAGATGATGGGTTGTGCTGCCTATGCGGCAGTGTAAGCGGGAAGTGTTGTGGGTGGTGTTTAGGGTGGGGATGGGGGTGGAGGTGGTGTGTATAGGGGAGGTCAATGCAGTCACGGGTCTAAAAATCAAAAATTTGAATTTCGATCACGTCTTCAATTACGTCGAATCGACGTGCATATAAATCAACAGTGAAGGGAAGCCCACAGCCAATGGGAGACGGCACAGGGGAGTATAGAAAAGAAGAAGAAAAAATACAGGAGCGCAGTAGAAGGGATGCGAAGCAGTTAGACAGTCAGTCAAATGTGGTTCTTGCTTATTGTTGTTGCTGCCGTTGTCAGCCAGCGTTGAGTTTTGTAAATCAAGTGGAAATGCCACAGCAAAAAAAGAAGCAAAAAATCCAAATGAAAACGAAGAGAGGCAACTTAGAACTCCCATTTAGGTAAGGGTGGGGTGTGTGTGTGTGTCATAGTTGGATACAGAACTGAGTGGTTTGGGGCTGGGCGGTTTTTGGGACGCACTCATGCAAAGTGCAGTTGACATGCGGAAATTGTAGGTGCGCTACGAACTGAACTCAACTGAACTGAATTGACTGAATTGGAGTCTTCTTCAATGGGGCATGGCCACTTCATGTATAGGCGTGTGTGTGTGGGGGGGGGGGGGTGAGCTGGAGCTGAGGCTGGGGCGAGCAAGGGGCATGGTAAGCACTCGAGAACAAATCGTGCGAAAAGCGTAATACGCACGCACACCAACACCACCAACACCAACACACACACACTTACATACACTCTAGCACACTCAGGGAGAGAAGAGGCTGAGCAGTGTCTACGAGTGCTGCTTGAAGATGTTGCACTCAAGTTTTGCGCATTTCGCGTCAACTTTTTGCAGCAATCGGTACTCGCTAATTGCTTCTATGCTGCTATGGCAAGACTGAAAACAGGAAGGGGAGCAATAAAGATTGTGGCATCAAGGTCATTGCAACACAGTTGCCCCAGCAAAATTATGTAGGCATCCAGTGTAATTCGATAATTGTTGTTCTTGTTGTTGCTGTTGCTGTGGCACATGTTTGACGGGAATTTGATTTGAGTTCAAACAGCAGCTATATCTACATCTAAATCTACATCTATATCTATAACTATATCTACAGCAGCAGCAGAACTTCATCAACAGTTGCCTCTTCAACTGCAACTGCTTTGCCTGCGGATGTGTCTGTGTGTTTGTGTGTGTCTTTCAATTGGAATTACGTCTGCCAACTGCTTGAGCTGCTGCTGCTGCTGCTGCTGCTGCTGCTGTTGCTGTTGCTACACCACACCAACATACACACACTCGCATAAAAACAACAACAGCGTTGAATTTGCATTGCCCCCAAGTGATGAACATGTGTCTCTTCCTCTCTATATATATACATACCACGTGTGTGTGTGTGTCCTGTGTGCTGTGTGTGCTGCAAGAAGATGTCAGTCATTGGCACAAGTGCGCTTTACATGGCCTCCGTCACTGTCAATGTGTTTGCACATTTGACATTAGGGCGACTCACGACTGTTGGACTGTTGGACTGTTGGCACTTGAGGCTAGGGACTCGAGTCTCTGCACAACCCTGAATAACTCATAGGTCCCCGTTCGGGAATCAGGCAAAAAGTTAATGCTTGCAGCGCGGCCACCTTTAACCCTTAGCATCCACCTTGAGTTTCTCAACTCAACCCAACTCAATTCGGCGCCTCGATTTGTAGGGTTCGGCAATGAGTATCAAAATCAAAAAGACAACACTATTTTCTAAATTCTCCATCAATTCCAACAATTCCGATAATTACTTCAACACTTTAAACACCATTTAAAGAGTGCAAGTTGCAGTAGCCGACGATGAACAAAGTCAGAAAAAATAAAATCTTAATTTAAAAATTCGATCAACTTCAAAAAAATTAAAATAAATATATATTCCGCTCTCAGCTGCCACAAGCAAGAGTTTTAGATGAACGACGCGCAAAGCGGTATTCTTGGAAATAATTTTGTAAACAAAAAACTTAAATAAATTAAATTTCAATTGAATTCTTATAAAAGTTTGCTTCTTATGTCAAAATTAAATTTGTTTTGGCAATAAGACTGCTAAATATCGCAGAACCCGCTATTTGTCTGAAGTCTTCACTATTTGTTGAATCTGGTTGCATCTAAGGCTAATAATTGGCCAAATAATATATTTATGTGCCCACTTTGAATAGCCAGCTGAACACCTTCAATTTACTTGCATCATCGCATGAGTAACCCTGCTGCTGCTGCTGCTGCTGCTGCTGCTGCTGCTGCTGCTGCCTATGCAGCTGACACAAGAAATAAGATGGAAAAAAAAGGCAAAACTCTTGAGCCTCCTACAAATGCATTTGCCCTTCTTCCCTGCTCCCGCTTCCGGCTTCCTGGTTCCTGCTTCCCGCACAGCCACAGCCAGTTGCCGCTGTATCCTGTATCGCCTTTAACGTCAGCCGAGACTGTGTGACAGCTTTCTTGGGATGCACTTCACGTGCATTTGACTGCTTAAATAAATTTTGTGCATGGTAATAAATTCACTTAAACTCAAACTACTCGAAAATTGTGAATACTGCCGGCCCACAGCCCAACCCCACTGCCCAGACATCTGTCTTTCGTCGTCTCTCTGTGTGTGTGTGTGTGTGTGTGTGTGTGTGTGTCTGTGTGCACAGCGAGGACAATGCAAACGTTGAAGGCTTTGTAGAAGTTTTTGTTTAGACATTCATAAACATAATTGACGTCATAAAAGCAGACAACAACGACAATGACATAATGTCATGTGAATCTCGGGATGTCTACTTGGCAAGGCTGATGAAGCAGCAGCAGCAGCAGCAGCACAGCCTAACAGCAGGCACAAGCTGGCCATATCCACACCCCCCTGCCCTCCTGCTGTACTCCCCTCATTATTTGTCCCTCTGTCGCTATGCTAAGTGAAAATCATTAGTTCTAACTTTATAGAAAATCCTGGGCATTTGTTTGAGCTACTTTAAAATAAAATACCGCTCATGTTTTATATGGCACATGACCCACATACACCCACCAATATCCACCCAAACCCTAGCCAAGCACTTACTTTACTTTTACAATAAAGACAAAAACCAGACCAAAAAAAATACAGCAAAAAGAGAGAGAGAGAGAGAGAGAGAGAGAGAGAGAGAGAGAGAATTGTAGGCACACCGAACATGACATACCCTTCTCCATCTGCTCACTCCGATCTTGATCATTTCTTGTTTAGCATTAAGCATACGCATTTAATAAACACAAAAGTTGTTAATCTTTCATCTGTTTCATAGTGCGAAACAAACTGGTTGATTCGTACATATATAAAAATATGAATATATTGCAATTTTGATGAACAGCCTTAGGCCTTAAAAAGTGGAAGACTCTACTGATCAGGTATATATATATACAAATATATATATTAATAGTATACGGGATCAAACACATTTAGTGCATACTCCTTGCAAGTGTACTCTAGAAAAAAGAGAAACAGAAGCAGAAAAAACCATCATTCGTTGCCCAAAGCGGCCTGCGTTTTTGTATAAATTCTAACAAATTGTCTACACTTCCGAGCACCCCAAAACCGACTTCATCCCACCTCCACACGTTGGAAGCCCACACCCCTCCCCGGTCCCATAAATCAAAAAGTGCTTGGCTACAGTTTTCAGTTTTCAGTTTTGTGCACTTGCTTTGTGTGAGCTATCTATGTGTGTGTGTGTGTGTGTGTGTGTGTGTGTGTGTGTGTGTGTGTGTGTGTGTGTGTGTGTGTGTGTGTGTGTGGATCTGGAGTCCGGGAACCCGATTCACTTTGCTTCTTCTTTTATTTGCCTGTTTTTCTTATGTTTTTTCTTTCTTTCTATTTTATGAACTACACTTCAGCCCGCCACACCCCCTCTGCATTTCATGTGTTAAGAATGTGTGTGTGTGTGTGGTAGGGGTAGGGAATTTGGAATTCCACATGCCTGGAATGCCGCACTTTTGTGCGCTGTCGAGTCCACAGTTTAGCATATTAAAAGTAAAGTAAGCGCCAGGACATTGCTCCGCTCACAAAGGCGGAACTCAACGCGTATGGACACCGAGCACGTCTATTGTTGGCCCTATTTTTCATATAATTCCTATTGTTGTTGTTGCTGCTGCTGTTGTTGTTGTCGCCCATTCATCACCTGCCGGCTCAAACCTGGTAGATTAAGGAATGTCCGTTAAGTCCTAACCAAAACCCGTTCGCCTTTCATCATCTTGTCAGTCGCATTTTTAATACTTGTATTAAAAAAAAAAAAAAAAAACTCATCACTTCGTAATTAGCAAACAGTAAAAATATATGCAACAATGTAGCAAAGCCTTTTGGGTGGCTTGCTTTGGCCGGTTAAGTGTCCTTTTACATATAATGCCACTGTTTGCACAACACTTCAAGATGATCTCATTTCTTTGTGAGATGGCTTGCGTTAGAGCTGAGCGCCAGTCGTGACACGAGAACACGCACAACATAAGACACTCTTTTGCAGTGTTTAACAAAAAAATATAAAACATAATCAATATTATTAATTGACATAAAATATAAGACGCAAATTGTCGAAATGTTGGCATTCATCTTTGATTTGCATATTATGTTTAAGCTGCTCAAATCCAATCAAATCCTTATTGCATATGGCACGAGCACATCTCTAGCTTGTGCCTAGAGTACCCTCTGGGTTCCGACTTATCTCTTAGTCAGCTCGTCGCGTTTACTGACGCTGTTGTCCCTGCACAAATTATTGAACAGCATTGAAAACATTTGAAGTGTGTCATTCGCCCCAGAAGCAGCTTAAAGCCAAGTGGTCTGTCCTGCTGAGAGACGTGCAGTCAGCACCCAGAACCAAGCAGCCAGCAGAAGGATGAAGATGAAGCATACTCTGGGCTGCCGTGCAGCTCCTCCGCGTCTACTTGGCGAAGTGGCAAGGCGAATGCTTTTATGCTACTTAATGGCAATACATGCAATTTATGGGTGGTAGTTAAAATGCAGGCGCAAAATTAATGGCAGTTGGCAATGGTGCATCGCTACCAATCCTTAGCAGACCTCAGGGCCACGAACTTCTTTACCTAATTGAAGTGTTACATTTTGGTGTTGCCTCTCGGCTTTGGCATTGAGAGATGTTCGATCCAAAGGATAATTATGTTGCAGTCACTATAACCATAGACATATATAACTACAAGCTACCCACTTAATCTGCACAGATTTAACTTTAACACACCTCTAGATTATTATATGAACATAACAATAAATATACAATTTATCAATTATTTGTCAATTTCGCTTAAAGAATCACTTAGACTTGAAGCAAGTACTTCTCAATATTTATTTAAAAACAGATCGCAGCTAATTGAAGCTCTTGCAAACGCACAAAAGCTCTCTGCTATGAGACGCATAAGTTTTATTTTTGCACAACTATTATTCGAAACAGGGAAATATTTATTGTTTTTGCCACCTGGTATACGCTCAGAGGAACTAAAGCTGCTCCTAATCCATCAGCTGACGGCTTCTTCAAATGCCACTTATGGAGAGATAGAGTGGGAGAGGGAGGGAGACAGCAACAGTCAGTAGCTAAAACTCTGTCTAAACTTTTCCGCAAAATCCCAAGTGTAAAGCGCACACCCACAAAACCCGTTACCCGTTACCCGTTCTACTTCCCTTCACTTCCCCTGTCTTGCCTTGCGTAACCCTTCCCTTGCTGACACAATGACTGCAACTTTTGACTTTGTGCAAAGCTGGCAAAGGCGGTGGAGGGCAGGGGAGGTGTGGGGCGTTGGGTTTCATTTTGCGGCTGTTGCTAGCTACGAAAATTTATGGCCAATTCAATAAACGATTTTATTACATGCGCACGTTGTGTTAACAATGTTATTATTATTGGCTCTCAGTGCCGCAAAAAGGGTTGCAACCCCATCCCTGCCGCACCGTTACGGCCTCAGGCAATGCGGCAAGTTGTGTGTGTGTGACTGTGTGTGTGTGTGAGTGTGTGTGTGAGTATGTGTATGTGTATGTGGCCGTCGAGACTAACAGGACACTATGATTGAGGGGGCTCGGGCAAGGAGGCAACGGATGCGGCCAATTATTATGAAAATTAATTTATTTTCGATCGGTAATGCAAAAGGACCGAAAGGCACTCACCCAGTGCCAGTTGCCAGTTGCCAGTTGCCAGTTGCCAGTTGCCAGCTGGAAGACCTTATCACCAACTGTCCAGCTGCCCAGCTGAAACTTAATTCCACAAACTCTCCTATTGCCACCAACGCAGCTACCCTTGCCCCTGCCCCTGTTCGCAGCCACTGTCTGCCTGCATTCACCCTTTGGCGTGCACTTCCAAATGCTTTTACTTTGTTTGCCCCCAATTGTTGTTGGTGTCCTTTGTTATGCTCTGCGGCCATTAAAAGCGTTCGACCAGGGTATAATGAAATTGCGCAAATGTATGTAACAGGCACGATATAAGAAAATATATAAACACAGATGTCGATCTAGTCGCATTTGTGTGCCAAATTTAAGAGACCGACAAAAAACAAAACCGAAAGTAATTTTTGTTCTTCTTTATTGCGCTGGAAGCACTAAGCGTCTTATTTAATAAGTAAATTGTCTTATCCTAGATATACATGTGACAGATCAGGTATATATAACATTTACATTCAACATTTAGGGGCAAGTGCAGTGCAATACAGAAGAGGCAATAGGATAATCTCCCAGTCGATCACCCTAGACTGGAGCACTCTTGCTTATTATGTGTTGTTGTTGCTGTTGTTGTTGCAACCATTTGCGACCCTTGGTGGGCCACTGGCTGTCAACGCTTTGCGCATTTGTTTGCCCAACACACAAAAGGCCAACAAAACACAGCAACAGCAAAAGCTCCAGGGAAAAGGTTCTTGGGGCGGCGGGGGCACCTTATTTTATACGAATGCATTGTGAATGTGTCTCGAGTGTGTGTGTGTGTGTGTGTCTTTGTGGGTGAGTGTGGCTCTGTGTGTGTGTGTGAGTGTGTGCAAATATAAAGCTCAACAGGCGCACTCATGTGCAACGCAACGAGGCAACAAAAGTCTCATTACTTTTACTTGGCAAAATAATGAAGCTAACAACCAACAGGCAACGAACAACAACCGACAACAACAACAACCGACAACAAGAACAGCAACAACAACCGCACAATTGACAATTGACTTTGGCTTTTTGCAGCCGATATATATATATATATATATATATGTATACATATATACATATGTATTTATACACACTCAGTTACATAATTGTTTTATACTTTTATATTAGCTTTCCCATTTCTGCTGCCTCAACAAGCCTTATACCCCTCACACTGCACGCCAGCACACTGGGGGCATCTTGACTTTTGACTACTAGAGTAAAATAGCTCATACTCATTAATTTTCAACTAAATTTCTTTAACATTCAATGCTCATTTTGTAAAAGGGTTGCGAAGAGTTGTTCCTCATTTGGCTTAGTAAATTTCCATTGATTGAAATCGCAAAAGTTGTGTTTATGGCTAATTAATTTTATTGAGAGCTTTTTACAGGGTATTAGCTAGTTGATTGCTTAGAGCATTTTATCTTCTGAATTGAAACAATCAACCAAAGTGATTGCAATTCCCAGAGCATAGCGCAGTGGGTAGCAACAAGTTAACTTAGTCTAATGGCTCTCAATTTGGACTTTATAGAAAGTATCGAACATATTATATTTCTCAAGTCATGAAAAGTATTTACTTAATAGTAATAAATATTCAATTTTCTGTGAATAGAGGAGAGCTCGATGCACAGCTGGGCTTAACACAGATCTTATGGAACAGTTACCGAAATCCCTGACAAATGGGTAAAATGGATATTTTATGCAAAAGTATGCAAGAAGCATCATCATAAGGTATAAACATATATATTCTTGATCAGGATCAACTGCCGAGTTATGAATACGCGTATCTCTGAGAATATAAGAACTAGGCACTTCAATTTGACAATATAAGTTCTGGTAGAGCCCGCACAGATCAAGTTTATTTCATTTAATCGATAACTCTTTTTACTGTTTTAATTGACACTTAGAAATATTGGAATGTATTTAACAACTAGGTTCAGGAGCTCAATCGATTATCTATTTTATTATTATTATTATTGGGATACCTGCACTGCAACCTACTCGATCTATTGTGCACCCTTCTGAGCCTATAGCTCCTATATCAACCCCAGCTCCCAGGGTTAAGGGCTTCAATGTCTTTGAAACTCATAACATGTATTTATATATCTATATATATATATATATATATATTATATTTGTCTATCTATATATGTATATTATATTTGTCAAAAGCTTTCGGCCAATGAACGATTTTATTTGAAATAAACTCATATTATTTTTTTTATCGGAATGTTTGGCCAATAACATAATGCATGCAGAGTGTATGTGCGGAGTGTGTGTGTCTGTGCATACTACTTTGGATGCACAATCAGTTTGCGCAATCATGCTGGCACTCAGTTTAATTGATTTTAAAGTTGCTGCCATGCCAATGTCAGCTAAAGACAAGTTGTGGCAACTTCGCTGCGAGCGAGAGCAGAGCCGAGCCACAGAAGTCAGGAGTACACAAAAGCAGATGCGGAGGGGATGGGGGGGAGCAGCACCTGCTGCTAGTTAAGAATTGTGGAGAAGTGGCCATAAAACAATGGAATGGCATATGCAGCCAGCAAATGCGTAACAGGTTAGAATCCCACAATACTGGAGTATCGTATTGCGAGCACCACCACCCACCCCCCCCCCCCCTCCCTTAAGACTCTCGAAACTTTGTGGCAGACACGGAATTGTGGAAGGTGAGTTGGGGTGCGATGTAAGGATACGGTTTTTAGTTTTCCGTTTGGTTTGGTTCGGTTCAGTTTCAGTTCTCTGAACGGTTCGGTCAGGCGGCTTTTGAGTGTTTTCCACCTGAGCTCAAACTTAAGTGGCGAAACTTGATTAAACCGCACCCACACGAACGCACACAACCCCACACACACACACACACACACACACACACACACAGACGCACACAAACATCGAAAAGTTTTGACTTGCAGCAATAGTCGGTAGACACAGGAGGATGCATGGGGAGGGCGGGCGTGGTGAACTGTTGGCAGGGCTTAAGTTGTGGTTTTGCTTCCAATGACAAAAAGTGAACTTCTCTCATCGTTTTTATGATGCACAATAGCCACAATTGCAACTATAACTATTCACAATATACCCTGTCATTTTATACATGTCTATAATGGGGTATATGCTTTAAGCTGAATATAATGGATAGTACCAATAACTCTGTACCTTTTATGTGCTTTCTAATACTTTTCACTGTTAAGTAAAGTTTAAATTTTGATCATTTTTGCTCGCTAAAAATTTCAAACACACAGTGAATAATTTTAGCTTGAACAACAACCTTTAATTTATACATTCATTTTCCTATATTTGACATTTATTTTTATAACAAAATCTCTAAAATTGTGCGGAACATTTTTTAGCTTAAGTATCGAAGTGTAAAAATATTGTTATAAAATAGACAACAAATTTAATTTATGATACAAAATTTGAATTGATCGCTTCACGAATATTCGATATACGTTTAGATAAGTCAAGGTTCGTTTCACTTAACCAAATTATTGCTGTAAATATGTAAATATTTTATTGTATATGTATATATTTTAGTACGGTGTTGTGACCGAAGTGGTTAAAATGCTGATAGCTTCATAGCTCAAAAGGACTCCAGTGGCAGATCTAAGGCATATTCCTGTTGTTGCGGCAGCCAAAAAACGTTTGCACTTCCAACTAACTCCGATTCAGTTCCACTCTCAAACTGAGGATCTGCTGGTGGCAGATACGCATTCGATGGTAACTGAGCTGCACAAACTGTGCTGACAACCAGCCAGTTCAATGAAAACAACAGCAACAAATTGAAATGCAGCTGCATTGTAAGTGGCGTCACAAAAGTTCAAAGTAGAACCTATGAAGAACTAGTTGACTGCTGCAGGCCAAGCAGCTGCTTTTATAGCAAAATATTGGAACCCGGTTGGGTTCTAATCAGAGATCGCATGTGAGATTGCCTGCCAAAGCTGTGGCATCAACATGCCAAAAAAGCCAAGGCCAAATCGAGATTCTTTTCATTAAAGCCAAGCAATTGAAATTGCAAATTAGGCTCGTTATACCCAGCAATTATTAATTATATTAAAGTAGGGCAACTGTATGTGGGAAGAAATTATCAAAGTTGATTTCTATTTCTATAAAGCTGCGTATTATTACAGTTTATTTTGCATTTGATTTTTGTATCCCCAAATTATACATAATTTTACAGCTGCTTATTGCATAACTGCCAGTCGAGAAATCTTTTGAATAGCAATAAATTTGAATACTGGTTTACAGCCAACCTGAATACAGGGTATCTCACTGGTGAGTATTAGCTTCACTGCCCATTGTAATTGACACAGTTTTTCGCAGCTCATTTGCCATGCAGTTGAAATGATCTCATCTTGAGCCCACATCGATCTCAAAGCTGGCAGCTGACTTTGGAATACTGTTAGCCGTCATCAACTGCATCAATAACAAATTTCCCAGTTTATTTTTGCTCTGTTCTCAATTATTGGCAGCTCTTATACGCAGCCGACACGGGTTAAGGATTCGGTCGCTCGTCGCTCGTCGCTCGTTTAACGCATGCGCATCGTGGCATTCTGAAGCCGACGAATTGCAGCGTTTCCCGCCAAAAGCCGCTTGCTGTGCCAAACGGGCAGAGGGGCGCGCGTTGGGAAGAGTGTGGGAGGTGTGCAGGGGGGTGGAGCAATATGTGGTGTGCGTGGCTCTGTTTTTGTTTACCTTTGTTATCAGCGCTTATCAGCAGCTCTGACGCCACACTGACGTCCAGCCGTTTCAAGTGTGTGCCCATTGGTGGGAATCTTATACGCTGACGACAGCTTGTTCGCTGGAAGTGTAAATTGGGGATGCATGTTATGGGAAGGTGCCAGCAGTTCAAGTAGCCAGCTCTGTCGAAACTCTTTGAATAAATGTAGCTGCACTCATACACTCAGAAAAAAGTCCACCTGATATTTAGATAATATACCTAAAATGAATATCACCCAACAAAAAAGAAGGTTTTTCTTGTTTCGCGAAACAATTTCCAAAATATAAGAAACGATTATTCTTAACATTGGAAGAGCTTGAAATAGTTTCTATTATTATGAAATAATTGTTAGAAAAATTCCTTTCTGAAATTGAAAAAATAGTAATTTAATTTGGTGTTTCGGCTGCTTTATTAGAGTTTAGCTGATGTTTAATTTTCAGTCCGCGTAGCTCAATATAAACAATGTTACTATGTTTGTGAAATCCTTGAATACCAATGTTTAATAATAACATCAGTTACTAAAACGAACTCTTCTACGTACACACATTGAAAACAATTTAAATTTTAGAAGTTTTCTTTTCTTTTTTCTACCTATTACAACTGCTAACAAGTTACTTACTTTTTGTAATGATATTGCAAACAAAACAATAATATGCTTAACTGCATTTCACTGGTTAACATTTGTGTCGTTCGAAATAAATTAATTGTTTGGCGATCAAGTTAAGTTTATTCCAGCCGAGACTCATCTCAAAGCAAACCGATTGTTACTTCCAATGGATATGCTTAACAATTATATCCTAACAATAGTCCTCGGCCTGATCTAAATATTCGATTTAAAGCTCTTCACACAGACATTCATTATTTTGCCTGGGTTTGATAGCAAAATCGCAATTTGCTTAGCTCCTCAGTCGGAATTAAATATTTAATTATATCCAACCTGTGACGTAAATGTATTCATATCGAGACCTAAGACTTAAGGCTTATAGTTAAAATTATTTTTATTTTATTTTATCATATGCAGATATTGTTATCGAGAATCAAGGGGTGTGTTATCGATAAAATAAAATAAACTTGACCTGCGCTTGGTTTACAAGATATAATATTCTATATTTGAAGTTACCAACTCTTATGGTATTTCAGATCCTTTTCTTCAGACAGACATATGGACAGACAGAAAAACGGACATGGCTAAATTGACTCGGCTTTTGGTTGTGATCAAGGATATATAAATATATTTTATGAGGTTCGAGATGTGTCATTCTGATAAGAGATGTATTATTATCGCAATAATATTTTTTTCCGGCTTAAATACATTTATATGTACAGTTTAAATAGGGTTTGGACATGGTTTCGATTGTATTGGCAACTGTATTCCGTCGTTTGGGTCTATGTAGACATGTCTAGCAATCAGTGTGGACCCCACTTGCTTTCCCCACTTCCGGTGCCGCTCTGTTCTGCATGTGGTAAAAACACATATCGTACATTGTGTGCAACACGATGACAACATTTGTTGCTTGCAACCATTTGAGGCGAGGGGAACAGTTGCCAGTTGCCAGTTGCCAGTTGCCAGTTGCGAGTTGCGAGTTGCAAGTTGGTCGTCATCGTTCCACTGACTCAATGACTGCCTGACTGCCTGACTGGCCGCTTTCCGTCTGCTGTGACCCGCAACACTTCCGGCATTTAAGCAAACAAAATATGTAGCAAGCAGCAGCAGATGAACATTGCAACAAACTGCATGCTACGCAGCCAGCACAACCCAAAGACCCCATAGACATCGCCTGCGAACAGTTGTCGCATTTGTGTGCGCCACTTGTGCTCGTTGCTCTGTGCCTTGCCACATGCCACATGCCCCACATGTGTAGGCGGAAAATGCGGCCATGTAGGCTAATGAGTTCGTTTTATGTCCGACCCGTGTTTTTGCTTTTGTTTTTGTTTTTGTTTTTGTTTTCGTTTCTGTTCTTCTTTCTCTCCCCTCAAATTGTTGTTCTTGTTGTTGGTTAACGAGGCCACCGCATTCTGTTGCACGTTGGTCCTGCTCCCCAGTCCTCAGTCCCCAACAAGAAATGCTCGCGGCAGTGTCATAATGAAAATGTGAACGACAAACAAGTCTCCGGTATTTGGTGAACAACCCTTAAATATCAATGACTCTAAAAACTAATCATAGCTGGCAGGCCAGTTGACTGCTCGAGGCATGAGCCTTAAGCTTCTGGTCCCGGAGACGGAAACAGAAACGCACCGATAACTAACCAATCATCCAATGCTAGGAGCTACGTAAATATATATACATCCACATAAGCGAGCATCCTGGGGCAAGTTTCAGCTACAAACTGAAGATGTAAATCTTGCCAAAATGCCATTTAGCAAGACAGATAAATGAAGTCAGTGATCTATATATTTATATTATATATATATTTATATATTTGAGGATGCATATAAATTTAATTGAGTGCTCAATATATTTGTAGCTTCAATAAAAAATGTCAAACAAAGAAACGCCTTAGCCAGGGCACAGACCTGCTCATTAGCTCGAGGAGAAAAACAAGGAGCGCGGCGATTAGCATCAGATAGCAAACTGTAAAGGTGCCGCAGAACATCTCGATCGTCAGCTGAGGGACAGAGTTATGGATGTAGGCTGAATGGAACATTCGTCTCTCAAAGAATCGAGTTAGGTAACCCACAATGCCCGCCGACTGTAGTTGCTTCAGTTTGCGATCGAAGGGGAACTTGAAGATGGAATGCCGGCGCAGAAACATGACCAACTGATGCAGATAGATGTGCTCCCGCACATGGGTAAAATGGCTGCTGCGCCAGTTCATATAATTATAATGGGCCAGACTGCCCAGCAATGCGCTGGTGATCAGCCGGTCACCATTTTCGGCCGTTGCCATCTCCTTGAAGCGCTGCTCAACACTGGACTCGCTGAGCAGCGTACGATTCGCGGGAAAATAGTCGACATAGTTGTTGGCCAAATACAGATAATCCCCATCGAGCAGTTCAGTAATGCGCTCAGGCACTGGTGGCGAATACGGCAGTCGGAATACATCGTACAGTTTGCCCTGGTAGGCGGCACGCTGAACCAGGGCGAGCAGGAGCCAGACGCCCAAATAGCCACGCAGAATGGCTGCCCGGGGCAGAGATGGCGCCACCAGCGGATTACCGAGCAGTGTGGTGTGCACATGCAGGGCACTCGCTGCCACGTCGAAGTGAACGCTCCACATCCGCCTGCCGCGATGATACGCCCACTGGAGGAGAACAGCCAAAAGGCAGCTGAGGATTAGTGCTAGCCACACAGTTGGACAAAAGGGCTGCACCAGTTGATTGAGCGCACCCAGGTAGTGATCGATGCGTAAAACAAATACCAAGGCAGTCTGATGATACGAATGGGTCGTGGAGAAGAACTTCCGATACAGATGAGAGGCGCTGTGGGCGCCAATGGCCACCGAGGAGTTTCTCGCGTCCAGCTGCTGAAAGCAGTCGATGGTGCACGGTGCCAGCAGATATATTCGGAACCCTAAAATTTCCGCCAGTATTTTGAGCAACTCGCCGTCGATGCCAGTGAGACGCCAGGTCTCTAATCGCTGCTGGGGATCCTCGAAATCTCCGTTAAAGATTACGTATGGCGGCAGTGGATACCAGCTCACATTCAGCGGACAGCCGTTTAGGCTGCTCAACGGACGACCAAAGATTAGCATTTCACCCAACATCTGGCCATGGTCATAGCGATTAACAATCTGCGGCTTTAATGCGCTGTCGCAACCGGGTGCGTAGTAGCGTAACCCGTAGAAGAGCACCACATCATCCAGTTCGGACTGAACCATGATCACAACCTTGAGGACATTGAAACTGAGGCATGTCTCAAGGATGTCGCGCAGTGCCGCCCGCAGCTCCAGCTCCTTGGCTCTGCGCCACGTGAGCAATATGATGAAATGGAATTCCCTGTCGTACTGCGATTTGGCAAAGTGAAAGCGCAGTTCACGAAATGCCAGCGGTGAGTTAATCAGAAACAGTATGTGATTCTGCGGGTTCTCAATGGGTGTGTCATACAACAGCTGCAATGCCGTCTGATCGCCAAGCTGCTGCATCAAATAGGTAATCTCGTTACGATGATGCCGATATTTATTGTCCGGGCGAGAGAGCTCCATGATATCCAGCGCATTGGAGTGCGGAATCACATGCTGCTCGAGCACATACAGGGCGGCATTCATCAGCTCCGACGGACGATACTCGTCGGGCGGCTGCAGTGCACCCAAAGTGACCGACCAAGGTGCCAACAGCAGCAGCAACAGTATTTGCAGCAACATTCGTTTGTGGCAAGCGAACACCTCGAACTGAACGAAGTTAATCAACTAGCAACTAACAACAGAATGCAACACCAATTCCATTAATTGCATTCATATCAAATCGACTTATCAAAATTAATTATTTGCCCGATTGCCAAAGAGCTTAACGCAAAAGGCGCTACACAAAAATTAACTTTTGAAAATGCAGTAAATAAAAATACCTATTCCAGACATTCCTTATATAACCAAAAAGAAATTATGAAATAAATAACAAGAATAAACGGTTATCTTAAAATTAACAAACCCCATTTGCTAAGTTTGT
Source organism: Drosophila glabriapex (assembly GCA_035042305.1). Classification (NCBI taxonomy): domain Eukaryota; kingdom Metazoa; phylum Arthropoda; class Insecta; order Diptera; family Drosophilidae; genus Drosophila; species Drosophila glabriapex. Next base: position 16,006,552 of record JAWNLN010000066.1, read on the forward strand.
TCAGATATCTTGATAAGCAAAATATAAAAACCGAAGGACTTATTCGCACAGAAAGAGATAGAAGGAGAGTGAGAGTGAGAGAGAGGGAGACGGAGAGGGAGATATGGCCATTTCGACTCGGTTAGTGATGCTAATCATGACTATATTCATTTATACTTTATAGGGCTGGAAACGTCTCCTTCAATGCGTTACAAACTTCACTTCTCGACAGGAGTATACAAATTTTCCATTCCAAATCAGCAATCGGTCAGGTCAGAGTCCGTTTCATTAGGTAATGGAGTTATATTGAGAATGATAATGAATAGGATTAGTTGGCTTACATTTTCACGCTCCTATGCCTATTTCAATGTCATAAATATCAATCAATAAAAATGAGGGTGTTTTCACCTAACAAATCATGATAGTTTGCACTGCTAATTAATGGAATATGTCATCCCAAACAAAAAATCGCATTCTTTCAATTCCACTTCACCGTTTTCCCATCATAATATATATATATACATATATCTATCTATCATTATTTGTCCTTGAGGTGCGTCGTCGACCTTCGCATTAGCATATTTACATACATACATTATTTATTAGGAACAAGAAAAGAAGATAAGACAAAAAAAAAACGAAAATAAATGTCTGATATCATTTCATTAGTTTCATAAATATTTATTCAATTTGCTTCTTGGTTGTTGTCGCTTTTATCCATAATTTATCGAATTGTAAGCTTCAATATTTCCAACGCCTTGTACAACTCTCCTCTCTTTCCCACTCTCCTTTTTGGCTCTTCCACTTTCTCCCTCTCTCTTCTCTGTTGCCCACCATCGGCTACAATTTCGCTGACAATTTTCAAATCCAATTGATTTGTGCTGCAGGCCATATACCACAATTTCCCCCCCCCCCCCCTCCCTCCACCGAACTTAACCACCCCTCTATCCCATGCTTCCACAAATACCCATCAGACCTGGCCAGAGTTTGTACAACCGCAATGTGCGTTGTTTATCTTTGTGAATTTATCAACCAAACGAAAGACAAATCATATGAATTCCCCTAATCATAAGTATACGACCACTTTATACCCTGTATATATACATAAATATCAAGGAAGACTTATTTCAATACTTCTTGTCGATTACAAATATTTACAAGGTATCTGGCACGCATGAAAACAAAATTTAGAAATAATAATAACATTTGTGTTTTTGCTCTGCAACTGGCATTTATTTATGTGTTGTGCGTCGTTACATGTATCAATAGATGTTTTTGGCTTGTCGCATTAGTAATGCAAAATTGTATCATGCAGCCAACCATACCTTCCCACTCCCTACTCCAGACTCCAGAATCCCTACTCCCTACTCCCTACTCCCTACTCCCTACTCCCTACTCTCCCTTTATCAGCACGTCTTCCACTCTCTGTCTATCGTCCTCCTGCTGCTCTGCCGTTTGTGTCCCTTTTGCATTTTATATTTATCGGCGCTATGTCAACTCACCATCCCATACATATATATTTATATATTTATTTAAATATATATATATAATTATACACGTATCATTTGTATTATTTATGTCAAATGTGGTTTATTTTTGGCTTTCGGGCATGACAAAAGCTGATTGCTGTGAGTTTATTAAATCATAATTTCATGTGTGAATAACAATCCAATAATTATTATAAAAACAGTTACCAAATGGAAATCAATTGACTTTTTGGTATGTTGACTTGAATGTTTAAGATCCGTAGGAGACACAGCAATGAGTTTCCGACAACAGTTTTCTAAAACTATTGGCCACTTTGGGGTCCAGATATGGTTAACTCAATACAATCCTAACAATCCCAAATATATTACGATCACAGTGATTCTGGTTTTCCATGTCGAGTCGATTTGTTTCGTATTTTTATGGGGCTCAGCTTAATTATTCTACGCTCTCTACAGCTAAAGCAAACTCCAATAGGGAGCACCTAATTAACGCCAGACATATAATTTCGTTGCAAAATTAGGCGAAATGAGTAAAGGGGATTCAAATACGAAAAGGAGCAAAGAAATTCACAGATAAAACTTTTGTCATTTGCTCATTGTTAGGTAAGGCAATTCCCTTTCCTTTGCGCCCCCATAGTTCCAAACTCCACCATACTTCTCTGTCCGAAACCCAACCTTGCCGTGTTTAACACGGATTAGCAAAGCTAAATTTAGTCATTGGTTGAATTATTTTGTCTTAAGATGGCACAAATTATGCAACTTTAGAAATATAATATATATACGAAAATATTAATAAACGAAAGATTTGGCAACGCCAGGGAAGCATAATGTGTGACAACCCGTGGGAATGATTTCTATCTTCAGACTTTTGCAACCTGCTTGCTGCCATTTCCATTCCATTCTGTATTCTAGCTGCCAAATGGGGCACACTTCCACAACAAGCCTCATAATTACCAACCCAAGTTATATACACACTCTCACACACACATCCACACACACACACACACATACACACGTCTGCATTTGCATCTGGATTTGTCGGTGAAGGGTGGGAGAACAGTTAAGCAACTTTTTGGTGACTTCATTTTTTGCTGCATACTTTTTCGGGCTGCAGTGGAAAACTTTTAATTTAGCAACTTTTTGACTTGGCATATGTTTGAGTATTTGTGGGTGTGTGTGTGTGTGTGTGTGTGTGAATCAGTTGGCATCTTATTAAACCAATTACTATAAAAATGTGAAAGATGTGAGAAGCCAAAACTTCTGGCCAAAATGCCAATTGCAATACATGGCAAACGAAAGAATTATGACTGCAATAAACATCAAAAATATACATTTCAACTTCAGACATGTAAATAAGAATTTAATAAGAAAAAATTTATATGTTTGGCACGTTGAAAATGATATATATCCGTGTAGAAAGGAGTTAGTCTGCTGTCATCAGATGTAATCTGTTAATTGTATTTCAATGTCTTCTGTTTCTCTCACATTTGTATAGTTATTGGGGGGACAACTATTGCGTAACTTTAAATTCATAACTCAACCAATTATTCCAATGGCCCGATTACGATGATAATAATTTTTACCAAATATGAGTTTTTTGCACAAGACACGACAAATTAAATTTGAATTCCCTTTACAAGGGTCTCCGTTTCAAATTAATTTGACAAATTATGAAAGTAGTGATAAATTTTAATTAATGCCATTCCAAACTGTAATTCAAAAGCCTTGTTTTACTGATGTGTGTGTTTGTGTGTGTGTGTGTGTGTGTGTGTGTGTATGCTACCAAAACAAACGTCGCTGTCTGCACTTTTTGGCCGCCTTTTGTTTATCAAATGCGCATTTTAATTACGCAACCACAAACAGAAACACACACACAGACACACACCGTCCCCTATAGTGTTGGGCATGTGCATTCATGCATGTCGCACTGACCACTTCCCCCCCCCCCTGCCCATTCTCCCCTTCCGCTGCATCGATGGTCGGCTACATTTGCTGCAAACATATCGTTTTGCCAAGCGCCGCATTTGCATTTATATGCGAATATCCTTTGTGCCCAAAGGATATTACATTTTTCCACTTGAAGCATTTTTCGTGCATTTAATAAAAATTTTTTAATTTTAATACGCGCTGCAACTCAACAGGGGGCAACTGCGGATGGAGCTGAAGTTGGGAATGACGGGGTTGCACTAACGTGTTGCCGCACAGAGGTACAGCAGGCACTCGCTGACCACAACTCGAGCCAATCCCAAAGCGCAAAGATAAATAAAATACAAGCAAAAAATAGCAAAAAAAAATGCGCCTCTATCTCGTCTCTCATCTCTCTTCTCTCCACCCCCTTTCTCTGTGTGCGTATCTCTTTCAGGGTATCACTGCCCCCTCGCTGAGCCCGCTAAAGTTGCCAAGATGCAGTTGCAACCGCATATCACATGCAACGATCGGTGCCTGGTAGATACCCACTATATAAGGCAAGCCCTAAAACCAGATCACGATCAGAACACAACAACAGAAGCTTTCTAGTTAGAGTTAAGTTACGCTGGATACAGCTATACTTAGGAGATCATATTCACATCGTGAATGAACTCAACTAATCTAAAGCAAATATTATAATTATAATATCACAAACTCCAAATAAATGATAAATGGCTAACAGTGGCTCTTAATTAGTTAGATTAAGGTCACATGCATTTATCAGCTAATTTGGCACACTTTTAATTACAGGGTATAACGAGTAGATTGGCCCTCAGGGAGAAACACCATGTTACATTACAAAGCCATAGCAAATGGGTTTTTGTGTTTTTAGGCTGGCTTTTTGGGCTGTGTGCGTGCATTTGGACTTTTCATTCTTGGAGATTTTCATTGTTGTTTTATTCTTGAATTTTGTGGTTAGCACTGCTTCCGTTCTATAATCTTTCATCTGATGGCATCCACTCAACAAATGAATGTTTGCAGTAGGGGATCAACACATCTCCATTGAAATATTGTAAAATGGGATATTGCCTTGCGCAGATAAATATAAAGAATAAAATAAAAATACCTGCAAGAAAGCTTGGAAATGGTTTGTGGTTCTTTTGTTTGTTATCACAGTAGTACTTAACAAATATTTCTTGGGTTTTGCATTATGTTTTTAAATACCGCCAATTCAATTCCAATTGTGAATAAATATATATGTTTTTTTAAATCCAAAAGGAAAAACGTAGAAGTCGTTTAGGGTTATATCAATGCATATTCGCCCACAGAAGCTTGGAAAGAAATCCTCTTACCTGGAAACAGAGATATTTTACCATATACATATACACATATATGGTACAAATATATAGCACACATAAGTTAATCTGAAAAGCATATGCTGATGGAGCTGGAAATCCCAATTAAATTGTATGCCACATGCTTGAGTAGCAAGAGCAGAAGCAACAGCAGCAGCAGCAGCAGCAGCAGCAAAACAAAATGAAAATGAAGAAGAAAAGGATAAAGTTAAGTGAAAGCAGGTTACGGGAACGGGGACGGGGGAGGAGGGTACTCGGATTGGGGTTGGAGTTGGCAAAGGAAAAAGGGGCAACGAAATGATATGGCCATAAGTCAACTATCTGCTGCTTGTTCTTCTTTTGAGTGGGCTGCCAACCAAGATGTGGCTAAAGTTCAAGTTGAAGGCGAACGGAATGGGGAGTAGACGGTGTGGTAAGGGGAGGATCGGCTTCATTTCTGTGCATAAATTAAAAATGACAAGGATATGCGAGCAGGACACGCGGCAGCAGCAGTTTGTAACCCAAAGCGCTCGCAACAAGTTGCAACTTTCTTGTGTCCCACACACACACACACATAGGTGAATCGAGTGTGGCATATGAAAGGTGACTCACACACCTACACACACACACACACAGCAATACACCTACACCTACTAAACTTAAGCCCCAACTACCTGAAGCCTCATCCCTTTCGACATTTAACTGGCAGCGTTCAGAAATTTCTACAAATTCAGCGAAAAGTATTTTTTCCACCTTTAAAAAACTGCCACGCAAGCGCTGCATTTGCTGCCGGGGTTGCTCTGCTAGGTTGAGTGGTTAAAGCGGGGGGGGGGGGGCGGAAGGGGATTGATGGATGAAGGGGAGCATCGAGGCTAGCTGGCAGAGAGCGAGAAATGATTTATGAATGCAAAAAGTTGTTGGCCCACAACTTTTGCGGAACCGTTCAGTTACCAACGGCGCCACCTACGCTCCTTGCTACGCCTTCTCCTTGCCACTCCTTCTGCCTGCTTGTTGTTGTCAGTTGCGGCATGGGCAGCTTCGTGTTACGCACATACACACATGTATAGATGGAAGCGCACACACACGAGCAGCCGCTTAATGGAATTATAAAAATGTTAACTTCAGCAGAAATTCAAACAGAGCCTCTTCTGCTATGTGTGTGTGTGTGTGTGTGTGTGTGTGTGTGTGTTATATGTGGCCTTGCACACGTGTGTGTGTGTGAATTGGCAACTAACCTTTTTATACGAATTCAGTTATAATTTTGTTTAACATTCAAAGTGGCTTTGTTTGTGGCCAGGGGCGGAGAGATGGTCGGAGATTAAGGCAACACTTTTAACTATTTCCCATCAACTGTGTAAAACAAAAATATTTGCTGGACCTTTTCGCCTCTGAAAGAGAGAATGTGGAAAGGGTGGCAAGCTACATGTATATATATATATATATATATATATATAGCTTTAAGGGGCATAGAAAGTTTGAACGAAAACAAATAATTTCACAATCAATGCTCATAATTATAATTGGTTTAGATATCAACAGAAAATAGTTTAAGGGCACTTAGACATCAAATATGCCCAACAACTGGAAATCAGATACTATATATATATATATATAATATATAAGCGAGTTTTTTTAATGATGCATTTATTTTATTAACATACATATCATGTTAGTTTTCTTTTACAATATAATACCCCTCTAGCATAAAAGTTTGTTTTGAGTAATAATTCCTTACAGATTTTAAATGTTTTCGTCAAGTCTCAGATTGTACACACATATTTAGCACTCTATATTGTCTCAAGGATAAGAGGATGTTTTCAATCCATACAAACTATATCGAATCCAAATTTATTTTACTATATTAAATCTTAAGCCATCAAGTTGAAAGCAATTACTTTTACCAAAGTGATTGAAGAGCTCTAAATTTCTTCTTTCTCTCAAACACTGACTGTCTCTCTCTCTCTCTCTCTCTCTCTCTCTCTCTCTCTCTCTCTCTCTCAAGCCCAGTGTCTGTATCTTATATCTTTTGGTGGTTCTGATTGTTGGTCGCTTGTATTGCCAGCTTGAAAAATTAAAAACAAGGCCCAGGCCCAAAACGTCAGCCCGAAGCAACGGCTGCAATTGCAAGCGACGAGTGAGAAGGGGAAGGGAGTGTAGGGTGTAGGGGTGGTGTAGGCAGCCAATCCAATATACTTTTCAAAGCAAACAGAAAACTTGAAGCACGCCGAACGGCGGCTTCAAATCGAAAGCAGAGTAAAGGCCAATCTAGTGCCAAAAAGACACTAAAAAAAAATTAAATAAGCTAAAAAAGAGAAGAATATGGCAGGCAAGCGTCTCCGAATACCAGATACTCTGTGCTTACTTTACTATTATTCATACCAAAATTAATAAATCTAGATTTTTAAGCGATTTTCAGAAAATGACAAATGCGTAGTTTATATCACATCGTATTATCATTAAAATAATATATAGATCACATAGAAATGTAGATAAATCAACTTGTCGGATTCCTTTTAATTTTGAGGGAAACGCTAGGCGATATTCAATTTGTGTCTGATCTGAACAAAGTTTACGTTGATAAGTTGATATAATATTAGTAGTAGTACACTCGGGAAAAAATCACTCTAAATTCTAGGAACTCTCCATAAGAACTTGTCTCACCTTGTTATTCTGAAAATAAATTGCCAAAATTTCTGGATGAATTTTTTTTTTCCAGGTTGCTGTTTTCAATGTGTTTACATAGAATTCTTTTTTGTTACTTATATTATCACTAAATAATAGTTTTTTAGAAATGCATTTTTGAATAATAGAAAATATTTCTTTAAAAAAAAGGAAATTCGTGTACACTTAATCGATTCCCATTTGAGTTCTAAGATCTGAGAAAACCCAATTGCAATATTTCGCCGTTTACAGGGTAACTAAAATCAACCGCACACAGTAATAGAAATGGACCAGAGGCTGCTCTAGATATAAAAACAACTACAGCTACAGCTACAACTACAGCTGCTGCTGCTGCTGCTGCTGCTGCTACTACAACTGCTGCTGTTGCTGCTGCTGTTGATGTGTCTTATCTTGTCTGCAGTGGCAGCGACGCCGGCGTCGGCGTTAGCTTTGGAGTTGGCGTTGGCGCATCCTGAACGTTTTTATCTGGGCGTCATGTTGATGTTTGTCGGAAACTTGATTATTTTTGCTTCTTTTTTATACCCTTACAGAGAGTATTGCAATTTTGTTGTGAACTTGGTAACGCATTGAAAGAGGCGTCTACGATACAATAAAGTATATATATATATATATATATATATATATATATAGGTAAAGATATTGCTGATCAGCATCACTAACCAATTCCATATATAATCAGAAGACAATCTTATCATCGTTTCCTATACGATAAGTGAACTACAAAAATGAGGAATTTACAAATACAAATAAAACATACAAATACAGATTAACTCTGTTCGACAAGGGTATATAATCTTCGGCGTGCCTCAGATAAAGCTTGCTTCTTGCTTAAACATATATATGTATGTACATACATGCAACATATAATATTTGTCTGTGTGAGATACACTTTTTATATATTTTTTTGTTGGCCTCGTGCACATGTTGTGTGTGTGTGTGTGTGTGTGTGTGTGTGTGTGTGTGTGAAGATGTTTGTGCGGTGCCCGCAGCGGAAAAGCGGAAGCAGCCAAAGCAGCCAAAGCATCGAAAGGAGAAGATGGAGGTGGGCTGCCCCGGAGTCAGGGATTAGCCCCAAATGTCTACCAAATATGTGTGTGTCTGTGTGTGTGGTTGTGTGGCTAAAAGAGTTTTTGATGTTCGTGTGTGTGTGTGTGTGTGTGTGTGTGTGTGTGTGTGTGTGTGACTTCAATGTAAATGCAACTTTAAGTTGGGGGCATTTGCCGCAAAACAAAAGGCCTTGTGGCAAGTTGATGTTGTTGTCGTTTGACAAACAAACGCAGCGCATAAGTAAAATAAGTTGTAATAAGAGCAGTTAACAACATGGACTAAGCCCGAAAAAGTGAAGCACACACGCACCCACACACACACACACACACACACACACACACACACACACACTTACAAACACACAGGCGAGTAACATGAGCAGGATGAAGAACTTCTCTAGCACCTGCACACACACACACACACACACACACACTCGAACACACATAAGCCAAAAGGCATGACAAGCACATGAATATGGCAGGACAAATGGTCATGGTAAGAAGAGGGTGAGCGAGTGGGGGGGCGGGGGGTAGACAACGTAATGTAACGTAACGTAACGTCGCACAAGGCACTGACAACTCCTTTAAAATGTAGTTACTGTTGTTATTATTCAACCTTAATGAACTTAACAAGCTCTCGCACAACGACGACATGCTGGCAACAGAACAGCAGGAGCAGCCAGGAGTCAGGACCTACTGCCAGGACAAGCAGCAAACAGCAAGTGGGAGCTGCAGGAGCACCAGCAGTAGCAGTGCTGCACTTGGACAACCCCAAACAAAACAGTCGACAGACAGACAGACAGACAGACAGACAGACACACGGACCGAAAGAAAGACACATACGTTCTGCTGGATGGGGTCCATGTGTGTGTGTGTGTGTGTGTGTGGAACAAAGTTTCATGTTCATGTCGCAAGAAATTTTACGCTCAATGGCGCTGGGTCACGTAACGCAAATAAAGCGCCAAACGTACCCAAAGCCAAACCAAACTGGCAGCAAAAAATATTTTCAAAATTAAAAAAAAAAAAAAACAAAGATAAAAAAGCAACACAAATCCAACAAATTTTCTCCTATATACATAGTAAAAGTTGAGTTAAGCAAATTAAAAGTGGATCGCACATATTGCAGCCAACCCAAGACGAATGACAAATAAACTAGAAAAATCACGTATAAAAACTTCACTTAAGATCAACAACAAGGCTAATTTGAGAACAACTTGGGAATTATTTATAGCCAGAACTCTAAAGTTGAATGTCTAACGTGATATAGGATTCGTACACATCAATCTAGGCATATCAATAATTATACATCGGTTAAAGCTATATACTGAAGAGTTGGGAAACAAATGTAAGCATCAAGTTGAAGAGCCGATTCGATACGATCCGTGTCAGAGACGACTATCTCAATAGCAGATTAAGATTGTTTAATATTATCGATAAATAACACCTTTCGCAAATATGAACAAAAATCGATTTCCTTTTCTGATTTTAGGCTAAGTTTTTCTAAAATTTAGCAGAAGTTTGTTAGTAAGAAAACAAATGCATCATTAGCATTTTTGTTGCTCATATTATTTACAAGCACTAATTATCTTCGTTACTTGTTTCTCAACTTAAGAAAGTAATAAAATGTAATTTTTCGAAATTGTTGTTTTTGAACTTATTTCTAAAAACAAAATAAACTTTCTAGTTTTTAGGGATATTTTTTAAAAGATTAAGGTCGATTTTTTGGTGTGCATAGATTTATAGAGGAACTCCATCGTTTGGGATGCTGGATTAACAAAAACATATCGCAATAGTCTGCAAAATACCCAACTAAGCTCGACGGTAAGATATGTGTTTATAGGATGTGCATAGAGTCAAGTGTAAGCTTGGGATTTGCTTGCGATTGTGACACAAACTGTTCCCAGTATTCGGTTAAAGTATAAGAGTGTGTGTCCTTTCCACTTTCATATAAAAGCCCGCTACAGCCGCACAAATGGCAACAGTCGGCTATTGGCCGCCAATGTCGACGACGGCGAAGATTAAGTGCTGCTGGCCAAGTTTTGGCAGTGGCAATTAACTTAATGTCATCAGAACAATTCGAAATCATATGAAAATTATTTGCTAAATGCGACGGCCACATTTTAATTAAGCTATTTATATTCAACGCTTATCTATATATATATAAATATATATAATATTACATTATATGTTGAAACGACAGCCACATTTAAATTAAGTTATTTATATCCAACGGTTTGTTATGATATATATTTGTATTTGTTATTTATTTTTATTGTCATACATATTAATACTCAATTGCAGATCATTTAGAAATATTAAATAAATATTAAAAAACAAATGTATCCACATATTTATATTCTCAGAATGAAATAGTAGGTAAAAATACTGAAATGATTTCCATAGTTGATTAAATAAGCAGCTGTTAAATAAATAAAAATATTTATTTGAAATTGATAATTGAAAACTGATCTTAGGCAAATAAGAATGCAGATTATAAGTGTAATATTAATAATATAAGTAATAAAGCTGCTCTTAATTAGAGTCCAATATATACTTCTTTGTCACTGGCTATTTTTAAAAACACAATTTTCATTTCATTTTATTACGTTTTGTTGATCAATCAACTTCAATCATTAAACTGTTGCCATATTTATAGAGTCGAAATTCGAATAGTTTATAAGAGAAGTGTTGATTGCATTTTTGCGAATCTGAAACTAAATATATATTTATGTGTATTTATGTATATATATATATATATATATAAGTTCGTGTGCTATTTCAACATAAAACAATGCTCATTGCAACAACAGCGTGAAGTTAGCCGCGAGCAATTTGACTGTTATTAAATTTATTTATTGAAAACGCAACACAGCACTGCAAGGGGTGGTAGGTGGGTGTGTGTGTGTGTGTATGTATGTTTGAGCTTTTGTAACCGTTTTGTTGGCGTTTTCTGTTTAGGTCATCGATATGCAAATTGATTGACAAGCCCACAGCGAGTGCTTTCCGCCTGCTTCGCATGCTCCTTCAACAGATTGGAATTTGAATTCAATCCAATTCAATACGTTTCAATCCGCGCAGCTGCTGCTGTCGTATTGTATTTTTGTGCAGCTTGTTGGCCATACAATTTGATTTCTATATTACACACACACTCACACTTTTACACACATCTATACACATATATACATATATATATACATATATATATAAATTGACTCTAAATGTGAAGTGGCCGTCGTTTCGTGATTGAAGGAGAAGTTGCTTCCCTTTCGCTGCCCTCTGCGGCTCCCTTTTAGCCTGCTGCTGTTTGCTGCCGTGGCCCATTTCACATAATTAATTGTAACACGGAACAATTACGATGCCAAGCCATCCACTTGCAATCTAACCACCACCCTTTGGACGTGGGCAGGACAATAAGGATATACATTTTAATTAAAGCACCTCGAGCCAACTAATTACATTGCCAGAGCCAAATGCGATGCAAACGCTTACCTCGAGGTAAGCTATAAATGAGTGTTCGAGTGTCTCTCTCTCTTTCTACACATATACATATATATATATATATATGCGTGTGTGTGTGTGTGTGTGTGTGTGTGTGTGTGTGTGTGTGTGTGTGACAAACAAAGGGCAGCCAAGCAAGCAACTGACCTATTTGAATGGGTTTCTATTAGTGTGTTTTGTTGTGTGTGTGTTTTATTTTATTTTTTTGTGTGTGTGAGTAATTTGTTGTTGTGTGCGACACGTGTGCAACACAACATTCAATGCCACAGCTTTGCATACTTATCAGCGCATGCTGCCACTGATGCAAATATGCGGAGAGTAAAGTATGCGTGAAAGTCTTTGTTTACACACGCATATATATTGATCGACATATATCTTAATATTTCAACAGATATTTCCTTAAGAAGTATTGTCTTTTTGCTTGCATATTGGTTCAATTTGTTCTGCTTATCCTTGAAAAGTGTGGTTTGAATTTTAGAAAATCGACTTAAAAATTAACACGTTTTTTTTACTTGAAAATATAACATTTACGTTACAGGATCGGCTAAGTCTCCTTCAATGCGTTACACTTGTCATGATCAATTTATAATGCAACAAGGGTATACAAATAAACAAAAATCTTCAAACTAAATGTTTATATTGCAAAAATATCTCTTAAAACACGAATAGTTATAAATCGTAGCTCAAAAGTATTCGATACTTGATGAAAAATTAAAGAAAAAAGAAAAGAACGAAATTCTATTGTTTGATTTAATTTTTGATTTTCATAAAACAATAATGCTAAACAACAAAGCTTAGCGCATTAAGAGTGCTTATGCAGGAATACCCTTGCCACTCAACAAAGCATCATGCCACATGCCTCCTTCAGCACAGCTCCCCTTCTCTCAGATAATGGCCAGCTATGCGCAGCTTATTGAAATCCATAAGACCCAAATAATTGTCTTTGTGGGCATTATGTTTATGTTAATTGTTGTCATTGTTCTTATTGTTGTTGTTGTTGTTGTTGTTGTTGTTGTTGCTGCTGTTTGTTTTGCTGTTTTCATTACTAATTGTTGAATGATGAAGGCAAAGTGTGAGTGCGAAGCATCAAGATGAAGAAAACGAGGAAGAAGCTGCAAAGGATCAAGCTGAAAACCGCTAAAACGTAAACGGCTAACCCTTTTTGCGTTTGCCTTTGCTTTCGCTTTGTTTTCCTTTTCGTCGTACATTTAATGCCGTTAACATGACACTTGAGGCTTTGTCTACAGCCCACAATACCACGCCCACCCTCCCAAAGCCTTTTATCCCCTTCAACCCATGCCTGTTGGAGGCTGATGCTAAAATGTGTGAAACCATTAAATGAAATTGAAATTCTTGGCAAGAAGTTTACTTGATTATCCTGTCGCCAATAATTAAATGTTGTCGCAACAAGTTGCCAGCCAGGACCAGGACAAGGACAATGCCATATTGTGAAGTGGGGAAGGGTGTTTAATTTTTTTTTAAAGCGAGAAAGAGAAAGCGAAAGGGAGAGAGAGAGAGAACCCTTGGGCTGCTGGCGCGTTATAAATTGTACTCATTAAAATATTTTAATTTACTTGCAAGGCGATTACAGCAGCCCACCAAACAGTGCTAGGAGCAGGATGGAGTTTAGGAATTGGGGCTGCGGGTTGCGGGCTGCGGGATGCGGGATGCGGGGTACGCGACATTTTCAGCTAAATGTGATGCTTAAATTAATGCTCAACACATTTTTGGCAGCAAGCGAAAGTTGCTACTTTTTGTCCAGGATTTGACAAAATAATTGGTTATATCAACTTAAGCCGCAAAAGAAAAAGGGGGTAGGTGTAAGGGGAAAGGAGAAAGGGCTGCGCGAACAAAATGTGTGCAAAATCAATGTGTGTGTGTGTGTGTGTGTGTATATACAAATTACCCTGAAAATGTCATCAAGTCAATTTACAAAATGAGAAAAGTAATCAACGCCCCTTCCGTGCCCCTACCAGCAACCCCAAGCGCATTCCTAAAGCGACTCGAAGACAAACAAACAAAACGCAGAAAAGTGCTTAAAATTTAAATCACTTCAGCCAAAGCGTCACAGTACAAATCTACACCAGAACACACACACACACACACACACACACACACACACCCGCACACACACACCCGCACAGTTACAATATATAAATTATATTTTGAGGGTAAATAAAACACTTAACGCCCTTTTAGCGGTTGACACCCATCCAGCTCCACGCCTCCCAACCCCCCCTTGCCACGCCAAGTGATACCCAGTTAAGCAAAAGCAAACCCAGGACACGCTCTGTTAACGGCGCGTCCTCGCGCGCAAGGATTCGCAAAAAAAAAGTATATCTGAAAAAGGAAGAGCGCTCAACGACACAACAGAAAAAAAAGAAACAAAAAAAACACATTGTCACAACGGGCGTCCTTTAAGCCATCATTACCAAAATGGCATGCAGCCCTGTGAAAGGGGCGTGGAGGGGGGGGGGGGGGGTGGGAGCGTAGGGGTAGGTTGGAGGGTTGGAGGGTTGGAGGGTTGTCGCGCTGCCTGACTAAGACTAAACAAATTTGTAGCCCCGTTGGCTGCCTGACTGTCTGCCTTGGCTGATGTCTTCGTCAGCTTTACTTTTTCTCATAACTGTCAGTTGACAGCTTCAGAGTTGCCACCCCGCCAAACGACAACAACAACATCAACAACAACAACGACGATGACGTTGATGACGATGATGTTGACGACGACGATGAACAACTTTGCCGCTTTGTTGACGTTTCGCAATTTTATTTATTTGATTTTTTATGATATACCCTATCGTTAAGTGCTTCAAATCCCAAATCTCAGTTTGCCAGGGATGACAAGTGTATTTCGAACATCAAAAAACATATATATCATAGAAATATATATATATATATATATATATATATATATATATATATTATAGATAAATATCTAATCGAGAGGCAAAAGCATAAAAATATGATAAAAAAAATAATGTATATTTTCTCTACAAGTTAGTCGCATGATATGTTCACTTTATACAGGGTATATTCTAGCCATGTGCATTGTTTTAGCTGACTTTCCAACTGTCCTTCTTGTTCTTTAATGTGTTGTGTCTCATTTTGTTGGCTTTTTGGGTTTTGGCTGCACGATTTGACATTAACCTGTCAGCGTCTGCCTTGCATTTGGATTTTAATTTTTGTTTTTCATTCAATATTTATGTATTTATTTCCCAATTCTACCCATGCCACGTCCCCATCACATACAAACAAGTTGTGTGGCATGCTTTGAGTGGCAAGTGCATTTAGTAGTTGCTAGTCGATTAGTTATCGATAATCTATCGATAGACTGCAGGGAATTATTACTAAGAGTTCCATTTTTTTTTTAAATTTAATCAAATTTGTATTTCCAAATCATTTTTTACAACAAGCAACTTTTCGCGTTTACTTCCAAAAATCATATAAATATATATATATATATATATATATATATATATATATATATATATATATACATATATATATTTAATACAAGGCTTGAACACTTGATTCAATCCATTAACAAAACTAAAGTGCAAACATAAACGAATCCGGTTTTCAGCCGCTTTCTCTTTGTCTGCTGCTACTCTGGCTCTGCTGTGTCCTGCGCTTCTTTTTAGCTTTCCCGCTTTTCCGCTTTCCCAAATTTGGTTTTGACGCCTATCAGCGCTGGCATATGAAAATTGAATTGACGCCTCTGATTCAATTTGCTCTCTTGGCACACAAAAAAAAAAGTCAAGTAAAACAAGCATAGAATATAAAATACGATTTTTCCGGCTGAGCTTTTTAAAGCAAGGCGCCAACTGTTCCCATAGATAAGCAGCGCAAAGCAGCCAGCGAGCATCGACTGCAAACAAAATAGAGAAAACAAGACTCGCCGAAGATCACATACCCTTCCATACCGGCGTCAACCTGCTGACATCCAAATATTAGTATACATTTAAAAAACCGCACGATTGTTGCTTTGTAAGCAATTTTATTAAGTGCTGAGTTGTTCTTGGTAAAGCAAAAAAAATGGTTCACACAAGAGCACATCTTTATACCGATTATACCTATGATATGGACGGAGAGGACTACATCAAATCGGCGCTAGTGAGAGTCAGAGACGTATCCTCAATATCCTTAGCAAGGGTATAAAAATAGAGAAAACAACAAGTTCAAGATTCGCCTTCAGAGCAAAGCAAAAAATCAAATTGATATACAAAAAAAAAAAAACAATCGAGAATCTTTTAATTTTATTGTGGACTCGACTATAAGATACCCTGTAAGCATTTGCAACATATTGAATACTCCGAAAAGATGCTCAGATTGAAGAATTGCAACAGACTGAGGTTGATTATGGATCATAAAATTATATGTATAAACGACAACAAGCAACAAGTTTTAATAGTTTTAGTGTTCAGCTAAATAAAAATTATAAATATGACAGATTATGCAAAATCCACATCCCATTCGGTTTTCTTAAATAAAGAAATAAAGCAAATGTTTAGTGGCTTTATAGGGTATTTATTATTATACTATAGGGTATTACATTATTATATTTATAGGGTATATAGAAAATGCAAAGCATGGCCGTTAAATTTGAAATGCAGTTATCCCCTCCGATACCCACTCGCCATCTTTTCCTCCTTTTTATTCAGCTGTGTTGAGTGGGGCAACTTTTGGCTTACAAATTGTTTTTTAGTTAGCAGAACTTTTAATTTGGTTATAGTGTGAAAATGTGTGTTCCCTCTCACTCTCTCACTCTCTCTCTCGCTCGCTCTCTTACGCTTTCAATAAATGCATATATTTTTTTTTGTCAAATTCTTTTTTCTATATACAAAAAGTTTGTGGTGCAAATTAATTTGCATTTTATAGTCTCACACACAAATACACACACACACACACACACACACACACACACACACACAGATAGAGCTGTGCGTGTTGGTCACTTTTCAATTAGATGGAAGAGAGAAAAACAAAAAAAAAATAAGGAAAGGAGCAAAGAAAACTGTTTGCGTGCTCAGCAGCAATTAGATGGCAATTAATAAACTACAAAGAGCAACGGCCAACTAGATGGAGATGTAGATACAGCTACAGATTGTATGTCCCTTGAGTGCCCTGAGTTTTAGATAAGGACACTATGTCCATTATGCATTAATCAAACAAATCAATTTTCATATGTGTCCGGCCCATAGGAATTGTAGGCAACAAACCACTCAGCGCGCCATTAAAGTCCCCATTTCATACACACACACACACACACACACATATGTATATATATATATAAATATATACATATATAGTGAGACACATAAATGTAATAAAAACCATAAAAGCTCACACGTCAAACGCAATTCAATTGCTGCTACGTCTGCCTGCCCCTTTGCCCTGTCTCTGCTCGCTTTCATTACTCTCTGGTTTAGGTGGCAAGTGACAGTTTTTGGTTGCGAGTTTTGTCGAGCGGCCAATTATCAGCGCTATTACCAAACTCGAGTCTCAATTCAATTTGTTTGACGTTTCAAATAGCTTTCATACAATCCCCTTATCCCCTCCGCCCACTCCCCCCCATTTGCTAAACCCATTACCCCTCTCAACCGAACCCCAACACACACACACACACACACACACACACTCACAGTTGGCCTTCGTTTGACTCAAGTTTTTGGTTACTTTTTGTTTTTGCACCATAAACCAAACAAAAAAAAACTTGCACATTGATAACAGCCACAAAGTGGGTAAGCAACACACACGTTGCGTATGAGTAATGTGTGCCACTTGTGTCTGTGTATCTGTGTGTTTGTGTGTGTGTGTGTCTGTGTGTGTGTGTGTCTGTGTGTTTGATCGTTCATTCGTTTAGCTCGTAATGAAAAGTTTGGCGTAATGAAATAAGCCAAAGTTTTTGCAGCTTTCAATAATAACTGTAAAAGTATCTAGCTAAACTTTATTTTTTCGGCAGCTCTCTTTTTTCAGTCTTTCCTCTCCCTTCCTCTCCTCTCCTCTCCTCTCCTCTCCTCTCCTCTCCTCTCCTCTCCTCTCCTCTCCTCTCCTCTCCTCTCCTCTCCTCTCCTCTCCTCTCCTCTCCTCTCCTCTCCTCTCCTCTCCTCTCCTCTCCTCTCCTCTCCTCTCCGCTCCCCATCCTCTTAGTGTTGTTGTTAACGGTGCTATCAATGTGATTATGAAGTGCCCACTAAAAGTATGAGTATATATTTGAGTGCACTCCGATATTCCCTTTTCACTCTGTCGGTTTAAAAACTGAAAACAATTTTCTACTTCTATATATATATAGGTATATATATACATTTCTGTAAAGATTATAATCATATTTTGGCTACAAATGTAGTCTGTTATTGTTGTTATGGCTGCTCTCTGGTGACTTTAAATTTTCAATAAAAATTCTCGAATACCATAATTTATTTGATCGATAACGATATTGAACAAACTAAAATCAGTCAGGCTACTGGGTGAAGGGTATGTCGTAGTCAGGCTGTCTCGACTGGAGCATTCGAATTTGTTTTACTTTGACTTTCACAACTCTCACTTCATATATCAGCTATTCCCTTAAGCACAAGAAATTATTAACCTTTCTTAAACAGCTTAGGTGTTTGAATAATCTTAACATTTCATCATAATCTTCAACCACTTGGGACTCACTTGGATGTGGAACTTGTTTATTTTCACACGATTTATGCGTAGTTCATTGAGCAGACATTCAAGTCCAAACATAATTAATCATAATTAAGCCACAAAATGCACACATAATCATTAATTGTGCTGCCGATGGATACAGAGAGAGCGAGAGAGATAGAGATATGCAGACGGCAAGAATGGAAAAGCGATAAAACCACAGGTAGAAAGATGGAGAGAGAGAGAGAGAGAGAGAGAGAGAGAGAAGGAGACTGACTCGATAATAAATTAAGTCAAGTATCTCATGTTAAGCTGCTGCTCAAACCATGCCCCAACCGCTCGTTTCCTGCCCTCGGGTCAATTGACTATTTGGCCAAAAGCCAGGAGGCCACAAGCAGCAGGCCAAAAGCCAAACGAGCGCCGCAAAATGGCCGCAGGTATCTACGCTCCGGTCGTTGCGTTAATCAGGCGTTAAATTTACGCACTCATTAGCACAAATTACAAATTACAAATTGCAAATTGAGCTGCGAAGCGATGCCAAAGCACCGAGCTTCTCAGTTCACAGTTCGGACTCCGAGTGGCATCTAAGTCAGGTGCTTAATATAAATCACTTAATAATCAAGTGCATTCATTTAATTGGTTGACCGCCGTACGCCGTTTACCCATTAACCATTCCCCATTCCACAATTCCATTCCAATCCATTTCATTCCCTGACATGACCACACCAACAAAGGGTTCAACGCCTCTGAGTAATTAATTATTTCATTAGGCAATGCGGCTGACGGACAAAAGCTTACTGCTGCCACACGCCAAGCTCAGAGTTGATTTTCTGTTGCACATCGGTTACGCTTGCATTTTGGAAGTCCTCCTAAGAGTTACCATCAAGTTGTGACTTTTTCTTCAGGGATGAGTTCTGGATCTATCCTAATCAATAGCTGACCATTGGACCCTGCAATAAATCATCCGATAAATCATCAAAATATAAAACATACTCGGATGTAATTGCGATTTTGAGACATGATACCACAGTATCTGCTAGTATGGTAAATAAATAAATAATAAAAAATACTTCAATATGGGGTTGTCTCATCAGTACGCAGATGTAATTCTTCAAACATAATTTCCAAGGATCGATTAACATTTGCAAAATGAAATCAAATGCATGTTGGTAGGGGTATAACTAACTAATTAACAGGGTAACTCGTAGTTGTGCCATTTTTTCACTTAATATCGTCGTGTTTTGTCAACTAGTGCTCGTGCTAGCTTGTTGTTTCAACTTTTTACAACTCGTGCGGTGACATTTAATTTAAGTTTTGCAATTTGCATGCGAATTACAACAACGACAACAACTTCGACGATGGAAACGCTGATTGAATCGACTCACCGACTTGCCCGGATTTTCAAATCAAATCTATTGCCTAGCCGAAATGTAATAATAATAATAATAATAATAATAAAACAAAACACCAACAAAAACCAAAAAAAGAAAGGCAACAGAATTCAGCAAGTTTTTAATTGCCAGCAACCGCTGCCAGTGACAACCGACAACCGACAACCGACAGCCGACAGCACAAACCAAACTTTATTTCTGTTGGGCTGCGTAATTATTTTGTCAAGTTAAACATTTGCATGTGCCCACAATCCCCAAAACCCCCGCACTACCCGCGCATGCTTTGGGGGCAACTGTACCAGCTGGGCAGTGCCATTGAATCGGTGGGAATCGGATGTGGTGCCTAGTTCGATGTTCGAACAGCCATTTGCAATAAACTAAAATTACAAAAATGAACAGCATCATCATTATCTAACAGCAATCATTATCGTCTTGTGCAGATTTTCAGGCGCAAATAAATCGAAACATTCGCCCAGTTAACCATAAAAATAGACAAGCCAACAAGAACAGCAACAACAACAACAACAAAATGCTGGCCCAAAGCGGCTAGTCGCGATAAAGCTGCAGTTTCCAGCCACTGTTTCAACGTCAGCCACTGTCAGCTTTAGTCGTAGCCCCGAGCCCCGAGCCCAAAGTCCGAAGCCCCGACCCCCTATTGCGAGCAGCACAAAGAAACCCCCGCTTCTTCTAGACGAACTAGAGAGGAGTCAGTGTCGAATTTTAATACGATATTAAATAAATTTCATAGAAAAACATGCATCAAATTTGTAAACGAAACGACTACAAAAAAAAAAAATATACCGAACAAGGTCCCCTTGACAATAATCAGAAATTAAACAGAAAAATGAACCAATTCTAGGCATTTATATTAGCAATAAATATGTAAGGCCATACTCTGACCATCTAAACAGGACACTGAAGACACTGAAGACAATCCCTCCGCTGAATATTCCCCATAAAAAGCCCAAAAAGCAAAACAATTGACCAATAAAACCAATAAATTACACATACATAAATAGTTAATTGAATTGATTTAATTATATATATAAATTATTAAGGTATGATTACACAATTAAAATGATTGTCTATCAAGAAATCAAGAATAAAACAACAAATTATCGACGGAGATCGGGTTGTGAGTCGTGCTTTCAAATGATTTAAAATGAGACACGCGCTCAACTCTTATGCCAAGTCCAAGGAGCTAGACCAGTTTCTATAGCAATTCCTAACCCAATTCCTATTGCTATTGCTATTTGCTATTGCTATCCCTATCCCTATGCCTTAACCAAAATGCTTAGCACAATTTCAATCCCTTGGCCAATCTCTCAAAGTGCCAGACATGCCAAAAGGACTAAACAATTTTCTGCGCTGGCAATTTTTATGGCCAAACGATAAGTAAAACGATATTGAATGCGACTGTGTATTTGTGTGTGTGTGTGTGTGTGTGTGTGTGTGTGTGTGTGTGTGTGTGTGTGTGTGTGTGTGTGTGTGTGTGTGTGTGTGTGATATATCGACTGACTTTGTATCTACAGTTGGTGCGAGAGTCGGACTGCCGGCTAAGGGGAAGCCCATTAAATGCCGATAAGCATCACATTGTCCACAAAACGCAGCCAAGGAAGAAGGCATTTTACACACACACACTCAAATATATACACACACACACACACACACACTATCCCTCTGGCACAGGCTACATTTTGAAGGCAATTGCCAGGCTTATTAGCACTTTGTTTTTTTGCCTGCCAAGTTTTGGGTCTGCTTCACAACTTTAAAGGTCAGCTTCTCGCAAAATTAGCTGCACCACTGCGAAAAGTGCGAATTGTGTAATGTGCAAATGGCCCCAAAACCCACCAAATGTTGCAAAGTGCTTGAGTACCGACCACCCATCCCGCCACCCCCCCCCTCCCCTTCCCATTCTACTGGGGCAAGGGAAATGCTGCGTTAAAAATTATGTTTCGAGGCCCCCTCCCAACAACAGAAATATTCATGGCATTTATAAAAGTCATTTCAACGTTACAAATAACACACAGAGGGAACACACACACACACACACACACACACACACACACACACAGAGTGAGAGAGGTCAGGCCCAGGACAAGGGCAATTGTGAGAGGGGGACTGCAGTGGGGTCAGAGAGCGACTGCGGCACATGCAAAATGCGGCCATTAAATAATGTGAAATGCGCTACAATTCGCCATATGCAAATTTGTATTTAGCTCAATATTAAGAACTACAAATATCAAGTTTTTTATGACACAATAAAATATATGTTTAACCAAAGAAAGAATCAGCAAATTCATGTCACTGATTATCTCATTGATTACAATCTGGGTAGAGCAGTAAAAACCTCCTAAAAACGATCGTCAATTACTTTATTTTGCCATAAAACGAAAATCGATAAGCTTTAAAATATCGCTTAAGACAAAATATACACTAAAAATCGACCTATAGCTAAACTAAATCAGAGCGAAACTTCATAATAGTCAATCCAGTTCATTACTTATATATTTGATACTATCTACCAAAGTCTCTAGATCGGTCAGAATGGCAGCCGATCCGGATTAAGAATAAATATAGCTTATGCGGCGACTTACACATTTTCAATGGCTTCAGGGTATCTCAATAATGAACGGCTATTTTCGGCACCCTTGGATAAATTAATCCACCTGTGTACACCTCAATTTCATTACACATTTAAAGAACCGCGCAATATGATAGATGTATTTGTCTGATTTTGAACATTTTTTAGCTCAAATGGTATCAGTTCAGTCCGCAGTCAGTAGCGTCATACTTAAAGAAAGTTTCGAAGAATATCGGGTACCTTACCGGTCTTTATAAACTTTTCATGATATATATTTATAGCCTAAAATTCGTATTAATAATAAACAAAGGATAAAATACTGTAAAACACACACACACAACACATATCCTTTTCCTCTTCTAATTCTAACAACTGAATACTCCTCCATTCGATCCAAACAGCCACAATCTTAAGCATATCTTAGATGTCTGAAACTTTGTAAGATATGATTTTAGGCAACAATCGAGCTTTACTTACTTTTAAAGCATAGTTAACAGATAGACTATGTAATTTGGCTGTGAGTTGGCATGGAGAGCCAGATTCTGGAGTCAGTTAGCAGTTTGAGCTATCGAAATACCCGCACGGATTGCAGGTAGGGTGTGCTGGCCAAATTACTTTGACTTTCGTTGCGCTACTCGACGCTTTTCCACGCTTTTCCGCGCTTTTCAACGCTGTCGTTGCGGCCATTTCGAGCCATTTCGAGCCATTTCGGCCAATTCGGTTGCCAAGTGCAAGCGCAAAATGTTTATAATTAAACTTTAATGCGTATTTAATGAGCTCGGAGCGGGGCCTTGAAAAAAGAAATGATGCAAGTTTAAATGCGAATATGAATATGAAAGTATGCACGCAGCCCACACATCTCTCCCCACCCCACCCACCATGGCTCCTCAACTTGCCACTCCACTTGTCGGCCACACACACTGCCAATTGGACAACTTGTGTTGCGCACTGTTTACAATGCCAAAAGTTTTGGGCGGAGCGGGTTGGATGTGGATATGTAAAACTGAATCCCCTGATAATATAAATTTAATCGCTCGCTTAATTGTCTCCATATGAAACCGAGTAAATGGTGTTAAAACTTTTGCAAACAAATTGCAACTAGTTGCAAGCAGTCCACACATGACGTTGCAAGGACGAAGATGTTCAGCATTGTGAATGAGGATATGTGTATGTGAATGTGGATGTGGATGTGGATGTCGACGACGACGACGACTTGTGAACAAATTTCAAGCAGTTGCTCTGAGCCACTTCAAATTGCAAGTTGCTGCCACCAATACTACACAAAGTTTAGCAGCACACATACATGTATATATATGTATATATATATTTACATAAATATATACATATATATTTATAGATATATATATATATCTGTATAGTAACAGCTAGCTTGTGTCTGCGGTTTTTTTTTTCATCCATGCTCTGGCTTTGGCTTTGGCTGTGGGCCAAAAGTTCCACTCAAATGAAAAAAGGCTTTAAAAATTTATGAAAAACCATTTGACCAGCAAAACGAACCATTCAAAATGCAACAGTGCATAATTGCAGTTCACAATGGCTTGCAGTGGTTCACAGTGGTTCACAGTGGTTCACAGTGGTTCACTTTTACAGTGATTTCACGTCCCAGTTCCCAGTTACACTTTCATTGCGATTTCTTTTTAGTTTCTTTGAGTTTCTTTGAGTTTCATTTTTTAATGAATAAACGTACTCCACATTAAAAAAGAAAATACATTTATCTTTCTGAACTAGTTCACTGCAACATACCCACTGTTTTAGACAATTAATTCAGTTCCCCACTGAAATCGTAATAAACTTAAAATTAATATATATTTGTAATATTTCACTGCTTTTGTATATGAACCATTTCTCATCTGAAACATATCATTTTAGCTCTTGTAAATTCGATCAATTACGATCAGTTTTTATACTAGAATTATAGCATTCATATACTCGACTCCTAAAAGTATATACATATATGTTCTTGACTATCTGAGTCGATATAGCCATGCGCGTCTGAAAGTTTTCCGTCTGTCCAATTTGTGTTTTGTTCATATGAGCATAAGTCTCTCAGCCCTAAAGCAAAAGCGTTGAAAATCGTTGCTGGATCGGACCAATTTATTATATAGCTGCCACAGAAACAATCGGTCAAAGCGGTTGTTGCTCGCATTAAAAAATAATTTTGGAAAAAATAAACCATCATCATCGATCACAAAATAATTAATCTGGCATAGGTCTAATCTGTCGAAATACACGCTTCAAATTTGGTGGATGGGAATAGGCTTAAACAATCACTCACAAATGTGTTAGTCATAATAAAATAAAATCTCGTAATTCTGACTAAAATTGAGATATCAGCAGATTGGCACCTACAGTCTACAGGGATATATATTCCTTGGCGTGCCTGAGACAGTCGAGTATTTTATTGATTCGTGAGTTTCTCAGCTAGTTCCTGTTTCTAGCTACAGATTCAAGTTCGACATTAGTTTGCAACTAGTTCATTTGAACAAAAATAACTCCGATAAGCCATCATACACGACAGAGCGATACTTTTAAGCTGATTGAGCTATTAGATGTCTGATTTTTGCTGTCGCACTGTTATTATAAGTTCCCTGTGTGTGCTTGGTGCTGTCTGTTCGGGTTAACAGTGTATGTGTGTGAGTTTGTGTGTGTGTGTGTGTGTGTGTGTGTGTGTGTGTGTGTGTGTGTGCACATTGACAGTTGGTGTAAATGTCTAAAGTTTGATTATGGTGCCTCAAAGTAAAAAACCTGAACTGTTAAAAGTTTCTTTTATGGAATATCATTTGTTTTATTGCCGCCATGGCCAAAAAACTTTTCAAAATTGCATGCGCACTCATACATACACACACACACACACACACACACAAACACACACATTCACATGCACTTGGCTTAGCATAGTAGTTAGGAGGACATCATCTAGTCTCTAATATCTGCAGCTGGTTTCTCTATTTTTTTTTTTTTTCGTTTTTTGTGTTTTTTCTTTGAATTTCGTATGCATTGCGCTGGAAATTGTTCGTATAAATCAATAAAGTTATTCAATAAATGTCTGCACCACTCTTGCGACACTTGCCACATTTATGGCGACAATCATTATCATTCCACCCCCCCCCCCCACCACACCACTCCTCCAATCCCCCCGAACATAACTAGCACAATGTGACCCCCTTCTGCTGGCGCTTGAGTGCTTGAGTGAGCAGGTCATTAAACGCATAATCGATACTAATGAAGCATCGGATTTGCTTGCTGTTGGCAATTATTGTAAGACTGCAGCTCCTCCCAACAGCAACGCCTCGACCTTTACACCCGGCCCACCCCTGCCCACTCCGCGCCCTTATCGTCAGCTCTATTTCTGCTTCTTGCATCCGCTTCATGGCATAATAAATTGACTCATCACACAGGGGCAGGTCGCGGGGGGTGTGTGGGCTTTTCAGCTTTTTAGCTGTACGCATAAATCGTTTTATGTGTTTTTGTGTTTTTTTTCTCTGAGATTTTGCTTAATGAACCCAGCAACATATCCCTTAGCATACTTTTCAGCGCTTGCCAATGCCAAGAAGATCAGCCTAAGCAATGTCTAATGATTTTTAAGATCCACAACAATTTAAGGCAATTAAGTTCCAACTTTCACTGCAAAATGTAAGCTTTTGAATAAAGAAAAAATTGTATCAAACACACTTAAAGAAGGAGTTATCTTTGATTCCCTGTAGACCGAAGTTAATCTGATTTTAACTAAATTTTAGTTCGTATTATAAGATATTATTATGATTTTGTATTTAGCTGGCTATTTTTAGATGCGTCAAAGAAACAAGGACCCATTAACTAAAATTGTCTCACGCCTATTTTGATCGACAACTTGAAACTTATCTTTTAACCGATTGCTCCTATGCCTGCTGTTTGGTATATTGCTTCGATGATGATAATTCTTTTTTAGTAAGTGTGAAGAACTTAGTCATATATGTACATACTTTATGGGTTCCTCCAAAAAATTTGCATTATCTTTATTATTGGTTCAAAGTCGAAACATAAAGCAGAGTAAAGTAAGGCGCCGATCTTTACTTGGATACACAGTTCCGACTCCGACGACTGTCGAGCAAAAATTCACCAAATTTGTTTGCTTAACACCATTTATCAGTTGGCAGCTGGAGGAAAAAAATAGGGGCACCGAAAAATTGCAATTCAATTGAGTGGAATAAACTTGCAACTCGCTGCAACTTGCAGCGCGCAAGTCGCGATCTGCCACTGATTTGGGCTGGC
This sequence comes from Drosophila glabriapex, assembly GCA_035042305.1. Classification (NCBI taxonomy): domain Eukaryota; kingdom Metazoa; phylum Arthropoda; class Insecta; order Diptera; family Drosophilidae; genus Drosophila; species Drosophila glabriapex. The sequence goes on from JAWNLN010000066.1 coordinate 16,033,360, forward strand.
GTTTGCAGTAATCCTTCAAATTTATGACCAGGCAGTTTGGCAAATGGCGAATGGCAAGAAGTGGGTGCAAAGACTGCGAGAGACTTTTGAAAAAAGCCGACGAATTAACGATGACTTCATAAAATTGCAATTGAATTGCGTTTCAAGTGCGGCGCCTTATCAGCAAATCTGAGCTCACATTAATAACTTTATAAGTGGCTAACTGCCACGCCCACCATTTGACAAAGGGAGGGGGGAGGGGCAGGCGAAACGAGCAAGTGTCGCGTAAAATAAACATTTTCTAAAATTGACACTTGCCATTCAAAGCCAAGCACTCGCCACATTGCTATTGCCAGGGCTGCCACGTTGCCGCCAGATGCCGAAATGTTGCAAGCGCCCCAACAACAACAGCAACCACAGCATGTGCAGCAACAGCGACACCATCATCAACAACAACAACAACTAGGACAACGCTTGCTTTGCCGCTGCATTTGCTGTTATCAACTAAAATTCTTTGCATCGACGCGCAAACCACACACGTACTACACAGACACAGACACAGACACAGACACACATACACACATACAAGTACAGTAAAAAAAAACTTGATGTAGAATGTATTCGGTAAAAAACAAAGTCACAGGAACCATTCAAATTGTCCAACTCAAATTGAGATTTAACTAACATCAAAAGTCGAATTTTCCTGAACCCATTAAAAATGTGTCAATAATATTGATATGGTGCATAAAGTATATATATTCATGATCAATCTCACTAGCCGATTCGATGAAGCCATGTTCATCTGTTCATCATTTGAATCCGTCAGTTTCTTATTGAAACTTGGCATATATCCGTCTATTTGTTTCCGTAATTAGGGATGTAAAAGCCGTCCGCACCGGACAACTATATCAATTAGCTGTAAAAATAACTACATAGTTGAGGAATAGTCATCGAACAGACAATCGTGAAACAGAAAACATATGAATAAGATTTGGATTTCATATTCATTCCTCGTATTCCGTATCAAAATTTGAAAGTCTCAGCAAGGATATGTAATCCCTGGTCTGCCTCAGATAATCATTTTTTATTGTTATACTTAATTTCAGTGATTATCCTAATGTTAGAGTATTTTACACTTACTTAATCTATGCTAGTCAGGTTTTTTTTCTGTGCACACATACACAGAGAATTTTATGTGTGAGTGTTAACTGCATGCAGACAGCCTGCTAGGGACTCCTCCCTAGCTCTTTCTATCTCTTTCTCTTTAACTTTATAGCTCTCTTTCTCGCTCTCTCTCTATCTCTCTCTCAATATACGTAGTATCCAACCATCAGTAGGGATTCAGTGCCATTATCGGAAAGCCTCAAACTCACACTCAATTCACACATCGCCTTGTCATCGACATTTATAAACTGCACCGAAAACAGTGTTCCACTCAAACACACTCGAGCACACAGTGCAAGCGGTTGCCCAGTACAGGTCACACAAAATGTCAATTCATTGACAGACAGACCAACTAGCTAAATTGCTATTAATTTGATTTCAATCGTTTTACATTCACTTTACGCTCACAATTCAATTATTCTTCATTTGGTGCATTTCATTTATGTTATCGGGTATCTAAAGAAGGAATGTCAAACTGGTTGCTAATTTTAATGTTAATTTTAATGTTAACATAACGTAATAATAACATTAGTTAATGTTATCGTATAGTTAACAGAGCTGCTGTCAAATTTGATAATACTTACTACTTTGATACATCTTTATCATCATTTAGATGAAAATTTGTTAGAAAATTACGATTACGATTAGTATTTTAATTTAACACACATCAACGAAAATTTTGGCCAAAATAAAAAATTAAAAAAAATGAGTCAATTAATTTTTAAGTTGTGGCAACATTTTGTAATTAAATTTTGAACAACTTTTGAGCAAATCGATTCAATACCAATACTAAGAACGAAGCTAAAGTTTAGCTGACAATTTTGTGGGTAGCGCGAGTGCTCCAGCAAATCCTACTGATGATGATGATTATAATGATGATGATGATGATGATGATGATGATGACGTGGAGACGATAATGAAGCCATACACATGCAGCAAGCAAAGGAAGCTGAAGTTGAAGCTGCACCCGAACGGGGTAGGGGTAAAAAGAGACGCAGACATTGCCATGGCCACAATGATGGCCACAACACACGACCCAAATATCTCGTTTGTCCAAGGGTCCACTGTCCAAACACACACACACACACACACACACATACACACACACACACACACAGTGCTCGCAGTTTATCTTTTTTCTAGCCAGCAACTGCTTTTATTTTGTTGTTGTTGTGGCTGCATTTCTTGCTCTCGTTCCATTGTGTTGTGTGTATTTGTATGTGTGTGTGTGTGTGTGTGTGTGTGTGAGAGAGAGGTTGAGATAGGGGGGGTGGGTAGAGTGAGCAGACGAGACTGTATAGAGAAATTCCTAAATGAACGATATAAATTGTTGGCAGCCACAAATAATGAAAACACTTTGCGGTCATTTAGCGCTATTTGAGGCGCACACACACACACACACACACACACACACACACACACACAGGGATGCACACATGCATGCTGTTGACAGTTTTATCTGCGTGTGCTTGTGAGTGTGTGTCTGTGTGTGTGTGCTTTATCCGCGTCTGTGGGTGACATTTTTTCTTGCCCTCAGACGACCCGTTCAAAGTCTATTGCAATTTGAAAATGACATACGAAGTCCATTAAGCGCGCAGTCACTGAATGCAATAAAAACAACAACAACAACAACAACAATTGCAGTCACCACAACAACATCAACAGCTGCAACAACAACAACAACAACAGCGATTTGTGGGCGTGGAAGGCGTTACGAATCTCGCCTGACGAGCATTCCAGCCAGACTCGTTACATCGCCATCCCACAATCGAACACTAGAGATGGCCTCGTATCCGCGTATTATTTCCAACAAGACACGAGCACGAGCACGAACACGAACACGAGCACATAACAACTTTATAGACTGCAAAAGAAAAGAGAACTAGATGAATTTAAGTCCGATGAAATCAAACTAAATAAATAACTAGGTGAATATGGGCAAATATTTGAAATTCATTTTTTCAATTGACATCGGCAATATTTGATGAATCTATATTATTAATATATTAATATATATATTAATAATAACGCTGAGTAGTGCCTTAAATAAGAAGTTTAATGGTAGAAAATTGATAATAATTAATATATATCAAAGCAAATTTTATTTCATATCCTTGTGGAGGGTTTTATAATTTTGTCGTCAAGTTTATAACGGATACGTCTCAAAACTTCATAAAGTATATATAATCTTGATCAGCATCAATAGCCGATTCGTCTGTCGGTCTTTTAGTCTGTCCCTATTTTTTACACCCATTCCTTCAAATATCCAACTTTTTGCTTTATTCTCTAAGTAAACATCCGGATCGGATATGTATAATATATAATAAAATATATTATTAAAATTTATTGAAAACGTAGAAAACCATTATAATATAATAATAGTAATATAATAATAATATAATATTTAAATGTCGTCAGCTGCACTTGGCTTTGGCTGAATTGACTGGTAATTTATATTTAGCATAATTCATACACCAAATACAGTTTTGTATTTATTTTATGCATAGCTTTATTTACTTGTTACATATTCCTCAATTGCTCAACGAGCAAAAAGACGACACGAGCTCAACTCGAATTCAGTGCTTAAGCGGCACTCACACACACACACATGTATATATATATATATATATATATATATATATACATATATACATATATCGCATTTGGATTCCGTTCACATTTGGTACGTTTGTATTGAGCTGGTAATGAACATTGACAACTTTGAAATGCAGACAATTGAATCTTAATTTTCCATCACACCAAGTCGCCAAGTCGTAGAACAAAAGCAGGCGAGATAATGGGGGGTGAGGGAGTTGGGCAGGGGGGAATGATATAGATGTCGAGCTGAATAGATGGATAGCTGGATAGATAAATGGTCAGACAACTGGACAGACGTCGATTGCAGTCCATGAATCAATCGCAAACAGAATAAACATTTAGTTTTGAGGCAGCGCAGCACAGCTACATTTTCAAATTATTTCAACATTTTTGTTGTTTTCTTTTTTTGCCATTTTCTAAATTGTATTTTACCAAGCTATGAAATAAAGATTCTAAAAAGTGTTTAAATATTGAGCTAATTGTGATAATAAGATAAGTTTTTCTTCTGTCTCTCTCTCTCTCTCTCTCTCTCTCTCTCTCTCTCTTACTCTCTCTTTCTCCCCCTCTCTCTCTCTCTCATTGACGACAGTTGAACACATATTGGCTTAAGGTTTCTAGGATTAAATGCAGCTTGCTTAAGATTTAAGCATAATAAAGAGCTTGGCTTTGCTTTCGTATTTGTTTAAGAACTACCATTTATGGCAATGGGATTTACTTTGATTTATAAACTTCAGCTATCGAGTGCTTATAATTTAATATCATTGTTGTTGTGATTGTTTGTTGTTGTATCTTTTGTTGTTGTTGCTGTTAGCTGTGGCTTATACAGTTCATCATATTTCAGAATTCTCATTGTTTGCTCATGCAAAGTCTTTAGCTAGTATTCCCTTACAGAGGGTCCTCCAATCCCAGCAAGTACAGTATATATAGTGCATACATAGTCAAAAAAACGGACACACTTAAAACATACAAAAAAACAAACGCTGCCGAAAAATTAAGGTTTGCCAAGGAACATTTGAATTGCAGAAAGTAGAACGATTCCAATATAACCATTATTATCGCTGGATCTATGCATTTAAGTGACTTATTCGATTTCTCTTTTCTTGTTCATTATTTTATAGCTATTCCATCTTTAAAGGTTTATTTATCTTCATTACTGATTGCTTTTGTCAATCAATCAAATCAAAGTGATCGCTTAAAATCTGTATAGTCTTGATCAATATCAAGACATATAGCCATGTCAGCCATGTCTGGCAGTTATCAAGCTGATTGAGTCCGGGTATATATGTATGTGATTCAAGCAGATAAAAAGAAAATCACTGCTGTTTATGCTCGGTTTTCAGCTTAAAATTAAAGACACAAATTGTAACAAATTTAAAATGTGCCAATTTTTTAGTGAATTAAAGTTTGCCTTTTGAGAAATTGTATCAATTTTTGATATCGCACTTTCGTGCTGGACTTGAAGTCACAATTAAAGATGAGATATCTACTGAAGCACAATAAGTGAAGTTATGGGAGAGAAATTCGTAGCCAATTACCGAGTATAATCAAACCAGGCATACTTCTTGCTGCTGCTCGACTCTTGTCATTTTGTCTTTGCCTTGTCGCGTTTTACGCCTCAACAACGATGCAAATGACACAAACAGTGGCAGGCTTACAGGCTACAGGCAGACAGGCAGACAAAGGCTGCACCCCTCAACTCCCCTACACTTCGCAGCCCTGCCCTGGCCAACTAGCTCTGCATTTGACAAATAGGCTTACAATCATAATGTGCATTCATTTCTGGGCATGCATTAACTTATCGCATGCAGCCGCTGTTTCAAGCATCTCTGCAGATGCTTTAACGGCATTCCACACATTTTTTTCTCCATCTCCATCTTCTGCTTCGCCTTCTTGTTTTTCCATTAAATTAGACGCAGGACACAAGACGTTTTCGTCTGCCATAATTGCAACTAGACCAGCAGCGGTTCCTGGTGCTGGTGCTGGTGCTGGTGCTGGAGCTGGCGGATCCAAAGTGCTAAAGTGGTAAATATGTCAGCGGCAGCAAGACGATAAATTCTCGTTAAGTAGACGCGCACACGCAGCCCACGAGGCGAGGCGTGGCACTCGAGGAGGCGTGTGTGCTTCCTAGATAGAGGGTGGTAGGGGGGGGGGGGGGGGGGATCGGGTGAGAATAGGGCAATCGGTTGGCCTAATCTGCTGCGCTTGAATGATGACGTGCCACGCCCGTGCACAGCCCTTAATTACAGCGTGTGGCGTGAATTGAGTTGAACAGAGAACTGATAGGATTTGCACTTGAAGGTTACACAAGGTGTGCGGGGGTATGTGGAGGGGGTTGTTAGAATTTTGGGCATTGGTAGAAACACGTGCGCACATGTGCAACTTCCGTTAAAAATCTATTGCTAACTTTCAACAATTTGCAGTACAGAGCAGCGGCGAAGTTGTACAAAAGACTAGAGATGAGAGCATTTAGCATTTTTGCAACACGACACGAACACCTCAGAAATGGGGCAGATGTTAAGCACATGTTTTTCAAAATAAGAAAATCGTATTATGCATATGGAAAATGCTAATAAATTTATATTTATTTAACAAATAAAATAATGAATAAATATTCGTGTCACGAAAGCAAACATGACACGAACCAAACTCAAGCAATACACAGAAGGTGCGCGTTTTGGCTTGTGCGTGTGTGTGTTTGTGTGTGTGTGTGTATGTGTGTGTGTGTAAGTGAGTTAGAGTTTCCTGCAGCTGTCGTAGCAACTTCCGGCACTGTTTGCAGCGTCAACGTCGACGCCAACGTCTGCAACGTCTGCTAAAACACTTATTTGGCTAAAGGCTAAAAGCTCAAAGCCAAAAAAAGCAGCAAGAGCAATAACAGCAAACGGGTGGCCGCCATCTTAACTTACTTACACTTGCAAAAGCTACCTGCTATACAACAAAAAAAACGACTAATTTTTGACAGATGTTCAATGCGAGCAAAGCTCACTGATCGCGCTCTTATTTAGAAGAGAGAGAAAGAAAGAAAGCGTTAATGGGAATTTATACAGTTGGAGGAGAGAAGCATCTGAGATGAGAGCGTCAGCCGTCTTTTACTGTTAGCTTAAGAGTAGGGCAAGCGTCGCTTGTAGCGTGGCTGGATTCGTGCCGTGGCTGCATTTGGTTGTGACTTAGTTTCTTTTGCAAAAGCTTTGCGTTTCCGTTTTGCTGCTGCTACTTCAATATTTTTTTTACGTGCATATGTAATCAACAGACAGACAGAGAGTCAGATAGTGAGTAAGTAAGCAAGTAAGTATTTATAAGTACGAGTGTGTGTACGTAAGTAATACACGCATACAGCTACGTGCGCATGTGAGCGTGTGTGTGCTTAAAAAATTGCACAAAGTTCAAGCCAGCTTTAGATGTATGCGTGTGTGTGTGTGTGTGGGTGCTGTTTAACTCAGTCATGGAACTGTTGCTGAAGTCACGTAATTCAAATAACTAAAGTTGGCGTAAATATGCCAAGCATACACAACAGCAGCGCGAATTTACACACACAAACACACCCACACACAAACACACCCACACACAAACACACACACACAAATGCCCTTTCAACCAAACACAATTGCATAGCTGTTGGTCGTTTGTTGTTGTTGTTATTGTCGGTTGTCAGTTAGATAGATAGGGAATAGGAGTGAGAGAGGGCGAAAGACGATAGACGATAGACGAGAGGAGAGGCGCAAGGAGGGATAGAGATAGATAGATGGCTTAGTGTGCTGTTTGAAGCTTTAAGCGTGTTAATTTTGTAATTTGTATTAAGCGCTCGTTTTAATTGGCCAATCAGCGACGAGCATAAAGCACTGCAAAAGCAGCTGCATTTGCAGCGGTAAATCGACGAGGCTTTCTGCACGCCAGCCAATTAACTCCCTTCACAATTATTGTTCTCGAACATTTAACGGCTTTCATATTATGGACAAGCTACCAATCCGAATAATCGAACGTAATACTGGAGTTTAAATTAAGGTATAGTTGTGAAATGCTTCTGCTTCTGCAAAAACTATTATTATAGTATATATTTTTATTTTTATTATGAATATACTAATAGTTTCTAATTTGTTTATACGAGTGAGAGTGTTTAAGTAAAACTAAAAGATAGCTCATCCATTTTTAAATGACTTTTTTTTGTTGCTGACAGGTCAGCAACAAATTTTAACGTCGCACTTGCACAAAAAACGCAAATACAAAATAATTCCATTATTATTATTCTCTAATATTGATTGTAAGTATTATATTATGAATTAGCAATCGATTGGATACCAACGAGATGAAGACAAGCCGTTTAGCTTGTGGACGCACGGCAAAGATCTCTCTCGCTTAAGTTCCCATTAATACATATTTCGTATATGTAATGCGTTATAATCTGATTTACTTACACCCTGTCACCTTTGCACCTATGCGATGTGGACGTGTGACAGAGAAAGAAAGAAAGGAAGGGAGAGGGAGAGAGGTCAATAAATCCGAATAAAAATGCCAGTAGCAGTTTAATTTAATTTTATATTTACTAAACTATTTGTTTTTATATTTCTTTGTTTGTTTTCTGGCAATTACAATTGAAATTATTAATTTTCATATTTAACATATTTTAATACCAATTTTATTTAAATTAATAGTTTAATATTTAAAATTGTTATATATTCTATATTTTGAATATATATATAAACACATTTGCTATAAATTTTTTTTAAAGCTGCATTATGATTATAATGGGTATTTTATTGCTGTTGGAAAAGTAACATGCATTGGTGGTTAGCAAAAAAGCAGTATCTGCTTTAATTAATATAAATTCCGCGAGTTATTAGCTCCTTTCTCTTTTTTTGATTGCTCTTTAACTTTTGTCCACCTGTCGGCAGTTAATGTCGTTGCCAGACACTTAACATGCTTGACATTTTGACAGTTGCAGCTGTTATTGTTGTTGTTCTTGTTACGCCGATTCTGATCTTAGCAGCGGCGACTGTTGTTGTTGACACTATATGCATATTGATTTTGATTTATATCCACAACTTAACATTAATTAGTTAAAAGCACTCTCTCTCTCTCTCTCTCTTTCTCCCACATACGACAGTGCAGTGCCTGGCAGCTTAGTGGCAGCTTAACAGTGGCATTAACGCTGGCCAGCATTGCATAATATAAATAAATACATTATGTTAAGTGGGTGCAGTGCAGAGAGGGTCGCGAACCACTAATGAGTTAGTCGGCAACACTTTAGGAAATGATTTTAAAGCTATCTGAGCAGCGTTAAGCGGGCACTTAAGCTGCTGGTGCCGCTGCTGCTGCTGCTGCCAGACGCCATTTTGTAATTAGCCGCATTACAAGTAGCACTCGTTGAGATTTTTGCGTCTCCTCTGTATGTTAATGAGTTTTCTTGCCTTTGTCTTATCTCTTCAGTGGACATGAGCGCCCATCCAATTGAATTTAAAAGCAACCTTAGCTGCAGCCGACCGCCCCCCACCCCCTTCCCCCCACAAATCCTTAACCGCCTTATTCCACTTGACGCCGCCTTTAAGTTGCATAAGATGCAATATGAAAAGTGGGCGGCCGCTTTTCGGGAAAACTTCAAATTGCATTTTTGGCCAAAAGCGTAAACGTATAAAAAAAAATAGCAAAAGAAAAAGAATAACACTGCAGCAATTTGAAAGAAAATGGAAAAAATTCCTATTGACAGACAGGCGCAGGGTTGCCATAATGGAGAGATAGAGAAAGAAGATGCGCTGGTGAATGGTGGGTGTGTGTGTTTTGTGGGGGTGGGGGTGGGGGGTATAGAAAAGTGCAAACAGCAAAGCACAAACGGCGACTCGTGCATATGTGCGTCAGTGTTGCCATTTCAGCTAACAGCTTTACATAGCTTGGAGGTTTTTTTTGGCTGCCTCACATAGTTTGTAGCAACTAGCCATATTTAGCTTTTTTTATTTTCACCATTTGGGCAACACTGCCACTGTGCATACCTCTGTCCATGTGTGTGTGTGTGTGTGCGAACAACATTTTCTTATCTAAATAATATTTGGCGGGGCCGGCAACGACGTTTTTCTCTAGCTGATTGAACAAAGTTGGTTGCCACTAGTTGTCGTTGTTGTTGTTGTTGTTGTTGTTATTGCTGTTATTATTGTTTGCTTTTCGAGTGGTGCAAAAATTGTTTCTGATAAAGTTTAGCGGCCAGCAGGAAGGATGCCAGCAACGAGAGTAGTTTCATTTTTTCTATTCATATACATACGTATCATATATATTTTTGTAGCTGTCAAATGCGGTAAGCAACAAATGCTCGCAAAAATTTGAATTTACATACATATATATAAATTTATACACATATATATGTTTATATACATGATATATATATATATACAGCAGAAGAGTGCCAGAGGTGCCACGCAAAGAGATGTAAGTGCCTTCTGGTAAGTAGCATCCCATTGGGGAAGTGATCAAGTGGCGATTAGCCCCCCGTTCCCAGATATGCCCGTGTCTAAAAATGTACATTACCAAAGCATTGGCCAGTAAGCACTGCAAAGTGGAATACTTTTTCAGCAGAGTTGGATTCAGCTGGACACAGCCAAAGAGAGAGGAAGAGAGAGAGAGAAAGAGAGTCCGTTTGAACTATAGTTTTAGATGAACAGTTTGAGTAGCGACTAGGCCACGTGGCAATTCAGTTTTAAGGCAATTACGCAGTTCATTTTGCAGTTGGAGAAGCATAACCAACTGGAATTCAAAATGTAAAATATTTCATTTTAAATTTACTGTTGTGTTTAGTTTGTTAAGTTGCGATATTGTAGTTCCACAGTGCACTCGCATACCACTTGTCAGCTTTGCACCTATGCGATGTGGGCGTGTGGCAGAGAAAGAAAGAAAGGAAAAGAAATGGAGAGGGAGAGAGATCAATAAATCCGAATAAAAATGCCAGTGGAAGTTTAATTTAATTTTATATTTACTAAACTATTTGTTTTTATGTTTCTTTGTTTGTTTTCTGGCTTTGAAGCTGGAAAATAATTACAATTTAAATTAATAATTTTCATATTAACAGTTTCGGTTTTTTTTTTCTTTTTGTTTTTTGTTATTATATATTCTTTATTTTTTATATGTTTTTTTAATGGTAAGTTTTTTTTTTGTTGTTTGGTTATCTCCTCCACAGCAGTTTGGCGTCTGCAACGGCAATGCCAAAGAACAAAAAAACAAAAACAAAAATTAAATGTTTTTTCAATGTTTAACAAATTTGCTTGCTTGTCATTCTCACTAGAAACTATATATTATATATTTATAATCTATACGAATTATAAACTTAAAGCAGTGTGTGTGGCTGTGTGTAAATCTTTCTCTTCTTCATCATCATCTTGTTTCTTACGCCGTTTACTCGTTATTTTAGTTGTTGTTCGCTTTGCACTGGCGATAGATAGTCTCTTGCCTAACGGTAATTGCTCAAGAATTCAGCATATTTTTTTTTCGAAAGAAGCAAACTTAAGTGTAGAAAATGATATCTGGCATTTGTTGAATTGCGGAATTCTCAGTATGTGTACAACAAGTGGGCTGGGCTGGGCAAGGGCGTGGCAGCGCAATGTATTATAATATATATATATATATATATATATATATATATATATGGTACAGAAGTTTGGGTCAGGTTTCAGTTGTGTCTTGAACAAAAACATTGCTTTGTTTTAGTTTGTTATCATTATTATTATTATTGTTATTGTTATTATTATACTAATACCAAATACAGCTCATTGTGTATTGCTTACATATAACAACTTAATTCAGTTTTTTCTTCTTTTTCGTCTACTACTTCCCATTTCCTTCTAGTTAAATACAATTTTACTTGCCGATTGTTTGATATTATTGCTTGCTGCCTCTCAATTGTTGTTGTTGGTGTTGATTTGGGGTGTGTTTTGTTTTGGAATTTTGTTTTTACAAATAATTACGATTGCAATTTGTTAATTTAAAGTCATATCATCAAAAAATTGGTTTACTATTAAAAACAAATTGAACTTAAATATGCTTTGCTTGCTACAGTTGTATACATGTCTTGTGTGTGGGTGTGCGGGTTTGCGTGTGTGTGTGTGTGTGTGTGTGTGTGTGTGTGTGTGTGTGTGTGTGCGTGTCTGAGTGGGTGTGTGTGTGTGCGTGTCTGAGTGGGTGTGTGTGTGTGCGTGTCTGAGTGGGTGTGTGTGTGTGTGTGTCTGTGGATGAATGAATGAATGATAGCGGTTGCTAACAAATGATGATATTTTGTTGTTCTGGCCGATCATCTGCTGCTTGTGGTTGCTATTCCTCCTTTAGTTGTTGTTGATGTTGTTGGTTGTTGTTTTTGTTGCTACTGCCTCAGATTTAATTGCTGTTGCTGCTGGTTGGTGTTGTTGGTGCTGTTTAGTGTGGAGTGAATGAGCTTAGCCGATTATCAGTCCACAGCCGAGTTTGAAGTTATTCTTTAAGTGATTCATGCGTCCACTCAACGCAAAGGTGAAAGGCAGTGGCTGCAGGCGCTTCTCCAGAACGCCCGAAATATGCCAATTTGAGTCTACGGAGCCTGTACACAAAAATAACAATCAATCAATCAATGAATCAATTCAAGTTCAATTCAAAAAAAGGTAAAATTAAATAAATAAATAACCTTTGAACATTAAATCCGCCTTGGGCAAATCAATCTGATAGGCAATGGTGGCAACGGATTCCTGCATGCGCAGACTCGTTTCCACCTCGACGCCAATTTGCAGCTGTTCGCTGGCCTTCTGATAAAAGCACAAATGCAATCCACTCGGTCCCACTGTGCCAGACCAAATCGAATCTCCAGTCGAGTAGCGTCCCAAGGCAGAGACAATGGCTATTTGGCGACCGGGCACATTGGGGCCATACTGATAGGCCACCTCGGCGCCGAGAGCGATGCGCTGCGTTACCGATTGTAAATACTGGCCCACAATTACGCCGGAATTGGTGAATATGCTCGGATTGCCCAGTGTTATCGATGCGGTAAAATCATTGCCCCGATAATCTGTGCTCATCTGTGTGGCCAACATTTTTGAGTCCTGGATCTGCAATTGGTTGTTAAAAAATTGTCGGTTTAAAATGTGTATACGCAGAGAGTGCTCTAGTCAAGAGTGCAAATATAGCAAACTTAAACTAGAAAGAATTTACATATTCCATTGAATATAGCAAATATAAAAATAAATAGAATTAAAAATAAAATTAATTAATTACATATAAAGAGAGATGCATTATATAGAAATTGAGTTCAGCATATATACTTAGTGATGTACATATCATATATAGTTGATGATGTACATTAGACGATATATATATATATATATATATATATATATATATATATATATCGTTAAAGACTCACCTGGGAAGCAAATTTGCAGCGCAAACGTGAGGAGAACTGATGTATAACATTGGCATTCAGATTGCCGGATGGATCAATGTCGCCGAGGAGCACGGGGAATGCCTCGGTGGGGCTGTATTGCTTGGTGCCCACATATGTGGCGCCAAACCGATAGCTACTTGGCACTGTGCTGCTCATATTGATCGTGTGCGATACCTGAAAATGATTGCTCAGACCCTTGTTCAGCATTATCTTGGCGCCCTCAAAGGTTATGGCCTGAACATCTGCACACAGAGGGATACAAATGAGAAAGGAGACAGACAGAGAGAGAGAGAAAGAGGAGACCCAATCGAACTCATTATAAATATATATATATATGTATGTACATTACATATTCCGCATTACTGATAATACATAATCAAAGGCAACACACACACACATACACACACGCACATGCAAACGCACGCACGCAGCACAACTGACACACATGAACATGCACACACACACACACACACAGAGAGAGAGTCAGAACCGACCGACCCCCTCACATGCTTGTAGGTTATGTCATCAGTTGTACTTTTGGGCTTTGCGCATGAATTGCTGAATGACATCGCATACCTTTGCATTTTTTGTGCAACTCCTCTACGGTGCCGGGATTGTCCAATGTGTTATCCTTGGCCGCATCGCTCAATTCGCTTGACATCGAAGAGCTGCTGCCAGTGGCCTCTGTGGAAATTGCGCTTGGCTCCGGCATACCGAGGCTGGCAGCCACACTGTTGCTCCGAGCCGTTGTTGCCTCGACGCCGCTTGATGCCGCTAGCACGTTACCCATTTTGTATATTGTCAGTTAAGTTTATTGTGTAATTGTATTTTTTACTCGTGTGTCCGTCAAAATTTAAAGTGGCACGCGCTATCTCAGGTATCGGTGTTTTATACACACTATATTAAAAAAAAAAGTCTGTTTCTGACAGTAAAGTCGATGACAAATGGGTATCGATATCTCTAACCGTCATCGATATGAGCAAATCAGTTGCCAGGCATCGCTTTCTATTGATTTTGAGGTGTTGACAACAATCAAACAGCAACTGTTTAAGACTTCTTCACTTTACTTTAATGTTAACGAGACATTTTGGGCAATTGTGGACACATTTCGCTTGAGCAGCTGCAAATCAAATGAGTACTCGATGCCCAGCAATAACAGCTGAGCTGCCACTGAATTGCAGCTGTCAGTGACAAGAGTGTTGCCACACTGTCACAGCCTTAAGCGCCAATTTTGAATAGTTATAGTTATAATGCAAATCACCAGTCGCTATTTATGCAATAAAAACGTTTATATTTCAAGTTCAAGTGTATGTATCCTTTTTCATATATGTATATATAATATATATGTATATATAGACGTATTTCTTGTATAAGTTAATTAGAAGAGCACAAATCTCTGCTACGTATGTATAAAGCTGAACAACTTTTTGAAATCAGAGTAGTTTTGTGGGTGATGCTTGGCTTTTGTTAAAAGTCAAAAATATTGTACTAAAAGAAAAGAAATCAATAATAAAAAACCACCCATAAGTCATCTAATTGACTGTAATTGGCCGAATAGTCATATTTAAATGTATTGGGTTACAAGTAGCTTAAAAGCGTAACTAAAAATAATCGTGCTTTATCATTTATATTTTGTTTTTAAATTTTTTGGTGCGCTATTAAAAACGAGTCAACAAAAAAAAAAAAAAACTGTCATTAATGCACATTACATCATATCATATAGGGGTCAAAGATCAACTTAAGAAAAAATAATAATGTACATATATCATATCTATATATATATTGTATATGGTATATAAAAGGATTTTCGCTGTGGGTTGACAAAATAAACCAAAACAAAAACAATGTGAAACAAATCAACAGCATGACGATTTCTCTGACTCGGCAACGACCAGATTGAAGTCGTGACTGTTGGGCCTCGCAAATCCGGACTTGATGCCATCCCAGCCATCCTCGGCCTTGTATTCTCCGGATCGAATGCGGGCATAGACCTCTTGGGTGACCATGCGGAACGCCTCCTCCACGTTAGCGCCGGTGCGCGCCGAAGTTTCAACAAAATGCAAGCCATGCTGTTTGGCAAACGTTTGCGCCTCCTCCGTGGACACCTCGCGATGACCGCCCGCATTCACCAGATCCAGCTTGCAACCGACTAGCGCAAAAACGGGCCGATGCGGCTCAATGTGACGCTGTGCCTCCATCATCCAAAGCGGTATATGCTCGAAGCTCGCATGATTTGATATATCGTAGACGAGCAGGACGCCAACCGAGTTACGATAATACGACTTCGTTATTGAACGGAAGCGCTCCTGGCCAGCTGTATCCCAGAGCTGCAGTTTAATGTGTTTGCCATCCTTCATCTCGATGAGACGGGCGAAAAAGTCCACGCCCACTGTGGGATCTGAAAGCTGAACGAGACACAACGTATGAGAAGATTCTCAAAAACCAGGAAAGTGACCTATATACCCGCTGTCAACTTAAGGTAAAGAGCATTTCTTATTTTTAGCCGTATCATTGAAAGCCCAAAAAGTGCGCGCATTTGTCCAATGTTGCCACATCTATTGCATTTTTAAATGTCATTGTTTTTTTTATCGCTTGTATTATCAGTAACAGACCAGCACACACACACACACACGCACACGCTCGCACATATAGGCAAATGGGGCCACTGGCTGCGAGATGCTCGCCTTTGTTTTTATATTAATTTTTTCTACTTTTTTGTTGCTTTTGCGACTTAATTATGTAATTATTATTACTGCTTGCACTTGACACACACACACACACATCAGAAAGATTGAACACATACCTCGGCAAATTTTCCATCTGTGAAGAAT
The DNA here is from genome assembly GCA_035042305.1 of Drosophila glabriapex. Lineage (NCBI taxonomy): Eukaryota > Metazoa > Arthropoda > Insecta > Diptera > Drosophilidae > Drosophila > Drosophila glabriapex. The sequence goes on from JAWNLN010000066.1 coordinate 16,049,314, forward strand.
TTGAGCAACGAACTTTTGCCCACTGTGCTGTCGCCGATGAGTATTAAGCGAAATTGATAATCAAAAATAGGCTCAACCATCGTGCTGCACTGCTCTCGTCCCCTCGTTTACTGTTTACTGTTTACCAGTTTCGACGTTTAGCAGATGCAAAGTGAGCCCTCAGCGCCCACCTCACTCTTTCCTTCGATTGTTGTTATTTTCTTAATACGCAAATTCACTTCTCCTTTTCGTTAGAAACGCACGATGCACTTTATCTCGTTTCAAATGTGGCCGATCGCTTGACAGTGTTATTTGCAATTTTACCAGTGTAGAAATAAACTGCAACCTTTTTGTTTATTAAATTTAACTAACTCAGCTGCGCGGCTTTGTTTGTTTTTTTTTCTAATGCACTGTAATTAATGTATATATGTGTGTGCGTGTGAGTGGGTTTGTTTCAGGGCTGGCAAACGAGTAAAATGCGCACGCAAGTACTCAAACACATAGTGGCAACATCGTTGTCGCAAATTTGAATTGGACATCGAATCGAGATTCTCCACAAAAATAAATAAACACTATCTGCATAGAAATTCAAATATTTGTTATGCCTAAGATGTGAGTACAGTTACATATATCAATGCAAAATTATTCTTTCATTGACGTTTGTTCATTTTATACTATTACATAATATATACATAGATATGTTACTTAAATACGCTCGAATGAACAAGTTTTTTTTTTTAAATATATATAATAAAAAGTGTGTTTGAAAGGCATAATTATAGAACAAAAAAAGTGACGATCAAAATTATTGGCATCGATAGCAATCGATAAATGGTTAAATGGTTATTTTTGTAACATCGCTAGCTGTCAAATTTGACATTAGTTCGTTTTAATTTCGGCTTTATTTTAATATTGTTTTCCTTTTTGCATTTGCACCAATGTACAATAACAGAAATACAGCAACAATTGCATTTTTACCAAAGCCAACCAACGGCACGCTAAAATTGACTGTTACTTTTAGCAGCAGCAGCAGCGGGCAATGTGAATACGCCTGCCAGCAACAACAAGAAAAAAGCCCAGAAAAGCATAAGGTTACCGAATAGAAGGAACGTCCGCAAGAAATTTTATTGCTGCCGCTAAAAACAATCTGTGCCCAATACAAACACACACATAGATGTTAAAGTTTGTGCTGCACGACGCCATTGGCTACGTGCGCAACAATGTGCGTGAGTTCAGTCTCAATGCGATCCGCCTGCTGCCCCAACTGCCCCAGTTGAGTCCCTACGATGTGAGTATATCTGTGTATATCGATCTGCAATCGGATCGGGTATGATAATATTTGATTTGGTTATCTGCAGGTGAATATTGCGCTGAGGGAGAACGAGTTTGTTTACAAATTCCCCGTGGAGGGCGTTATACACAGCTACGAAACAAATCAGCTCGGCTCCAATTCCCCCTGCGAGGACACACGGACCGAGGCGAGTTTGCTCTATCGGAACGGCTTCATGTGCGGCGTCTTCGATGGACATGCGGGCGCCGCATGCGGTCAGGTCGTCTCCAAACGACTCTTGCGTTACATTTCGGCGGGCACATTGCCGCGCCAGGTGCTCAGGGAACAGATGAAACAGGGCAATTGCTGCAGCCAGTCATTTCTCAAATGTCACAACGACAAGGTGGACTTTGTCAGCGAGATTCGGCCCATCTATGAGAAGAGCTTCCAGCGCTATGTGAACCAGCTGGTCGCCGAGCCGCAACGCGATGTAGCCAGCGAATTGGAGCACGCGTTCCTCCATCTGGACAACGATTTGGCCCAAGAGGCACTGACCACCAACGATGTGCGCACCATGGGCGTCGCTCTGTCCGGTAAGCATTGGAAATCTTCCAAAGGAAAAAATCTTCATTACACAAAATGAAACTTATTGTGTTTGTTGGCAGGCGCCGTTGCCTGTTTGGTGCATGTGGAGGGGCTGCAGTTGCATGTGGCCAGCACTGGTGATTGTGGCGCCGTATTGGGCATCTTGGATCCGCAAACGAATCAATGGCATCCCAAGAAATTGAACATCGAGCACAATGCGGAGAATATGCAGGAGGTCGATCGCATTCTCGACGAGCATCCGCGCGAGGAGCGTGAAACTGTTATACGCAATGGTCGCCTGCTCAGCCAGTTGATGCCATTGCGAGCCTTTGGCGATTTCCGCTACAAATGGCCATTGGATACACTGCAACAGAAGGTGGTGCCGATGTTCGGGGAGCAGGTGCTGCCACCAAATTATTATACACCGCCGTACCTCACCGCCAAGCCCGATGTGCAGCAACATGAGCTGGGCGTCAACGATAAGTTTCTAGTCATTGCCAGCGATGGCCTCTGGGACTTCCTAACGCCCAGCGAGGTCGTCAGCCTTGTGGGCGAGCACATTAACTCGAAAAAAATATTGGAGCCAATGCGCTTGCCGCCTGGCGACGTTAAATTACAGCAAATCTCGGACCAGCTGGCGGAGCGCAAGTATGCCCAAAAATATATATATATATTCTGTGATTGCTTCAATAATTGCAACTGAGACAGGTCCTCATCGCAGTTGTAAATTAGTTGCAACATATTCGAGCAATCACCACTAGTCATGGCTAACAGATATATTTATATATTTATTTATTTTAGAGCTGGACTCACACGCAAACCCGTTGATCAGAACGCGGCGACGCATCTAATACGCCATGCGCTGGGCGCCACAGATTATGGCATTGAGCACTCGAAGATCTCGTATTATTTGACGCTGCCACAGGATGTGGTGCGTCTGTATCGGGACGATATCACCATTACCGTCATCTACTTCAATTCGAAGCATATTGCTCAGCTCAGGGACGAAACGCATCAGGATCAAGCTGAGCCACAGGCAACGGCAGCGTGATTTCACAGATTGGGAGTTGTTGTTGGAGCGTAATCAGTCCATAGTCCACTGAGTGGCCGGCCATCTAGCTATTGAGACTGCTGGACATGCAACGAAGCTAGATGTAAATGATGTGTATTTATTATTCGGCCAGCGTTAATCCTCAAATCTCAGTTGGTTTTTTTTTCCGTTAAAGTTTTGTTTACAATTTGTACAATCTGCATTTGTTGTTGTTGTCGATGTTGTTGTCGTTGCTATTGCTGTTATCGTCGTTATTGCTATCTGCTATTCGCTATTCGCCAGGACGATAGCCAATCGCAGGCTAAATGCTAATAAAAATCCAAGATGATAACTCACAATTCTGACTTGTATCCATTTGCAACTTCTTCGCCTGTTTCCAAACAAAATCCATATTAGAGTGATATATATATATATATATAGATCTGAAACGGGTAAGCGAATATGGAAATGTTGGATTTGTTTACAGTTGAAATTGTTGTTTCGAGAATTGATTAGTTTATTTTACAATAATATTCATTACACTTGAAGTCCGTAAACGCTAAATGTTGATGTTTATGTTTAGGCTTACATACGTTACACATACGGATATACAGATAGATATACAGGTATATATATATATATATATATATATATATATATATATTATTGCTATGGATAAAGAGTAAAGCAAATCTAAAACTACAGATGAACACTATAAAAAAAGGTAGAACTGACTGTGACACAATGGCAAACAGCAAAAACTGGGCAGGGCAGGATGGAAGAAATGTGGGTGGGTGGTCTCTGGGCGGGTATTTCTACAAATCTACAAAATCCGAGAAAAATATCATCTACTGGTCGCTCGTCAATTGGAACTTTCAGCAAATAATGGTCTCTACAATTTGATATATATATATATATATATATATATTTAAAACTAAGTATATTACAAAGCAGATATTTAATTTTATTGAAACTAGATTTGTGATATATTTGAAATTGAATTTTAAATTCGTATTCTTAAGAAACCGAAAATGCTTTAAGAAATTTGTCATCGAGATTGGATAAAATGTGAATTATTTCATTTTCTGTGCCAGTACCAATTAGCGAGCAATCACTGTATACGCGTAAATAATACATCCTTATACATATATATATATATATATAGATATATATATATATATGTGTGTGTGTGTGTGTGTGTGTGTTAAAATATTCCAGACAGAAAGAAAGTGCTTCCGTTGCAATTTCTCAATTGTTGTCACGAGTGAAATTGTGAGTGGGATGTGGGCTAACTAGGCTAACCATATGGTTGGCTAATCCTTGGCATCCTGCTCGGCCACCTCCTGTCGACTGACACAATTGAGGAATTCCATTTGGATGTGCGTGATCTGTGTCTTGCTAAAGTACTGAATTTTCTTCTTGAGAAAATCGAAGAATAAATCGAGTTCATCCCGCTTGATCAGCGCCTGCGCCATCTGCTGCTGTTCATCGTCCTTGATCAGCGTGCTGCTCGACGCAACGCTATTCGAAACGGCAACGCAGTTGGTGTTCGAGTTGGAGCTGACGTTGCCAGCGGTTGTAGCTGCACTCAGCGGCGGCATTTGCAGCATATGATGGTGGCCGGTTTGTGTATTGAATGTGGGATTATTGCACATGGTTGTTGTTGCCGACGCCGACGACGACGACGACGCTGGTTGTGGCTGTGATGGATGTGTTGCATTTTGCATTGGATGTGTGGCAACCGCAGCGGCTGGCAACGTTGCAACGCTCACCGTTGCACCACTTATGGAGACGGCGGGCGTGCTGGAAATGGTGACACTGGTGCTCGTCGCCTCCGTCACATCGACAAGAGCGATTTGTTGTTGTTGTTGTTGTTGTTGCTGCTGCTGCTGTTGTTGTTGTTGCTGCTGCTGCTGCTGTTGTTGTTGTTGTTGCTGTGTGCTCGCTGCGCTTGCAACATCCACATGACAACGTGACGCTGCCGCTGCTGCTGCTGCTGCACTGCTGGTTGTTGTTGTCGTCACAAGCGTGAGATTCTTGAGCTTGGCATCCGCATTGAGAACGCTGTTGCTGCCCCCGGATAAAACGCTATTGCTGGCCGTGGTGCCGCTCGTCACAGTTGCTGCGCTGGCATAATGATGCCCATGGACATGATGGTGGGCATGCCGCAGTGGCACTGTGGTGACAGTGGTACGTGTCTCCTGCACTGGCACTGCCACCGGCACCGTTACCGTTACCGGCTCTGGTTCGGTTTCCGGTTCAGGTTCGGGTTCCATATCCTCTATGCAAAACTCATCGGTATCGATGTAGTGAAAACCTTTGGTGTCGGCCACATCACTGCTGCCATCGACACCCATTTCACAGTGAGCGCCGCTTGCCTCCTCGTACAGGCACACCTCCTCGTAGTCCACTTCGGCAACGGTTGCCCCATCCTCGTCCAGCTCATGCTTAACAATATCGACAACATGACCATCATGATCGACTACATCATCCACATCGTCGTCCAGCTCATCGTCGTCGTGTGCTATCTGTGACAATTCAATGCTCGAAATGCTGCCATCGTGCTGCGTCTGATGGTGATGATGATGGTGATGATGGTGTTGCTGCTGCTGCTGCTGGTGGTGGTGTTGGTGATGCTGCTGCTGCTGTTGTTGTTGTTGATGATGGTGTGCAGCATGATGATGATGGTGATGATGATGATGTGGGGGCACCGTATCATCGGCAACGCTCTCCTCATAGGCGGTCAATATGAATGTTTCGGCCTCATCACTGACCAGCGTTATTTGTGAGCTGGCATGATGTGAGGAGGACAATGCCGTTGTATCCGAATGCCCGTCATCGTCGACAACATCATGATCATGCTCCACATCGTGATCATCATGCTGCACATCATCGTCATCATCATCGTCATCATCATCATCAGCGGGCTGCTTCTTGATCTGCATAATGGCGGCGAGCGCATTGCGATGCGCCTTCAACTTCGGCTGATAAACCTTCGAGAGGAAATCCAGCTGCTTGGCATAGCGCCACTTGGACAAACGACCCTCGATGCATTTGGGCGAACGTCGTCGATACTGATGGTATGTATCCCGCAGATTCTTCCACTTGCGTCGCACCTCCTGCACGCTGTATTTATCTATCAATTGATTCGATTACGGATTAGTTATTTATGAAGATTTACAGTGCTCCTCGCTTGAAAATTACAAGTCATGTGTAAGAAATGGAAACAGTATCATATACATATTGAAGTCAGTTGAAAGATATATACTCCGGTTGGTTACTAGTTATATAACGCTCCTTTTTACTATATATATATATATATATATATATATATATATATATATATATCAGATATATATATATATATATATATCAGATATCAAATATAGCTACCACATAGCAAAAATATATTTCAATGTGGACTTCGATCTGCAAGCGATCTGCAATCCTCTTTACGAATATATTATTTCTATTATTTCTTGATTACATTTGAATTATTTATTTGTCCAGCACTGTGGAAAGATTTGTACAAATCCAATTTATATTTGAAAACCCGCTGTGAAAATTACATTTGGCTAATAAACTCAATTTGAGACAATTTTTAGAAATTGTGCATTGCTTGCAGAGAAAATTTGTGAACTATTTGATGAGCTGAGATTGCCTTTAGCGAGAGAGATCACTGTAGTTGGATCGATGGATTTGATACTCACTGCCCATTCGCTGGGAGACTTCCTGCCAACCGCTGAGTATATCGGGGCGTCGCCTTTGATTCGGCTGCAGCTTGTAGTTGTACAGTGCTGGATTCTGGCGCACCAGATTAATCAGCGTGATAATATCATCCGTGGGCGCATTGTCCTTGTGATAACGCTTACGCTCCGACATTGCGTATGTGTATGTGTGTGTGCGAGCGAGTGTGTGTGTGTGTAGCTTTTGTAATTGTTTCGCTTGTTGCTGCACGCAGCTTTACCCTTTTTATATGAGTATAGAGGCAACTGGAGTGTTGAATTGTTTACACTTTTTGCACTTGCGTTTATTGTTATTGTTATTGTTATTATTATTATTAGAACTTGAGAGCAGCAGCAGCAGCAGCAGTTGGTAGCAGTATCAGTGTCAATTTGTGAAATGGTTTGCCATCGAGTACGATTGCGATTGTACGCGCGTGTGTTTGTTTAGACCAGCCAAAATGCACAGAATGTTCATTTAATGCACACACGCTCGACTTATAACGCTTTGTAGCCATGAATTTGCCATGTTCAATTACGCAGAAAACAATTTCGTCTTTTTTTTTTTGTGGGCTACACCATAACGTTGCCGTACCGTGTTTGTGTATGCTAGTCGCTGTGTTGCCAGATTGCGTGCTGTAGTTTATGTGGGCGCGTGTGTGTGTGTGTGTCATCGATGGTTTTACCGATAGCCCGAAATAATCGTTATATTCGATACCTTACAGTGTTGATTAAGACAATACTCAATTTGCAAACTTTTAGTTTTTATTTTAAGTTACCCACTTTTTCGCTATAAATCTTAGTTACAATTGACAGTTTAATTATTAAATTAAAAACTAAACCCAATAAAACATAATATATAAAGACTTAAGTATTCGATATTGTTATCGATAATGTGGGTCTTATTGCTTTTGTGTCTATCGGCAATTTGGAATTTTAGACCACAGACGCAAAAAAAGAAAAGAAAACGAAAACACACAATTGTTAAGTGAAAATGAGCGCCACTCCCACGAAAAACAATGGCACCGGCCTAGAAGATGTCAACATTCCGGGTCAAGCATTTCTGCGCGAAGCACTCACCTCCTGCACCGATCCGCTCAAAGCGATTGAGAGTTTTCAGGTTTGTTTACGTTCGCTTGCGTAGAAATGGGCGCGAACTTTGTGTGTTGTTGCTGTTGTTTTGTTGTATGAAATGCATTTAATAAGTGCTAAAATTTCAGTTGGAGAATGGGGTGCTGTTGCCGTCGCTGCGTCCGATGTTGCCGCTTTTGGATTTGCACGGCGTGCGTCGCTTGGACTTTCATACATCGCTGATGGAGGAGCTGCGCGACAAGCTAATTGCCCACATTAACGATCTGGGTCAGAAGGAGCCGCGTGAGCGCGACAAGAAGCTGAAGGAACTGCTCGTAAAGAGTTTTCCCGTCGTGCGCGTCAAATCGCTGCGACCCGTCGTTATGGCCATATTGCGCAACACCCAGCACATAGATGACAAATATCTGCGCATCCTGGTCAGAGATCGGGAACTGTATGCGGACACAGATACGGAGGTGAAGCGTCAGATTTGGCGCGACAATCAGTCGCTGTTCGGAGACGAGGTGTCGCCACTGTTATCGCAATATATACGCGAAAAGGAGCACATTCTATTCGATCACACCAATCTTAATAATTTGTTCTTCCAGCCGACGCCAAAGGTGCGGCGTCAGGGCGAGGTGGTGCAGAAGCTGGCCAATATGATTGGCACCAGTGTCAAGCTCTATGACATGGTGCTGCAGTTTTTGCGCACACTCTTCTTGCGCACCCGCAACGTCCACTATTGCACGTTGCGCGCGGAGCTGCTGATGGCGCTGCACGACTTGGAGGTGCAGGAGATTATCTCGATAGATCCGTGCCACAAGTTCACTTGGTGTCTGGACGCGTGCATTCGCGAGAAGAATGTGGATATTAAGCGGTCGCGTGAACTGCAGGGCTTTCTGGACAACATCAAACGGGGACAGGAACAGGTATTGGGCGATCTCTCGATGACTCTATGCGATCCGTATGCCATAAATTTTCTGGCCAGCTCGGCCATCAAGATACTCCATCATCTGATCAACAATGAGGGTATGCCGCGTGATAATCAGGTTTTAATACTGCTGCTGCGCATGCTGGCACTGGGTCTGAGCGCCTGGGTCATGATTGACTCGCAGGACTTCAAGGAGCCCAAGCTCGATTGCCAGGTGGTCACCAAATTTTTGCCCGCCCTCATGTCGCTCATGGTGGATGATCAGTGTCGCGGCCTGCACGGCAAGCTGCCGCCCGATGAACGCGAATCGGCATTGACCACCATTGAGCACTCGGGCCCCGCTCCGGATGCTGTTGAGGCATATATACAGGAGAGCGCTGTCTCCAGCATACTGGCCATGTACTACACACTTCATTCGGCACGCACTAAGGATCGGGTCGGAGTGCTGCGCGTCTTGGCCATTCTGTCCGTCTGCAAGGATGATCGGGCCTATGAGGATCCGTTCCTGCACTCACTAATTGCTCTGCTCATACCGATGAGCGATGAGTTTACCACGGAGGACTTTTGCACCACGCTCTTCGATGAGTTCATTTTCGCCGGACTAACCCGAGAAAATGTCACATCCAGGCATATGATGAAATTGCTGTGGTATGTGCACAATAAGCTGCCAGCCGGCCGCCTTGCCACACTGATGAAGGCCATGCAGCCGACGGCGGCGCACAATGAACACATCCACAAATTGTACGAGTCACTGCAGGAGCGGATTGGCAGCGCATTGGTCGTTGCACCGCCAGAGACAGCGGCCATCGTTGAGCCGCCGGCCACCGCTGATTTTGAATCGCCATTGAAGAGTGTGCCCACACCGGGTCCCCACTACAGCCCCCAATAGCAGGAGGCAACGGCGGCAGCTGCTGCCACTGCCACTGCCACTACGACTGCTGCTGCAACAGTTGTCTTGGGTGGCTCCGTTGGCACCACACTCTAACTTTGCTACAACCAAGTTTAAAGTACACAGAAAATATGAGTTATGAATAATGAATAAATTAAGCTGTGTAAATAGATAACCCAATAGATTTTTGTTCTATTTAAAAAAATATGCATTTCCAAAACTCTATGTGTCCAAATATATAATCTTTAATTAATCTGTATATCAACTAAAAACAAAAAGAAAAATCAATTTTAAATGTATTAAATCAGAATCAAAGTATTCGAAATTAATATAACCATAAATCAAACCATATAAATAATTTGAAAATTATTTTATCGATTGATTCTCAAACAAAATAGAGAAATCGAGAAATGAAAAAATATTCGATATAATTCGGAGCTAAACTAAGAGAAAAAATATATATAAACAAATAAGACTAGGAGTTATCCTGAACCCAAGATTTGACCTATGCGTATGCACGTATGTATATATATATACATATACATATATATATATATATATATATATGTATACACACACAGAGAATGCTTGCACTGGATGAGTAAGGGTTCTTTTATCTCTCTCTATCTCCTTCAGTTCTTGTCTGCTTCGGTATCAACGGAGGCGGGCTCTGGCGTCGCCGGTGGCGAGGATGATGATGATTCTGTTTCACAGGTTTCCGGTTCGACGTTTGCACTTGGCGACGGAGACGGCGACGACGACGACGACGGCTGCGGTGGCGGCACCGGCGGCGGCGATGATGGTTCCGCCGTGAGGAGTGCATCAATGGCCGCCGCTGCGGCAGCAGCTGCTCGCGTACGGGGACAGGGCGCACTGGGTAACGGATAAGATACAAGCGATGATTGCGGTGACGGTGTGGCCTGAACAAAGTTCTCCACATCCAGATCATAAAGATCCAAGTATTCGGTGTAAATAGACTCCCATTCTGTGTGCGGTTCCAGCGTGTCCAAGACGCATTGCCTCAGCTCGAATTTGGGTTTTGTCTGAATTGCAAAAAAATACAAATTGTGAATGAGTTGCAAAGGAAGTCGAAGCACAGTTAAACCATAAGCTCAGTCCTTTTCCCTCGATCCTGATTTCCTGTATCTGGTTGTCCTCCTTGCGGAAGTGATCGACAACCAGACTATAAAGGAATCAGATTGGCCGAATATAGTGTTATCCTGGACTTTAACCGATATTTAACAAATGCAAAACTTAATTTTCTGCTTCAACTTATAATTAACTTAAAAGAATGATTCTGGTTAAGTAATTGCAAATATGCATGCAAAAAGTTGCTTTTAAAGCACTCGAACGCTTTTTGTTTAATTGGCGAGCTTTTCACTTACCTGCATCGTTTCCGGCAGCTCATTGTCGAGCAGAGTGTCCATAAAGAGACGCAAACGCTTCTCGGTGCCGTAGCTGGCCAACTGAAATGTCATCATCATATGCCAGTGCTTCAGTTCCTCAAAAGCTTCTAACGCTTCGCACAGCTTGATCTGATTCTCGAGGAACAGCACCTTGGCCGTTTGCTGCCAGCTTTCCGGATCGCTAAGATCAAATGAGGTGATAAATTAGAGAGTCAGTTCGTTCTACGTTCTAGAGAGATGTCAAATTGATATTTATCGATATATGCGTTCCGCTAGGTTAATCGGTTGTCAACCTGTGAAGTCGACACACATTGGCCCGTTGTGAAACCGTGTTGAGAATTAAGATTCAAAGATTAGACCAACCCGTTGCGTTAATACATTTCGCAATCTTGGCCGGTCTTGTGTTTGATAGATAGATAGACTAGGTAGGAAGCGGCTTCCCAAGGTGGCACGCTTGGTCGCTTCCTGGCAACTGCGGGGCAGAAACAGATGAAGTATTCCGCAGATTCTTCTCCCTCTCCTCTGCAGATGCTGCAGTAGTCATTATAAGGCACCTGGAGTCTATTAGCATGAATTCCAACTAGCTAGTGTCCTGTTACTGCAGAGCAGCTCTCTACTTTGTTTCATATTGATATTGGGCCATGTTTGGTGTGCTATGCGACCACAGTTTGCATTTCGCCAATTATTGCTTGACCTGTGTATAACTCTGTGTAGCTCAAGGTATGCATATACCTTCCTTATCCGTGAGGAGTTCCTAGCTAACTCATCAGCTTTGCAGTTGCCTTCATTACCTTGGTAATGACCAGGCACCCATATTAGGCTAATAACAAGCTACTTGGCTATCTCGAGATAATGGATTTGATTGCCGCTTGGCTAACAATATATATGTTGAGATTGCCTGGGTTGTTAAAGGCACCTTCGATATGTGGGAAAGCACTTCGGGTTGAGATTTTTCTATGATGTTGACTACGGCATGAAGAGCTGTAGCGATTGAGATAAACTTATAAAGGCGGATACTGATGGACCTTAGCGTTGGTATGTGATGGTTTAATGCTAACAAAGAAATTAAATTAAACTTTGAGTCTAGCTGGAGGTTGGGGTTTACAAAAACAGTGTGAGATGCCTTAAAGGTTTGATGCACGAGTTGCCCCACTTTGAAGATGTATGACGTCTGTCTCACTCTTACACTCTTTCTCTCTCTCTCTCTCTCTCTCTCTGTCTATCTCTCTGTCTCTGTCTCTCTCTCTCTCTCTATCTGTCTGTCACTGTGCAAGTAAAACGAGAACTGGTCAACTCACATTTCGACTGCGCCACGCAGACTGAGATAGTTATGTGTGCCGGTCTGCATGCTGAGCAGAGGAAACTTGCGATGCACATGCTCCAGATCGCGTGGCAGCGAGCCACGTATCCCATTGAACATGATCGCATCACCGGTGGCAAGGACTAGCCACGATTTCAATGGAGTTGAATACGAATAGGAATTGCCGCTGGGAAAACCAATTAGCGGCATGCCCTGATCTGTGATAACAAACTGCAGCGTCATGCCATGCTTATTGAGCAGCTCCAAACAATTGGTGGACAATCGGACACGTTGCTTGGCAATATTCCAAATCCGCAACAGTCCACTGTCCGTGAGCACGCCGACCATCTGATTATCGCTGCTGAAGGTGCAGTGCAGTGCAGCGCTTGTCAACGTGATCGCTGGAAAGACGGGTGAGCCCGTCTGCATCGCCAGGAGTCGCATGCTCCCATCGAGGGAGCAGAGCATCACATATTTACTGCACAGATTCACATTGATCACCGGCGAACCCACATACATATCCCAGAGCAGCTCTCGACTCAATTGGGCGCTCACCTTGGCCACCATGCCATAGCCGGTCTTAAGATGGCCATTCTGCACATGAATGCGATAGTCCTGCGACGATTTCGTAAATTCACATTTAGTATTCGCCGTTATCTGCAGTTTGGGACCCACAGTATTGCCGCTATTCAAGTCGCACAGCAGCTGCATTGAGTTGCGACGTGGTGAGATCGCTGCCGTTGCCGCTGGCGATGGCGGCAACATCAGACGTCCAACAGACGGTTCCGCTCGAGAGTAGAGCGACTCTTGCGATCTCATTGGATCCACGCTGCTGCCACCAATTCCTGATGTTCCCGTGCCGCTGCTGTTGCTGTTTGTGATTATGTTGTTGCTGTTGCTGTTATCGTTGTTACTGCTACTGCAATATAAAATACTTGTCAGAAAAATGCTTTAAACAGTCGAATCTTAATAATAAGCACATAACTAATGAGTATAATTTGTTAAGCAACATTTCTCATACGAGATCGTTCCATGAGCCCAATCTCAATGATTTTTGGCCTACCCACCTGCTTGTGGGAATGATGCTGCTGTTGCTGCCAATGCCAATGCCAATGCTGGAGATGGGCTCGTTAAGCTCATTGAGTGGTATAAACATGGGCGTAATCCGTCGCTTGCCATCCTTGGTGCGTGTCTCCGTCTGTTTGCTGATGGCCCGAGCATGTGAACCGACGCCCTGTCCCTGTCCCCCCTGTCCACCGGTCATCTGGACAGGCAGTCGACGCTCCATGGCCGCATTGGGCAGAGCATAGCTGCTCGGTTCGGGCAGCGTCATCTCCATCTGTTTGCTGGCCGTATGCTCGGAATGCTCCATATAGCCGCCATATTTGCGCTTAAATATACTGTTTCGTTCCGTCTCCGAGACGCGGGAGCCCAGCTCCCGTTCGCTGAATTGGAGGCAGGCGATGGTGCCGTCACCGCTGCAGGCCATCAGCAGGCATTGTTGCGGTCCCCAGGACAAGTCCAGGATGCTGTCATTGAACAGCTCATGTATGACGACCATGGGACGCTGGAGCGCCGTCAGCCACACGGACAGCGAACCATCGCGGGAGCCGACAGCGATCACACAATATTGCATGGCCTTGCTGGGACTGTCGCCGACCATGTCGCGCGTCAATATCGAGTTGTGGAAACGGACACAGGTGACCGCCTTGCGATGCCCGACGAAATCCTGGTCACATTTCCAACCTTCACGCTCGATGATCTGGGCGGTGGGTACGCCGCCGTTCATCGCGTGTGCCGACACCAGATACTGGCCATCGGGTGACCAGGAGAGCCGTAGTATGTGCGTTGTACCGCCGCACTGTTCGAACGGTTCGGTTATTGTTGTGCCGCACGTCCAATCTGTTGTACGCCATATCTTAATACTGCGATCATCCGACTGGGAGGCAAGGAAATGTCCAACCGGATCCCATGCAACGCCCTTAACCAGACCCGTATGCCCCTTGAGCGTGTGCAGCACATTCGGCAATGCCCGCGCATCCCACACAATAATCGTATTGTCTATGCTACAGCTGGCGAGGAAGTAATCATTTGGTGACCATGCCAGATCCAGGACATCACCATCGTGGCCGCGCAGTGTGTGTATGCATTTATACGATTCGGGATTTTGTTGCATGCCGCCGGTGCCAAAAACCCCGCTGGGTCCCTGCGCCTTCCGCCAGATCATAATTAGCTTATCATCCGAACCGGAGGCGAGTAGCTGGCCATTTTGCGACCAGCGCACACAATTCACGCACGCCAAGTGCTGATCCATTTGGCAGAGCATCTTTGGCACCGATGCATCCTGCTCATCCTTCTCGGACAGCACCGGCTTCAGATTCCAAATGACAATGCGACCGGAATCGGTGCCCTGCCCACCAGTCGCGAATTTGGTGCAATCCTGATGCACATCCACCGAGAAGATTGGCTTATCTGCGTAACAGTGGTTAGCATATAAATAATGAGACGAAATGGGATTTGGATATTACCATCATGGTGCACCCAACAGGGCTTCACGAGCTTCATTAATGCGGCTATTGTTTGTGCAAATCCGCGTACCCAATTACCGCCTTACCGTACTTGCCGGCTAATAAAGATGCAAGTTAGTGATGCACGGAACATCGACTTAATATCGATACATATTTAAAATTATTTCAAACAACCGCTGCTCGATTAATAAAATATAAACAATTATTAAAAAGAATGATAAAATAACTAATTAATTTTATGGATAAATTGAAAATTTTAAATTAACACACAATTAGCATTATTATAAGCTTTTGAAAAATTCGCCATTAGAGAAGATCGATTCATCGATGTTTTTCCTCCAAAATATCGAATATATATATTCTAGCGCACAACGCCGCCGATCAGTTAAATGAATCAAAGCTATTGTATTATTCCAATCGAAATTTATTACATATGCATATGTCAACAAGAACTGAACAATCTACAAATATTTTATAAGAATGTCTGGCGTTGCCATCTCTATACAACAAGCAAACCCATACACACACACATACAACTTGAGCATATGCACTTAGCATACCATAATTTGACATTAATCGAGTATGCTATCGATAGCAGACGTCATTCTGTGCAACTTTGCGGTATCCAAGAGAGCGGCTGAATTGTGCTTAACTAAGAAATCATTTAACAAGTGTAAAGTGAATGTGTAAAGTGCGTAAAATAAGTAGACGAACAACCGATAAAAGCGAATTAAACATTGACAACAGCAATTGTCAGTCATTTCATTTTCTTCTATAATTGGTAGTGCGAACTGTTTGCGCGCGCTTTCTCTGCAAACAAACACTTACACGCTCACACTTTCATACATATGTATAGTGGTTGCCGCTCGCACACACACATACTTCATGCATGCATAAACAGAATTCAGTCTATTACTTCACAGGCAATATGTTAAAGCGAGCAGACCGCTGCGGCTCTCTCACGCTCTCTATGTGCCAAATTGAGTACACACAGGTGAGCGAGAGAGCGCACAACCTACTTCCATTTTTGGTACGCTTAGCTCTTGCAGGCTGCGCTACTCTCCTCTGCTCTGGACATAATAGCAAGGCAGAAAATAAAGAAACAGTTATTTAAGCCAAAATCATAGTAATTTTTTTTTTAAAGATATTTACTTTCTTTTTTAGTTGTTGCGTTGGTATTACGCAGGCACCTCATCTATCATTGAGTAAAGCCGACTGACTGTGTGTGTGTTTGTATTACCGTTATTAATTCAATATCGCCGATTGTTGTTGCTGGCGCCAAAGCTCTGGCTAGCAACAACCTGTTTAACGAATAGCTCTTTGTTGTTGCTGCCGTTTTCACATTCTTATGAGAATTTCAATAAGACAGGCCTGTCTTTCACTTTCGGTCAGACGCAATATGCGAATGTATGTGTGTGTGTGCGTGTATAGGAAAGTTGCGATGAGTTTACCACGGAAGACTTTTGCACCACGCTCTTCGATGAGTTCATTTTCGCCGGACTAACCCGAGAAAATGTCACATCCAGGCATATGATGAAATTGCTGTGGTATGTGCACAATAAGCTGCCAGCCGGCCGCCTTGCCACACTGATGAAGGCCATGCAGCCGACGGCGGCGCACAATGAACACATCCACAAATTGTGCGAGTCACTGCAGGAGCGGATTGGCAGCGCATTGGTCGTTGCACCGCCAGAGACAGCGGCCATCGTTGAGCCGCCGGCCACCGCTGATTTTGAATCGCCATTGAAGAGTGTGCCCACACCGGGTCCCCACTACAGCCCCCAATAGCAGGAGGCAACGGCGGCAGCTGCTGCCACTGCCACTGCCACTACGACTGCTGCTGCAACAGTTGTCTTGGGTGGCTCCGTTGGCACCACACTCTAACTTTGCTACAACCAAGTTTAAAGTACACAGAAAATATGAGTTATGAATAATGAATAAATTAAGCTGTGTAAATAGATAACCCAATAGATTTTTGTTCTATTTAAAAATTATGCATTTCCAAAACTCTATGTGTCCAAATATATAATCTTTAATTAATCTGTATATCAACTAAAAACAAAAAGAAAAATCAATTTTAAATGTATTAAATCAGAATCAAAGTATTCGAAATTAATATAACCATAAATCAAACCATATAAATAATTTGAAATACAACTCAATGTTTATTCCAATCTTGAATCTAGTGAGTCCCAAGCAAATGTTGCAGACTCCAAAACTAAAAGACGTCCTTCACTATATATAAGTATACTATACTACACTAAAAGAAATATATACATATATATTTATATATATATATATATACGGTTTAATATTAAATATTTAAAATACAATTTTTTATAAGTGTCTACATAATCAATTTGAATAAAAGTCAAGCTGTATATTTGTATTTATATATATATCAATTTATATATATATATAAGTAAAATTTATTGTATATCAGGTTCTGGATCTGGATATATCAGGATCTTTAAAGTACCATTTTCAATTGCATTCAATTGCAATCACGATCCAAATGGACAAAAAAAAGTAACTAAAATTTGCTATGCAGAAGCTTTTTAATATATAGAATTAATACAGTTTGGGTTGATTTGCAAACTGTTTCCGAAATATCGATTGATTCTCAAACAAAATAGAGAAATCGAGAAATGAAAAAATATTCGATATAATTCGGAGCTAAACTAAGAGAAAAAATATATATAAACAAATAAGACTAGGAGTTATCCTGAACCCAAGATTTGACCTATGCGTATGCACGTATGTATATATATATACATATACATATATATATATATATATATATATGTATACACACACAGAGAATGCTTGCACTGGATGAGTAAGGGTTCTTTTATCTCTCTCTCTCTCCTTCAGTTCTTGTCTGCTTCGGTATCAACGGAGGCGGGCTCTGGCGTCGCCGGTGGCGAGGATGATGATGATTCTGTTTCACAGGTTTCCGGTTCGAGGTTTGCACTTGGCGACGGAGACGGCGACGACGACGGCGACGACGACGACGACGACGACGACGACGACATCTGCGGTGGCGGCACCGGCGGCGGCGATGATGGTTCCGCCGTGAGGAGTGCATCAATGGCCGCCGCTGCGGCAGCAGCTGCTCGCGTACGGGGACAGGGCGCACTGGGTAACGGATAAGATACAAGCGATGATTGCGGTGACGGTGTGGCCTGAACAAAGTTCTCCACATCCAGATCATAAAGATCCAAGTATTCGGTGTAAATAGACTCCCATTCTGTGTGCGGTTCCAGCGTGTCCAAGACGCATTGCCTCAGCTCGAATTTGGGTTTTGTCTGAATTGCAAAAAAATACAAATTGTGAATGAGTTGCAAAGGAAGTCGAAGCACAGTTAAACCATAAGCTCAGTCCTTTTCCCTCGATCCTGATTTCCTGTATCTGGTTGTCCTCCTTGCGGAAGTGATCGACAACCAGACTATAAAGGAATCAGATTGGCCGAATATAGTGTTATCCTGGACTTTAACCGATATTTAACAAATGCAAAACTTAATTTTCTGCTTCAACTTATAATTAACTTAAAAGAATGATTCTGGTTAAGTAATTGCAAATATGCATGCAAAAAGTTGCTTTTAAAGCACTCGAACGCTTTTTGTTTAATTGGCGAGCTTTTCACTTACCTGCATCGTTTCCGGCAGCTCATTGTCGAGCAGAGTGTCCATAAAGAGACGCAAACGCTTCTCGGTGCCGTAGCTGGCCAACTGAAATGTCATCATCATATGCCAGTGCTTCAGTTCCTCAAAAGCTTCCAACGCTTCGCACAGCTTGATCTGATTCTCGAGGAACAGCACCTTGGCCGTTTGCTGCCAGCTTTCCGGATCGCTAAGATCAAATGAGGTGATAAATTAGAGAGTCAGTTCGTTCTACGTTCTAGAGAGATGTCAAATTGATATTTATCGATATATGCGTTCCGCTAGGTTAATCGGTTGTCAACCTGTGAAGTCGACACACATTGGCCCGTTGTGAAACCGTGTTGAGAATTAAGATTCAAAGATTAGACCAACCCGTTGCGTTAATACATTTCGCAATCTTGGCCGGTCTTGTGTTTGATAGATAGATAGACTAGGTAGGAAGCGGCTTCCCAAGGTGGCACGCTTGGTCGCTTCCTGGCAACTGCGGGGCAGAAACAGATGAAGTATTCCGCAGATTCTTCTCCCTCTCCTCTGCAGATGCTGCAGTAGTCATTATAAGGCACCTGGAGTCTATTAGCATGAATTCCAACTAGCTAGTGTCCTGTTACTGCAGAGCAGCTCTCTACTGTGTTTCATATTGATATTGGGCCATGTTTGGTGTGCTATGCGACCACAGTTTGCATTTCGCCAATTATTGCTTGACCTGTGTATAACTCTGTGTAGCTCAAGGTATGCATATACCTTCCTTATCCGTGAGGAGTTCCTAGCTAACTCATCAGCTTTGCAGTTGCCTTCATTACCTTGGTAATGACCAGGCACCCATATTAGGCTAATAACAAGCTACTTGGCTATCTCGAGATAATGGATTTGATTGCCGCTTGGCTAACAATATATATGTTGAGATTGCCTGGGTTGTTAAAGGCACCTTCGATATGTGGGAAAGCACTTCGGGTTGAGATTTTTCTATGATGTTGACTACGGCATGAAGAGCTGTAGCGATTGAGATAAACTTATAAAGGCGGATACTGATGGACCTTAGCGTTGGTATGTGATGGTTTAATGCTAACAAAGAAATTAAATTAAACTTTGAGTCTAGCTGGAGGTTGGGGTTTACAAAAACAGTGTGAGATGCCTTAAAGGTTTGATGCACGAGTTGCCCCACTTTGAAGATGTATGACGTCTGTCTCACTCTTACACTCTTTCTCTCTCTCTCTCTCTCTCTCTCTGTCTATCTCTCTGTCTCTGTCTCTCTCTCTCTCTCTATCTGTCTGTCACTGTGCAAGTAAAACGAGAACTGGTCAACTCACATTTCGACTGCGCCACGCAGACTGAGATAGTTATGTGTGCCGGTCTGCATGCTGAGCAGAGGAAACTTGCGATGCACATGCTCCAGATCGCGTGGCAGCGAGCCACGTATCCCATTGAACATGATCGCATCACCGGTGGCAAGGACTAGCCACGATTTCAATGGAGTTGAATACGAATAGGAATTGCCGCTGGGAAAACCAATTAGCGGCATGCCCTGATCCGTGATAACAAACTGCAGCGTCATGCCATGCTTATTGAGCAGCTCCAAACAATTGGTGGACAATCGGACACGTTGCTTGGCAATATTCCAAATCCGCAACAGTCCACTGTCCGTGAGCACGCCGACCATCTGATTATCGCTGCTGAAGGTGCAGTGCAGTGCAGCGCTTGTCAACGTGATCGCTGGAAAGACGGGTGAGCCCGTCTGCATCGCCAGGAGTCGCATGCTCCCATCGAGGGAGCAGAGCATCACATATTTACTGCACAGATTCACATTGATCACCGGCGAACCCACATACATATCCCAGAGCAGCTCTCGACTCAATTGGGCGCTCACCTTGGCCACCATGCCATAGCCGGTCTTAAGATGGCCATTCTGCACATGAATGCGATAGTCCTGCGACGATTTCGTAAATTCACATTTAGTATTCGCCGTTATCTGCAGTTTGGGACCCACAGTATTGCCGCTATTCAAGTCGCACAGCAGCTGCATTGAGTTGCGACGTGGTGAGATCGCTGCCGTTGCCGCTGGCGATGGCGGCAACATCAGACGTCCAACAGACGGTTCCGCTCGAGAGTAGAGCGACTCTTGCGATCTCATTGGATCCACGCTGCTGCCACCAATTCCTGATGTTCCCGTGCCGCTGCTGTTGCTGTTTGTGATTATGTTGTTGCTGTTGCTGTTATCGTTGTTGCTGCTACTGCAATATAAAATACTTGTCAGAAAAATGCTTTAAACAGTCGAATCTTAATAATAAGCACATAACTAATGAGTATAATTTGTTAAGCAACATTTCTCATACGAGATCGTTCCATGAGCCCAATCTCAATGATTTTTGGTCTGCCCGCCTCACTGGACACCCACCTGCTTGTGGGAATGATGCTACTGTTGCTGCCAATGCCAATGCTGGAGATGGACTCTTTAAGCTCATTGAGTGGTATAAACATGGGCGTAATCCGTCGCTTGCCATCCTTGGTGCGTGTCTCCGTCTGTTTGCTGATGGCCCGAGCATGTGAACCGACGCCCTGTCCCTGTCCCCCCTGTCCACCGGTCATCTGGACAGGCAGTCGACGCTCCATGGCCGCATTGGGCAGAGCATAGCTGCTCGGTTCGGGCAGCGTCATCTCCATCTGTTTGCTGGCCGTATGCTCGGGATGCTCCATATAGCCGCCATATTTGCGCTTAAATATACTGTTTCGTTCCGTCTCCGAGACGCGGGAGCCCAGCTCCCGTTCGCTGAATTGGAGGCAGGCGATGGTGCCGTCACCGCTGCAGGCCATCAGCAGGCATTGTTGCGGTCCCCAGGACATGTCCAGGATGCTGTCATTGAACAGCTCATGTATGACGACCATGGGACGCTGGTGCGCCGTCAGCCACACGGACAGCGAACGATCGCGGGAGCCGACAGCGATCACACAATATTGCATGGCCTTGCTGGGACTGTCGCCGACCATGTCGCGCGTCAATATCGAGTTGTGGAAACGGACACAGGTGACCGCCTTGCGATGCCCGACGAAATCCTGGTCACATTTCCAACCTTCACGCTCGATGATCTGGGCGGTGGGTCCGCCGCCGTTCATCGCGTGTGCCGACACCAGATACTGGCCATCGGGTGACCAGGAGAGCCGTAGTATGTGCGTTGTACCGCCGCACTGTTCGAACGGTTCGGTTATTGTTGTGCCGCACGTCCAATCTGTTGTACGCCATATCTTAATACTGCGATCATCCGACTGGGAGGCAAGGAAATGTCCAACCGGATCCCATGCAACGCCCTTAACCAGACCCGTATGCCCCTTGAGCGTGTGCAGCACATTCGGCAATGCCCGCGCATCCCACACAATAATCGTATTGTCTATGCTACAGCTGGCGAGGAAGTAATCATTTGGTGACCATGCCAGATCCAGGACATCACCATCGTGGCCGCGCAGTGTGTGTATGCATTTATACGATTCGGGATTTTGTTGCATGCCGCCGGTGCCAAAAACCCCGCTGGGTCCCTGCGCCTTCCGCCAGATCATAATTAGCTTATCATCCGAACCGGAGGCGAGTAGCTGGCCATTTTGCGACCAGCGCACACAATTCACGCACGCCAAGTGCTGATCCATTTGGCAGAGCATCTTTGGCACCGATGCATCCTGCTCATCCTTCTTGGACAGCACCGGCTTCAGATTCCAAATGACAATGCGACCGGAATCGGTGCCCTGCCCACCAGTCGCGAATTTGGTGCAATCCTGATGCACATCCACCGAGAAGATTGGCTTATCTGCGTAACAATGGTTAGCATATAAATAATGAGACGAAATGGGATTTGGATATTACCATCATGGTGCACCCAACAGGGCTTCACGAGCTTCATTAATGCGGCTATTGTTTGTGCAAATCCGCGTACCCAATTACCGCCTTACCGTACTTGCCGGCTAATAAAGATGCAAGTTAGTGATGCACGGAACATCGACTTAATATCGATACATATTTAAAATTATTTCAAACAACCGCTGCTCGATTAATAAAATATAAACAATTATTAAAAAGAATGATAAAATAACTAATTAATTTTATGGATAAATTGAAAATTTTAAATTAACACACAATTAGCATTATTATAAGCTTTTGAAAAATTCGCCATTAGAGAAGATCGATTCATCGATGTTTTTCCTCCAAAATATCGAATATATATATTCTAGCGCACAACGCCGCCGATCAGTTAAATGAATCAAAGCTATTGTATTATTCCAATCGAAATTTATTACATATGCATATGTCAACAAGAACTGAACAATCTACAAATATTTTATAAGAATGTCTGGCGTTGCCATCTCTATACAACAAGCAAACCCATACACACACACATACAACTTGAGCATATGCACTTAGCATACCATAATTTGACATTAATCGAGTATGCTATCGATAGCAGACGTCATTCTGTGCAACTTTGCGGTATCCAAGAGAGCGGCTGAATTGTGCTTAACTAAGAAATCATTTAACAAGTGTAAAGTGAATGTGTAAAGTGCGTAAAATAAGTAGACGAACAACCGATAAAAGCGAATTAAACATTGACAACAGCAATTGTCAGTCATTTCATTTTCTTCTATAATTGGTAGTGCGAACTGTTTGCGCGCGCTTTCTCTGCAAACAAACACTTACACGCTCACACTTTCATACATATGTATAGTGGTTGCCGCTCGCACACACACATACTTCATGCATGCATAAACAGAATTCAGTCTATTACTTCACAGGCAATATGTTAAAGCGAGCAGACCGCTGCGGCTCTCTCACGCTCTCTATGTGCCAAATTGAGTACACACAGGTGAGCGAGAGAGCGCACAACCTACTTCCATTTTTGGTACGCTTAGCTCTTGCAGGCTGCGCTACTCTCCTCTGCTCTGGACATAATAGCAAGGCAGAAAATAAAGAAACAGTTATTTAAGCCAAAATCATAGTAATTTTTTTTTTAAAGATATTTACTTTCTTTTTTAGTTGTTGCGTTGGTATTACGCAGGCACCTCATCTATCATTGAGTAAAGCCGACTGACTGTGTGTGTGTTTGTATTACCGTTATTAATTCAATATCGCCGATTGTTGTTGCTGGCGCCAAAGCTCTGGCTAGCAACAACCTGTTTAACGAATAGCTCTTTGTTGTTGCTGCCGTTTTCACATTCTTATGAGATTTTCAATAAGACAGGCCTGTCTTTCACTTTCGGTCAGACGCAATATGCGAATGTATGTGTGTGTGTGCGTGTATAGGAAAGTTGCGATGAGTTTACCACGGAGGACTTTTGCACCACGCTCTTCGATGAGTTCATTTTCGCCGGACTAACCCGAGAAAATGTCACATCCAGACATATGATGAAATTGCTGTGGTATGTGCACAATAAGCTGCCAGCCGGCCGCCTTGCCACACTGATGAAGGCCATGCAGCCGACGGCGGCGCACAATGAACACATCCACAAATTGTACGAGTCACTGCAGGAGCGGATTGGCAGCGCATTGGTCGTTGCACCGCCAGAGACAGCGGCCATCGTTGAGCCGCCGGCCACCGCTGATTTTGAATCGCCATTGAAGAGTGTGCCCACACCGGGTCCCCACTACAGCCCCCAATAGCAGGAGGCAACGGCGGCAGCTGCTGCCACTGCCACTGCCACTACGACTGCTGCTGCAACAGTTGTCTTGGGTGGCTCCGTTGGCACCACACTCTAACTTTGCTACAACCAAGTTTAAAGTACACAGAAAATATGAGTTATGAATAATGAATAAATTAAGCTGTGTAAATAGATATTGGGTCACCAACCCGTAACTGTTTTGGAGTTAAAATTGGGAGTACCCATCAGGTACGAGGCCTGACCGGAGGCTTGCTTTCCGGTACCACGGGTAATCAGGAGCCCGCGGAACTCAGTTCCGTCCTGGTTTTTGGTTGCGGCCCTTCGGGGAGTTTCGTGGTGGCTGTGGTTTGACACCCAAATGCGGGTAGAGTCATTAACTCGGCGTGTTGTTGCGCTATACAACAGGGTGCCGTGACCCATAGATCGGAAGTCGTTTTAGATAGGCGGCCCTCCAAACCAAGGTGGAAGTTCACGACCAAACAGTAGTGACTTCAAATTGGTACCTGCGGAATACTAGTTCCACTGGGGCGGTAATTGACGCTTAAATTAATTCATGTGCTTGGCACCGTGAGATTAAGCCATCCCGGCAGGTGCTCACGTTAAACACTCAGACTTTAATGTGTAAATAGATAACCCAATAGATTTTTGTTCTATTTAAAAATTATGCATTTCCAAAACTCTATGTGTCCAAATATATAATCTTTAATTAATCTGTATATCAACTAAAAACAAAAAGAAAAATCAATTTTAAATGTATTAAATCAGAATCAAAGTATTCGAAATTAATATAACCATAAATCAAACCATATAAATAATTTGAAATACAACTCAATGTTTATTCCAATCTTGAATCTAGTGAGTCCCAAGCAAATGTTGCAGACTCCAAAACTAAAAGACGTCCTTCACTATATATAAGTATACTATACTACACTAAAAGAAATATATACATATATATTTATATATATATATATATATATACGGTTTAATATTAAATATTTAAAATACAATTTTATATTTTTTATAAGTGTCTACATAATCAATGTGAATAAAAGTCAAGCTGTATATTTGTATTTATATATATATCAATTTATATATATATAAGTAAAATTTATTGTATATCAGGTTCTGGATCTGGATATATCAGGATCTTTAAAGTACCATTTTCAATTGCATTCAATTGCAATCACGATCCAAATGGACAAAAAAAAGTAACTAAAATTTGCTATGCAGAAGCTTTTTAATATATAGAATTAATACAGTTTGGGTTGATTTGCAAACTGTTTCCGAAATATCGATTGATTCTCAAACAAAATAGAGAAATCGAGAAATGAAAAAATATTCGATATAATTCGGAGCTAAACTAAGAGAAAAAATATATATAAACAAATAAGACTAGGAGTTATCCTGAACCCAAGATTTGACCTATGCGTATGCACGTATGTATATATATATACATATACATATATATATATATATATATATATGTATACACACACAGAGAATGCTTGCACTGGATGAGTAAGGGTTCTTTTATCTCTCTCTCTCTCCTTCAGTTCTTGTCTGCTTCGGTATCAACGGAGGCGGGCTCTGGCGTCGCCGGTGGCGAGGATGATGATGATTCTGTTTCACAGGTTTCCGGTTCGACGTTTGCACTTGGCGACGGAGACGGCGACGACGACGACGACGACGACATCTGCGGTGGCGGCACCGGCGGCGGCGATGATGGTTCCGCCGTGAGGAGTGCATCAATGGCCGCCGCTGCGGCAGCAGCTGCTCGCGTACGGGGACAGGGCGCACTGGGTAACGGATAAGATACAAGCGATGATTGCGGTGACGGTGTGGCCTGAACAAAGTTCTCCACATCCAGATCATAAAGATCCAAGTATTCGGTGTAAATAGACTCCCATTCTGTGTGCGGTTCCAGCGTGTCCAAGACGCATTGCCTCAGCTCGAATTTGGGTTTTGTCTGAATTGCAAAAAAATACAAATTGTGAATGAGTTGCAAAGGAAGTCGAAGCACAGTTAAACCATAAGCTCAGTCCTTTTCCCTCGATCCTGATTTCCTGTATCTGGTTGTCCTCCTTGCGGAAGTGATCGACAACCAGACTATAAAGGAATCAGATTGGCCGAATATAGTGTTATCCTGGACTTTAACCGATATTTAACAAATGCAAAACTTAATTTTCTGCTTCAACTTATAATTAACTTAAAAGAATGATTCTGGTTAAGTAATTGCAAATATGCATGCAAAAAGTTGCTTTTAAAGCACTCGAACGCTTTTTGTTTAATTGGCGAGCTTTTCACTTACCTGCATCGTTTTCGGCAGCTCATTGTCGAGCAGAGTGTCCATAAAGAGACGCAAACGCTTCTCGGTGCCGTAGCTGGCCAACTGAAATGTCATCATCATATGCCAGTGCTTCAGTTCCTCAAAAGCTTCCAACGCTTCGCACAGCTTGATCTGATTCTCGAGGAACAGCACCTTGGCCGTTTGCTGCCAGCTTTCCGGATCGCTAAGATCAAATGAGGTGATAAATTAGAGAGTCAGTTCGTTCTACGTTCTAGAGAGATGTCAAATTGATATTTATCGATATATGCGTTCCGCTAGGTTAATCGGTTGTCAACCTGTGAAGTCGACACACATTGGCCCGTTGTGAAACCGTGTTGAGAATTAAGATTCAAAGATTAGACCAACCCGTTGCGTTAATACATTTCGCAATCTTGGCCGGTCTTGTGTTTGATAGATAGATAGACTAGGTAGGAAGCGGCTTCCCAAGGTGGCACGCTTGGTCGCTTCCTGGCAACTGCGGGGCAGAAACAGATGAAGTATTCCGCAGATTCTTCTCCCTCTCCTCTGCAGATGCTGCAGTAGTCATTATAAGGCACCTGGAGTCTATTAGCATGAATTCCAACTAGCTAGTGTCCTGTTACTGCAGAGCAGCTCTCTACTGTGTTTCATATTGATATTGGGCCATGTTTGGTGTGCTATGCGACCACAGTTTGCATTTCGCCAATTATTGCTTGACCTGTGTATAACTCTGTGTAGCTCAAGGTATGCATATACCTTCCTTATCCGTGAGGAGTTCCTAGCTAACTCATCAGCTTTGCAGTTGCCTTCATTACCTTGGTAATGACCAGGCACCCATATTAGGCTAATAACAAGCTACTTGGCTATCTCGAGATAATGGATTTGATTGCCGCTTGGCTAACAATATATATGTTGAGATTGCCTGGGTTGTTAAAG
This sequence comes from Drosophila glabriapex, assembly GCA_035042305.1. NCBI lineage: Eukaryota > Metazoa > Arthropoda > Insecta > Diptera > Drosophilidae > Drosophila > Drosophila glabriapex. The sequence goes on from JAWNLN010000066.1 coordinate 16,076,562, forward strand.
GCACCTTCGATATGTGGGAAAGCACTTCGGGTTGAGATTTTTCTATGATGTTGACTACGGCATGAAGAGCTGTAGCGATTGAGATAAACTTATAAAGGCGGATACTGATGGACCTTAGCGTTGGTATGTGATGGTTTAATGCTAACAAAGAAATTAAATTAAACTTTGAGTCTAGCTGGAAGATGTATGACGTCTGTCTCACTCTTACACTCTTTCTCTTTCTCTCTCTGTCTATCTCTCTGTCTCTCTCTCTCTCTGTCTCTCTCTCTCTCTCTCTCTCTCTCTGTCTGTCACTGTGCAAGTAAAACGAGAACTGGTCAACTCACATTTCGACTGCGCCACGCAGACTGAGATAGTTATGTGTGCCGGTCTGCATGCTGAGCAGAGGAAACTTGCGATGCACATGCTCCAGATCGCGTGGCAGCGAGCCACGTATCCCATTGAACATGATCGCATCACCGGTGGCAAGGACTAGCCACGATTTCAATGGAGTTGAATACGAATAGGAATTGCCGCTGGGAAAACCAATTAGCGGCATGCCCTGATCCGTGATAACAAACTGCAGCGTCATGCCATGCTTATTGAGCAGCTCCAAACAATTGGTGGACAATCGGACACGTTGCTTGGCAATATTCCAAATCCGCAACAGTCCACTGTCCGTGAGCACGCCGACCATCTGATTATCGCTGCTGAAGGTGCAGTGCAGTGCAGCGCTTGTCAACGTGATCGCTGGAAAGACGGGTGAGCCCGTCTGCATCGCCAGGAGTCGCATGCTCCCATCGAGGGAGCAGAGCATCACATATTTACTGCACAGATTCACATTGATCACCGGCGAACCCACATACATATCCCAGAGCAGCTCTCGACTCAATTGGGCGCTCACCTTGGCCACCATGCCATAGCCGGTCTTAAGATGGCCATTCTGCACATGAATGCGATAGTCCTGCGACGATTTCGTAAATTCACATTTAGTATTCGCCGTTATCTGCAGTTTGGGACCCACAGTATTGCCGCTATTCAAGTCGCACAGCAGCTGCATTGAGTTGCGACGTGGTGAGATCGCTGCCGTTGCCGCTGGCGATGGCGGCAACATCAGACGTCCAACAGACGGTTCCGCTCGAGAGTAGAGCGACTCTTGCGATCTCATTGGATCCACGCTGCTGCCACCAATTCCTGATGTTCCCGTGCCGCTGCTGTTGCTGTTTGTGATTATGTTGTTGCTGTTGCTGTTATCGTTGTTACTGCTACTGCAATATAAAATACTTGTCAGAAAAATGCTTTAAACAGTCGAATCTTAATAATAAGCACATAACTAATGAGTATAATTTGTTAAGCAACATTTCTCATACGAGATCGTTCCATGAGCCCAATCTCAATGATTTTTGGCCTACCCACCTGCTTGTGGGAATGATGCTGCTGTTGCTGCCAATGCCAATGCCAATGCTGGAGATGGGCTCGTTAAGCTCATTGAGTGGTATAAACATGGGCGTAATCCGTCGCTTGCCATCCTTGGTGCGTGTCTCCGTCTGTTTGCTGATGGCCCGAGCATGTGAACCGACGCCCTGTCCCTGTCCCCCCTGTCCACCGGTCATCTGGACAGGCAGTCGACGCTCCATGGCCGCATTGGGCAGAGCATAGCTGCTCGGTTCGGGCAGCGTCATCTTCATCTGTTTGCTGGCCGTATGCTCGGAATGCTCCATATAGCCGCCATATTTGCGCTTAAATATACTGTTTCGTTCCGTCTCCGAGACGCGGGAGCCCAGCTCCCGTTCGCTGAATTGGAGGCAGGCGATGGTGCCGTCACCGCTGCAGGCCATCAGCAGGCATTGTTGCGGTCCCCAGGACATGTCCAGGATGCTGTCATTGAACAGCTCATGTATGACGACCATGGGACGCTGGAGCGCCGTCAGCCAAACGGACAGCGAACGATCGCGGGAGCCGACAGCGATCACACAATATTGCATGGCCTTGCTGGGACTGTCGCCGACCATGTCGCGCGTCAATATCGAGTTGTGGAAACGGACACAGGTGACCGCCTTGCGATGCCCGACGAAATCCTGGTCACATTTCCAACCTTCACGCTCGATGATCTGGGCGGTGGGTCCGCCGCCGTTCATCGCGTGTGCCGACACCAGATACTGGCCATCGGGTGACCAGGAGAGCCGTAGTATGTGCGTTGTACCGCCGCACTGTTCGAACGGTTCGGTTATTGTTGTGCCGCACGTCCAATCTGTTGTACGCCATATCTTAATACTGCGATCATCCGACTGGGAGGCAAGGAAATGTCCAACCGGATCCCATGCAACGCCCTTAACCAGACCCGTATGCCCCTTGAGCGTGTGCAGCACATTCGGCAATGCCCGCGCATCCCACACAATAATCGTATTGTCTATGCTACAGCTGGCGAGGAAGTAATCATTTGGTGACCATGCCAGATCCAGGACATCACCATCGTGGCCGCGCAGTGTGTGTATGCATTTATACGATTCGGGATTTTGTTGCATGCCGCCGGTGCCAAAAACCCCGCTGGGTCCCTGCGCCTTCCGCCAGATCATAATTAGCTTATCATCCGAACCGGAGGCGAGTAGCTGGCCATTTTGCGACCAGCGCACACAATTCACGCACGCCAAGTGCTGATCCATTTGGCAGAGCATCTTTGGCACCGATGCATCCTGCTCATCCTTCTCGGACAGCACCGGCTTCAGGTTCCAAATGACAATGCGACCGGAATCGGTGCCCTGCCCACCAGTCGCGAATTTGGTGCAATCCTGATGCACATCCACCGAGAAGATTGGCTTATCTGCGTAACAATGGTTAGCATATAAATAATGAGACGAAATGGGATTTGGATATTACCATCATGGTGCACCCAACAGGGCTTCACGAGCTTCATTAATGCGGCTATTGTTTGTGCAAATCCGCGTACCCAATTACCGCCTTACCGTACTTGTCGGCTAATAAAGATGCAAGTTAGTGATGCACGGAACATCGACTTAATATCGATACATATTTAAAATTATTTCAAACAACCGCTGCTCGATTAATAAAATATAAACAATTATTAAAAAGAATGATAAAATAACTAATTAATTTTATGGATAAATTGAAAATTTAAAATTAACACACAATTAGCATTATTATAAGCTTTTGAAAAATTCGCCATTAGAGAAGATCGATTCATCGATGTTTTTCCTCCAAAATATCGAATATATATATTCTAGCGCACAACGCCGCCGATCAGTTAAATGAATCAAAGCTGTTGTATTATTCCAATCGAAATTTATTACATATGCATATGTCAACAAGAACTGAACAATCTACAAATATTTTATAAGAATGTCTGGCGTTGCCATCTCTATACAACAAGCAAACCCATACACACACACATACAACTTGAGAATATGCACTTAGCATACCATAATTTGACATTAATCGAGTATGCTATCGATAGCAGACGTCATTCTGTGCAATTTTGCGGTATCCAAGAGAGCGGCTGAATTGTGCTTAACTAAGAAATCATTTAACAAGTGTAAAGTGAATGTGTAAAGTGCGTAAAATAAGTAGACGAACAACCGATAAAAGCGAATTAAACATTGACAACAGCAATTGTTGTCTAAAGTAGTGCGATCAAAAGGGTAAGAAATAATGTAAAAACAATGAGCGACGACAATGTATATGTATACATAGGTATTTGTAATTAAATAAATGTGTGCGTATCCGGGTTTTTTTTCTTCAGTTTTCTGCTATCCCTGTATATGGTTTGTTTTAGAAATAACAAGCCAAAAAAGAGAAAAATAATGCGAATGAGAAGTGCAAGAAAACGAAGGTTAGATACAAGCGCACACTGATAGAACATACATATGCATGTGCGTGTTTGCGTGTGTGTGTGTGTGCGTGCGTCTGTTCCAAATGCGTAGATAAAGTTGTTGCCAATTTGTTGTTGACCTTCGCTTTGCTATTCAAATCGAATGAACTCTTTCAATGGCATTTGCGGCAAATTAACCCCGTTCACAAGCCCAATTGTGCGGAAATATATATATATATATATATATATATATATATATATATATGTATATATATGTATATAAAGGAATATATGTACATGTGTGTTTTTGTGTATGTAAGTAAAAGGCAAAAGAGCGGCTCAAAAACATAAAACGTAACTCAACTGCAGTCATTTCATTTTCTTCTATAATTGGTAGTGCGAACTGTTTGCGCGCGCTTTCTCTGCAAACAAACACTTACACGCTCACACTTTCATACATATGTATAGTGGTTGCCGCTCGCACACACACATACTTCATGCATGCATACATATATGCATGCATAAACAGAATTCAGTCTATTACTTCACAGGCAATATATAAAACCGAGCAGACCGCTGCGGCTCTCTCACGCTCTCGATGTGCCAAATTGAGTACACACAGGTGAGCGAGAGAGCGCACAACCTACTTCCATTTTTGGTACGCTTAGCTCTTGCAGGCTGCGCTACTCTCCTCTGCTCTGGACATAATAGCAAGGCAGAAAATAAAGAAACAGTTATTTAAGCCAAAATCATAGTAATTTTTTTTTTTAAGATATTTACTTTCTTTTTTAGTTGCGTTGGTATTACGCTGGCACCTCATCTATCATTGAGTAAAGCCGACTGACTGTGTGTGTGTTTGTATTACCGTTATTAATTCAATATCGCCGATTGTTGTTGCTGGCGCCAAAGCTCTGGCTAGCAGCAACCTGTTTAACGAATAGCTCTTTGTTGTTGCTGCCGTTTTCACATTCTTATGAGAATTTCAATAAGACAGGCCTGTCTTTCACTTTCGGTCAGACGCAATATGCGAATGTATGTGTGTGTGTGCGTGTATAGGAAAGTTGAAGTAAAAACAAGGTCAACATTAATTAGTATGTGTGAGCGTGACAGTAAACAAACATATTTGATACGCATATCTCTATTTTTAAAATGCTCTCTTTACACCCGGCAACGCAGTCTCTCCCCCACTCTATTTTGCGCTTCACCCACACAAGCATAAGAGTACAGTTTTTAATTTGACCAATGCAATTTGATTGGTGTACAACAAGAGGAAGAGGAAGAGCAAAACACATACACGTAATAATGTGCATGCATGTGTGTGTATAATAACAAGTGCAAATTAGAATTTTTGTTGCTTGAATTTGGATTTGCAATTACTGTTGCAGTTGTAGTAAGCCACAAACCACTTGCTGCACGGCTTTTTGCATCGTTGTAAACGGGAAAAATTCCGATGTCGAGACGCAACAGCCAAAAACGAGAGTGGATATGACCTAGATTTATGACATTTTATAGGCGTTGTTTTGGCTTGGTTGCTTGTTTGCGTCGTCGCCACTGGCACGCCAAGGAAAATAAACGGTGTCTTTTTTCGCGTTCAGTTTTTCGGCTGCGTTTGGAATTAGACACGTTCGCCTGATCACGAAATCAGCGAATTTTTTGCAGTCTGGGCGACTCAGTGTTGTAAAGCGCTGGTCCAGCCCAGCAGCTGGCGGCCGCACGGCGTTGCCACTTCTAATAACATTGCCACATATCTATGTTTGTAAATCCGTGTGTGTGTTTGTTTTTGATGCTTTTTGTTACGTCGTGTTTGTCACGTATTACATTTTTGCTGTGGCGACGCTGTTGATATCGGTGAAGCTGCTTTGAGATGTGCTAAAAATATACACACACACACATATATATATATATATATATATACATACATATATATATATACATGTATTTAGTTATTTATATGCATTTCAGCTAATGTATGTTTTTATATGTATGCGATTGATTTGAACTGCGCCTAAACTATCCATGCAGAATAAAAATCAGAACAACTAGCATAGACGCTTATCAGCTTTTTGCTGCTCGCACTTGTGTTATTGTCGTCAGTTGCCACGACGCAAACAATAACAAACAACTGCCGACAGACTACAAAAATAAAGCGATGGAAATACCTTAAATATTATTTCAAATTTTTGCTTATTTTGTTCTGCGTGCAATGTGGCAACGCCGTTTCCACCGACAGAAATGTTATGCAAAGTGTTGCTCTCACTCGCTCGCTCGCACTGTATGTTAATATCACATATGTATGTTGTTTTTTTTCACAACCGGAATTTTTCGCTGTTGCTTTTGGTGCGCGCGTTCATACACGTACACAAACACAGGCGCATAGAGCGAAGTTTGGGTTTGCGCTCGCTCAGCTGCTGCCGCTTCTCACTGTTATGTTATCACTGCATTTGCTTTGTGCTACATATTCTCGACGCTGTTTCGTTCGGTTTCGTACATTTTGCGCTGCACTCGCATACATACATACGGACACACGGACGGACGTACTGAGATACAGATACGCACACACACACAACGAGACGAACGTGTACGAAAAGTGACGGATGAAAAGCGTCGTCGGCTTCGGCAGCGGTTTTCTGTTTTATATATTTTTTTGTCAGTTTGCCTTTGTGTGTTTCTTGCGTGCAGACGCGTTTCGTTATTGAGCTCTGCTCTCCTTATTTCACTTACGGTTTGAATAAAATGTTATATATTTAATCAAATCAAATCAATTTATTTAGTGACTGATAAAATAATCAAAATACAAATAAACCAAAAATCAAGTGAATTACAAAATCAGTTGTTTCGGCGCAGGTAAATGCACATAAATAAATTCAAAATTGAGGATTTATTTTATACATCCAAATATGGCTAAAAAAAAAAAAAAAAAAATCGCAATGTGATGAAAAACTGTGCAAGGATTAAAAATGCAATTTTTAATTTTTTGTGTATTTATTTATTTATGCACATATCTATAGATAAATTAATTATTGCTTAATGTGTGTGTGTTTACTTGCGTTGTGCGCGCGTGGCGTGGGCAGCTGCAACAACAACAATAAACTAGTCGGCGGCGGCGTCCGGCACTAAATGAAAAATATCTAAAACACAAAAAAAATATTGTAAACCTGTTTACGCATTAGGCGCATTTTCACCAAAGCCCAACACCAATAAACGCATGCATACAAACATACAAGAACAAGCACAAGCAATGGAGCAGCAGCTAGCAGAAAAGCTGGTCAAGTCTTTGCTTTTCGCTCTCACTCGCAGGCTCAGCTCCTCCTCCGCACAACAATTGAACTAATTTTTAAACGTTTACCAACACGAAATAAGCCAACAACTAAAACGATCGCAATACGTACATAGTATGTACACATATACATATGTGTGTATGTATGCATGTGTGTTTGATACACACGCCGGTGCTGCATACATACACATTTATAGCAAGTACACAAACAAATCGACGAAGCGATACGCACTTTCAACTTGAACGCAAACGTTCGTGTCCCCAAAAATAAAATCAAAAGCATATAAAAAAAAAAACAAGCGTCGCTCGCAATACATGCACAATATATAACACACACCTGGGAGCAAAGCGCGAGCAGCGCTGCCAGAAAGTCACGTCACTAGTGTTGGGGTGATTTTGTCCTTTGTTGTTGTTGTTGGTGCTGATGCCTTTTGATATTATTGAGTGCAGCGGCCAATGCAATGTACATGTGTATATATATATATATATATATATATATATATATATAGATATAGATATAGATGTGTGCTTATGTGCGTATTTGCGCAACGCTGTTTATTGTTTTGCTCAGTGCATTACACAAAGGAAAAAAATACATAGACAAATGCATATAGGCAGTCAGCTGCTTTCATGATTTTTTTCTCTGTACAAAATTGAACATTTAATTAGCATTACCATATATATATATACATATACACATCTAAATGTATATATATATATATATACGTATGTTAATATATAAAACACACGGTTTGCTAACGTTGATAAGAGACGAAATGTTTTGAAAAGAGGCTTTTCTGTTTCCGTTTTTTTTTTCTGTATGTCTTGTTTTGTATCGTTGAAATCGCAAAAATAAAAGTACGGCAACACGACGACAATGCCCGACTGTTGTATATGTGTGTGTGTTTATTGTTGCCAGCTGTTGCGTTTTGTTTTCCTTCTCATTATATTGCATTGAAAGGGCAACGGTGTTTGTACTAATATTTTAAATGATTTACAATTTGTATTTTATTTTCATTTTGTATGTACGCTAACAACAAAATATGCATTTCTAAAAATAATTATGAAAAGCGAGTGCAGCGTTGCCACTTGAACGATAGACACGACATTTAACAACACTGTCCATTCATATGCACACATTTGCTATTTTTGCCGTTTCTTATTTGAAAAAGCATTTTCTCATTCTTTCTATTACCATTTTGCAGCAGCAGTAGTCAAACAAGACAAATGCAGCGCAAAACAGCGAACCGAAGAAGATGGATGATGCCAGAGATCAGTATAATAATAACAATAAGGGCTATGCACAAATAGCAATAAATGAACAACTAAAGAAAAAACAAACACGCCAGTGAACAAAAAACAATAACAAAAACAACACACACACAGACAGACACACTCAACTACACATCTGAAATAAACGCTCAAAAAACGTTGCCAAACACAAACAAAATTTAAATTAAAAACTATCCCATAAAAAAAAACAGTTGAAAGTTGAGTTTCATCTCTCACGCACTCACTGTTGACAAAATTCGTTGCATATAGAAAAGAAAACAACAACAAAAACGCCATGTTTAATTTCCATAAGCCACGCGTTTACCGCTCTGCGGACGGCTGCTGCATTTGCCGCGCCAAGTCGAGCAGCTCGCGTTTTACAGCCTCGCGGAAATACGAAAAGGAGTCGACGCTGTGCTTCAATTTGCAGGAGCCGCGCAACGGTGAAATATGCAATGCTTGCGTCCTGCTCGTCAAACGCTACAAGCGACTGCCAGTTGGCAGCAAACGTCACTGGGGACATGTAAGTAGACAGAGTAAGAGCGAAAGCTCTTCTCAGCTGTTCCAAGCCAAAAGCACAGTCGCTTGTTACCAGCTTCCAGTTACCAGAAATATTTGACTTACCTTTGTTTTTATTGTTCTTTCTTTTTGTAAATTGTATACAGGTGGTCGATGCACGCGCTGGACCCGGCACCAAATCGATGGCCAAGCAGAAAAAGCGCGACAGCGAAATTGTGGCCAAATCGGGTGGTGGCAATGGCAGCGGCTCCTTTATACCCGAGAAATTTGCAAAAATATTTAAAAAGAATCGCAAGGGAAAAATAACAGCAGTTGCTGCGCCACCTACAGTCGACAGTGAGCAACAGCAGCAGCGCAGTAGCAGCAGCCACGAAAGCTCACCTCATCTAAGTGATTCCAACGAAAGCTACGACGATGAGCAGCAACAACAACAGCAGCAGCAGCAGACGGGCGTTTGCGCTGTTGTGACGCCATATCAGACGCGTAAGAGGACTGCTGCAGCTGCGCAGCTGGCATCAGCGTGCAAGAACAAGAATGGCAGTAGTGGTAGTAGTAGTGTTGCACAGCGACGTTTGAAATTGACGGGCAGCAAGCGACGGCGCATGCTTGAACCACAAAAGCATCGACGCGCCATCGACAATGTACCGTTCTTTGAGGAGCACGATCTGCTGCGACTGCAAGTCTGCTGCGGCATCGTATTCCAAAGCCTCAGCCTGGGAAGCGCCTGTTACATTATCGACCCCGAACTCTACAAGCCATGCGATAAGCATCGCAGACGCAGACTGCCTCAACAACAACAGCAACCACAACAACAACAGCAACCACAACAACAACAGCAGCAGCAACAACAAGTGGAAATTGAGCCAAAGCTCAGTCAGACGCCGGCTCTGAAGAAGCATCATTTGTATTTTAAGCGACAATCCGAGTCATTTCCACGTGGTGAAATACATAGAATAAGTCCAATTCCATTGATTAAGACTGAGGCCATGCCCAACTCAATGCCAACAGCAGCAACAATCACTGTACAACAACAGCAGCAACAGCAACAACAACGACATTCCACAGTTAACAGCAGCTTATCTGTTGTACTTAAGACAACAACAACAGCAGCAGCAACAGCTGTTGTTGTGTCATCATCAAGCTTGCATCCAGGCATTTTAACAACAGCTGTGGGCGCTGCCTCGCCCTCATCGCTATCTTCATCCTCCAATTGCTCCACTTCCTCCTCTGTGGCCACCAAATTCAACGACAACTCCTCCGATTCTGGCTTTGATGAGCATGTGCTGGAGCGCAAATCCGTTAGTCCGCCAACGGTAAGTACAAAAGAGAGAGAGAGCGAGAGAGTTGTAGAAAATGAAGTAGCTGTTATTGTCGTCTCTCTCTAAAGCATATGCTGCATTTGTCTGAAGCTTTTGCTTTCGTTCCAATGACACTAAAACTGTAATATATATATTTTTTTTTAATATTTATAGCAGGATGAACTGCCGCTGGAGAAAAAGCAGCCGCGTGCCACAGTCGGCGTGCAACGTTTAATACTGGCCAGCGGTCTACCCATAAGCGGACAGGCGCAGAATTTGGTGTTGACGGGTAATGAGTTCACCGCGCGATTTGTGCATCGACAGCCGCCAGCAACAACGGCGCTGAAAATCAATGTGACAGCAGCAACAGTTGTCGGCTCAACAGCAGCAGCAGCAACAGCAGCAACAACAACAATAGGATCTCAAAGTAATAGTGGAAATAAGATGCGTGCAATATTCAATAATGCGAACACAATCCAACATGAGAATGGGGTGACGACCATTTTGCCGGCCTCATCGCTGGCGGCAAGCAATCAGACAGCGGCAATGAATGCAATTGCTCCCAGCACGGTGACAATAACGCCAGCCAAAAAGTCAGCAGCAACAGCAGCAGCCAATGCAACTGCAACACTTGTCAGCAATCCCAAGTTTATAGTCCTAAAGCCGGCAATTGCCAAATTTGGCAGCAGCAACAATAATAATAATAATAATAACAACAACAACAATGTAGCACAAGCAGAAGTAAAAATTGCCTAAAATGGTAAAAATAAATTAAAAGTAATTAAAAGGTGGCCATTATGTTGATAAGCATATAAATACAACATACAACACATCAACCGATAAATATATACAAACAAACAATCAAACAAACACATACGTACATTATGTTAGCCATGTTTAGTGGCTGTTAATATCTTGTTGATTTACATACATATTGTAGCGATTAGCATAAAATACTATAAGTGATGAGAAAGGAAAAACACACACTATAATTGTGTTAATTTTGTGTCTTGTATATATGGAATGTATAGATTTTAAGTACTACACAACAAGAAAAACAACAAAAACAAGAACTCGATTCATAAATTCTTAAATATTTTTTTTCTTCCTATATTCATGCATTAGCTATTAAATCATTCTATTTTTTTTTTATTTTTGTTCACATGCATTTTTTGTACAATTAATTTGTAAGCCAATACTCAGCAGCAGCAGCAATTTAAACACTTAAAATATTTAATTACGAATACAATTTACATTTACTCAACATATATATTTGTAGTTTATGTATATATATATATATACACACACACACACACACACATGCAAAAACAAATACATTTTTTTAAATGGTTATTTTACATTTTACCAATTTGCTCTCGTACATTACAGTTACAAATATAAGTTAACAATTTACATCGCTCGCTTAGTGAAAACTGCTTGTTCGGTTTTACTGTTTTACACATGTGTCCGTCGTAGGTGGTAGCCACTGTAGTGTAGTCCAAGTGCATTAGGCACAACACCCAACACCGATAAGCAATAAAACACATGCCACGCATGCCACACACATGCATCAAATTGTAGCCTTAGGATTGCGCCTAATTAAAAAAAAAACAAGAAAACAAACATTTAATTTGTAAACAATGCCATTTGTGTTAGCACGTACTATGACAAAAAAAGAAAACAAAAAAAAGTAAAACGTGTTTTTTTTTAAATATAATTAAATAAAACGAAAATCGAAATAAAAACACAATTTTTCTATTTACTTTAATTACCACACACTGATTGACTCTGAGTGGTGCAAAAAAGATAAAAAATTGTTGGGATTTGAGAAGGCTCAGAAGTTAGCACGAGCTTTATCATTATTTCCTAAGCTTTTCACCTAAACAGCTTAAGCTGACGTTAAAGCTTTAACTTTCGAGTGGTTTTGTGCTTTTGAAAAGGTTAAGAAATGCGATAAATTAAAAAGCACAAATCAAAAAATAAGTAGTCATTTTTAGAATGTAACTAAAAGAAATAAATATTAAACTGAAATAATACAGAAAATCATAAGATATAATTAACCGTTAAACATATGAAATGTTATAAAAAAAATCGATAAAAGCAATCGAATCGGAAACTGCCGAAACCCGATTGAACCGGGGACATTTAGATATTCAGTCTAATGCTCTCCCAACTGAGCTATTTCGGCGCCTATTCTGAATCTGTCACAGATCATGAATCATTGAGTGCACTCAAATGTGAATGGATGTGAATGTCGCGAACTAAATTGCGGGTATTTAGTACAATGACGTATATCAGACGAATAAAATTACTTTGCTTGCTGAGCTGTGTCTCATTTTAGTACGGGAAGAAAGGAGGCGAGAACGAGAGAGGGCGAGAGATGTGAAAGCCATCAAATTAATTAATATAATTTTGTATTGGTATTTGTATTTTGTGAGTTTTAGTCATTAATTTACACTTCGTTCTGGGGCTATGACCGAGAAAAATTGCCCTTGCTAATTGGCCAAGGAACATTATGGGAAGTCAGACAGGAAGACAGCGACACAATATAGAGACAGTTGTACGAAAAGTTTCCAAGGTCGATGAATGGTAGTATATTGATATATTGGTGACGATTCCTCATCATCCACTGATTGGCACGTAAAGGGAGCAGGCACACAGACTCGTCCTTGATGATTCGAAATGTTTCTGGACCAGACATGACAAGGAACCGAAATTGGGACTTATCGCAAAACACACACATACATTGTAGTATTGTCATGTGATTTTTTTTTGGTGGGGGGGGGGGGGGTACTCTTAAATTTCAGTTCATTCATTATATAGAGTGTATAGAGCAGTGAGTACTCCTCAAACATACATATCTATCATATATGATTCATGCTATCAACTGCAGGTGTTTGAAGCGAGCAAATGCGTTTATAATTGCAATTGACTTTCGAAAGTTTTGACCCGTACTTGCACACATACATATGTATGTATATATATATATATATATATAAAACAAATATTTTAAAATGCAGTATTAATCAAAAGGTCAAACCATGTTCAAATAACCATTGCAACCAATTAAATCGGTTCAGTTTTGTTTAAAGTCTTCACTTTATCTGCTGTCAACTCAGCAACTCTCAATTGGAGGCAGATACAGAGGAGAGGGAGAGGGAGAGAGAGTGAGAGTGAGAGAGAGTGAGAGTGAGTGAGCATATTTCCTATGGGTACGTAGTAGAAATCAAGGTGCCAGCTGTGCACCAAGTTGCAAATCGCCTTGGAAATCGCTCAAGCAAAACTTACAACAAAGTGCAACAACAACAACAACAACAACAACAAACCACCCACGTTGCCCAGAACACCATACTCCAATTCCACAAACACTCCCCTCCCACTTTGAATGTTGCCCCTGCTAGAACAAAGCCATCGACTGTTGACGTCACGTAGCACAACTTGTAAAATTGAATTAGCAACAAATAATGTTGTACAAGAAAAATAGATAAAAATTACCAACACCTGCGCCAAATCAAAAACAACAAAAAACAACAAAAACCAGAAACTCTCTCGCATATAGCCGAAGTGTTATACTCTGCTTTTGAGTTTAGTGGCACCGAAGCTAATATTAATTAATAATTAATGCCACTTTTTATACGATTATTTATGATATAAATTATGATGTTCTTCTAGATTGAACGAAGCCAAAAAACTCTATTTCACGTTAAGAGCAGAGAATACAAACCAGTTTCTTCAAACTTCAGACTTCAGGGTTCTGTGTGAGTCAGTGCAGCAATTTAAAGCACGCACAACACTCCTCTTCCAATTCCCCTCCCCCAACTGTTACGCACTCCCAAGTCCCCTTACCAATTACCAAATGCAACCTGGCAACTGCAGCATCTGAAAAATCCCCCTTCAAAAAGAACTGAATAAAATACAAAATAAACAAAAACAAATTGGCAAGGCACCTGAAACTGGATTTTCGTAATGATAATGATAATGATGGCGATGGCGATGATGACGATGTGCCCTTTAAGTGGGTAATACCATTTGTGACAGACAGACGACAACGGACGGACAACACACAAAAGGCGTGGCGCTTCTTCTGCCCCAAGCCGGGGAGTGGATGGTCCATCCGATTCTGTCAAAATAATAATAAATCGATGTCGTCTTTTCTCTGCCGAAACCCGGGATTGAACCGGGGACATTTAGATCTTCAGTCTAACGCTCTCCCAACTGAGCTATTTCGGCAACAGTCAGAAAAAAATATATATACATTTTTTATTTATATTCATATATATTTATACTTCAGCGATAAGAGCAAATGGAATAAAATATTTCATATTCAATATGCAAATATTGCAGATGTCCAAAAGTGGAAAATAACTTTGTTATTTGGCTAAAGACATTAACAGGGTATTTAAGGATCGGCAATACCTGCTAAGCTGTGCCTTGGCTTGGCTTATTATTTTTAACGACTTCGACAGAACCGAATGGGGGAGCTGTACAAATGCCGGGCGGAGCAGGGGCATAACGAGATCTTGAACTACGCGGAAATCTAAAAAAAAAAAACAAAAAAAAAACAGAAAGCCTCAGACAGAACAAGAATAGGCAGGCGATGATGATGATGCTGATGATGATGATGATGCTAATGTGGATGATTCAGCCAGTATTGTTGATCAAAAGTAATCATTGTTGGGGGAACTACGAGCTGGTGACGAAAATGTTGCGTGGTTTTCACACAATCTTTTGATATCCGAACTGGTTTTTTTTTTGTTTGTCTGCATGTTTCTGTTGTCTTGTTGTTGTTGTTGTTTTTTTGTTTTTTAAAGCGTGCGTTATGAGAAATGTTTAATAAAATGTTTAACAAAACTTGAGCAAGCAAAACACAATCATTAAATTGTTTACGAATTTGGTTTCAGATCTTGTTGTTTTTTTTTTTTGTTGCTGATAAAAATTTGTTATTGATCCTAAAATTGGGGCGAAGATCCCCTTTGAATTGAGTGACCACCTGCGGATTTGTCACCAGCGCTGTACCCGTGCCCCTTTGCTCCGTTGCCCCGTTGAGTTGGTTTGGGGGCACGGCACGGCGAATCCTTTGTTTGTGACTATTTTTGGTATTTTGCGTTTCATATCATTAAATTAATGGTTGTACAAGAACCAACAGGCGCACACACAAAGAGAGAGAGAGAGAGAGAGAGTGGAGCTGATCTCTCTCTTTCTCTCTTTCTCTTCTTCCCTCTCTCTCTCTCTCTGTTCGCTGTGCGCTGCGCGCTGTTCGCTGTGTGTTCGTTTCGGCTTCGGCTTCGGCTTGCAAATTTATTGTTTGTTTTTTTTATATTATTTTTTTATTGGTATTGTTAGCAGCGACGCGAACGCGAACGCCGATGCCGACGACGAAGTCAACGTCGACGCTTGGGCTTGGGCGCGATTTTCCTTTTTAAAACCGATGCTAAACGAAGCCGCTTTTTAGTTCTGCTTGCAAATCGCAGCCAATTGGACGTGGCCAAGACAAGGCAACAGGCAGCAAGAAACAAGCACTCGTACTTTGAATATTTTTTTTTTTGTCGTTTTCGTCTTGTGTTTTTTTACAACACACAACAAAAAAAAAAATTTCGAAAAAAAAAATTGTATTTGTTCTTGTCGTGTGAAGATCGCCACGTTATCGGCGCGCCAGTTGATTCGACTTTGGCCAGCAATTGAAAAGCGCATTGAAAACATCTTCATATGAATAAATATCGCACTAAATAAACGCAACGGGTTGTTATTATTATTATTAATATTAATATTGCGCCGCGTGCGTGTTCGTTCGTGTTGTTTTCAATATCAATTATCCAATTGATTGAGAAAATCGTTCTTATTGTTGTTGTTTGTTTTTTGTTTATTGTTCAATTCAAACCAATAATAATTTTTTTGGAAAATCGCTTAGTGGTTGTGTGTCAGTGCCAACAACAACAACAACGACGACGAAGTCGTAATTTCTGTGATCCAGCAATACAAAGCGTAAGATTTTGCATACAATATATACTATACTATACACTATATATATATATACAGCAACTTCCAATGAAGAAGATCAAAGATCGCTAAGTTAAAGCGTTGGCCAAGTACAAATAGGCAAGCAACTAAATTGAGGTTAGGTAAACTCACGACAAAAGCTCAATGGGTGTACCGTTAAAGCTTCTCGCTGATCACTTGTGATCTTTGACGAAGGGCTGCATTTTTTTCAAGTTTCAAGTTCAACACATGAATAACATTTCTGTTCAAGCTAAGGCGGGATTAACAGAGACATTTATGTTGAGTTTTTTTTTTCTTTTAATAACACAAATTTTAGTAACACAAATGTTAAATTAAAATCGATGCCATAACTCAAATAATGCAAAAGTTAGTGCGATTGCAATAGCACAATATATGAGTGAGGAGCTCAGAGGTTACTTAATATAATTTGTTGTGTTTACTATTGAATATTTAAACAAAACTAAAATCAGAGTCAACAAAATTAAAATACGAATAACCGGTGACAATCATAAATATCGCAAGCCATTAATGGGAAGAGCACTCTGAACGGGTCCCCACCCAAAACAAATTGAATGTGGTTCACAAATTTCAAGTACTAATATGACAAGGGCCTTATCAGCGGATGCCGACAAAGACAAGAAGGTAAAAAAAAAATATCATCCGATAGACAAAGTCTCACACTTTGAGAAAAGCAAAAAAAAAAAAAAAAATAGATGTTTTGTAGTGAATAGTAGCATTTTTTCTTTACATGCAAATGAGATTAAACGATGTCGTCAAAAATATGGATCTTAAAAATCTAAAAACCGGAGGGTGTTTTTTTTTTTTTGCTAAATCAATCGAACTTTTCTTAGTGTGTGTCATAAGTGTTAAACGGCTTGCGATTTGTCAAAGCCGTGTTATATAAATTCAGTGATGCAACATTTATCACGAAAACATGAAAGGCATTATTTTTAAACAGACACTAGTTGAAATTTAAATTTGCATTTCGATAATTTGGAGAGCGAAATTGATTGTCTCTTCCACACATGGGCAAACTGTGCAGGTGGGCGTTTTCTAGACTAGAAGATACTTTGACTTGGGGATTGTAACGGTATGGGATGCATTGCATAAGTGTGAGTGATCCGAGTTTGATTAGCATTCGATTCATAATTCATAAATATTAAATAAATGTGAAATAGCTTATTGTATAAGCGCAATATTTGCTCAATTTTCTGGCATTGAATTGATTGGTTTTTTGAATGGTTAATTTGAAATGAATCTGAACATGAATACCGACTTTCTAAATCACAATTGTGTATATGTTTGCATCTGATTTGTTTGAGGTAAGCGTTATTATGTAATGAAATTGAATTCTGAGCTCATTAAAACCAAAAAAAGAAACAAGAAAATAATATATGTATATTAATCGATTAATTACCAGGAAAGCACTCACTCGACTTTTGTTTAGTTAACTAATTGAGTTGAGATCGAGTATTTAAAAGTGACAGCAAACTGCATTCCGGAAGGGTGAATAATGTGATTAATATTGGATATTCAATGAAATTGCATTTGTAATTTGATTAGGAATTGTGAACCTCTTACTTTTAGCGTACTTAAAGTGCAGCTCATTAGGCCAACATTAGATGCCTAATGGATCATTATACTATAATGCCGAGTCGGACGCAGGTGTGCAAATCACAATCCACATTCAGTCACAATTATGAGAGTTTCGCAATTAGTGGCGTTTGGAGCTGATTACATCTAGAAATATGCATCGAATTGCTAACTAACTTTATATAGTATCTATGACATTTATCGATAATTTATTGACTGCTCCAATCTATATTCTATACACTCTATACAGTCTATACAGTCTATATAGCCTATATGTATCTATGGGATCTGAACGCTAAACGCTTCAAGCAATTGTCTAATAATAAAATATAATTAATGTTTTATTTTGCATTTGTTTTTCATTTTTGCTCATTAAAGTTGTTTGCCGTCTCACTCTATTGCCCACTATCCCTCTCTATCTCTCTCTCTCTCTCTCTCTATCACTAGTTTAATTAGGTTTGCTTAGATGTACAGCTGATACTCTCTAGGTTAGCCAGATGTATACATATATTCTGGAGTTGACCAAAAAAAAAAAAAGAATGTGAATGCCGAAACCCGGGATTGAACCGGGGACCTTTAGATCTTCAGTCTAACGCTCTCCCAACTGAGCTATTTCGGCTTCAATAACGAATGAATCCATGCCACTCGAATCGAGCCGAATCGAATCGAATTTCTATATACATCGACAAGTATCTTCGTCAGTGATAAGAACAAATGTTAAAAATAGCAGGTGATCCGGATTACCTGGCCTGGCTTTAATTAATCGAACTAAAAGCTTAATCCGCACTTCAAACCACACATTACTATTTGGGTTAGGATCAGTTTCTTGCGAGGAAAACTGCTTAGCTTTTCCATTGAGTAATGTTTATTATCTATTTCAGTCGAACTCGCATCTTTCGCAGGGCATTTCATCTTCGTCATAATGTTTAAATATATAAGTTTGTCTTGTTTTGTTTTATTTTTTGTTTATTTTGTTCTTTTTTTGGGTTGGTTGTTTAATTTGCGATCGTTGAAGATGCTCAGACGTCGTAATTGGCACGTAATTCGGGTTATACAGATTCATAAGATCGACTCGATCGAGTTGAGATAAGCTTGCCATGATTACTCGCATGACTGGCACATTTCGTCTTCTTCTTATTATTATTAGTATTATAATTATTATTATTATTATTATTATTATTATTATATTATTATCGCTGCTGTTTGCTGAGCTAGCTTTGCTTATTTCTGCCAAGACAGTTGGCTGGGTTTTCTGATTCAGCTCAGATCTCAGATCTTAAATATTAATTTATGCAAATATTCAACACTTTAACAATTTAACGCCCTATAAGTAAACTGTGCCCCAACCAAGCAGTCGACTGACTTGGCTAGAACTATGAGAAAAAAAACCCGAATGTGCTGTCATCATATTTAGCATATTAGGGTTGCCTCGTGTACACGATTCCCCATCGATCATTCACACCTGTTGGCAACAGCAGCGTTCTATCTGACGCTATAAAATGCGATGAGAGATAGAGAGGAAGAGAGATAGAATGCTAATTCATTAATCGTTCCATATTCCAGTTTCGACAATATATATATAATAACGTTTTTGGAGAGTGTTGTACCGGCTGCGCCAATTGAAAAATCCGACAACGGTTTTTAGGAATAATATAATTCGTGTACAAAATAACTCTGCTGATGCTGGTGGCTTAATCTATAAGGAAACCTCGCACTTGCTTCTATCTCATGGTCTGTTTATGGAGGGTCTCTTTTGCATTCCTTGTTTATGTTTATCTTAGTTGCATTCTTTGTTTATGCTTATCTTATCTTGCCTGCTGCATGCTGTACGATAAGCGTGAGTGTGGACATGAGAGATCTGCGTGATCTGGATATGTCACTATATATATATATATATATATGTTACATACGTGATCAAATACGGACTGGCACTATCTTATATGTGGGCTAGAAAGTTACGACCGGTTCCATATAGAAATCTGCATACTGGTTAATCTATGCACTTTCCACAATATAAATATTGAGTAGAAGGGCAGAGTCTCCCTAGGAAGATGGCAACCATTCTAAGCACATGAAAAATCTACATCAACTTTCAATAATATTTGAACTACAACTGTGCTTTGCATTACAATTTAAATTTAGTCTGAACCACATAAATATCAATAAATGTTTTTGACTGGTTTTGACTAATTGACTAATTCTGGTATCTGATGCTATTAAGTAATTATTAATTAGAATTCAAATACCAGCCTAACTCTAACACTTTTTTGGTTTTTCCCATTTCGATTTTAGTTATCTGGCAAAGGGTCGTCTAAATAATATAGGTAAATAAATATGCATATGGATAAATAATCGAGATAAATGTAAAGAAAATTCAAATATTATGGGCATGCCAGAATAGGGCTAAAAGCACTTGATAGATTAATGGTTCAGGTGTAGGTTAAACTTATTGCAAGCCAGCATGACTTGTATGTTTTCCGGTATTTGAGATAGCTGCCTCAGTCAGTCAGTGGGCCAATCAGTCAGTCAGTCAGTCAGTCAGTCAGTTAGTCAGTCTGTTAGCTGGTGTTACTGACCACACACAACAAACTGTGATCAAGTCCAGATCAGATCGAGATCAGAGTCAAGATCACCTGACTCTGGCCACAGATGTATTACTGGTTCTGGTTCTGGTTCTGGTTCGAACTGAAGGCGTAACTGTGATTTACATAATTCTGCAGTTGACATCTATATTTTTATATTTATTATTTATAGTTGTTGCTCATGGCGAGAGTCTAATTAGACATTGGACTTGGTCACTTGTTAAGTGACTGTTAATTACTCAATTTATACATATATGTATATATATATATATATATATATATATATATATATATATACATATATATGTATGTGTGTGTGTCGCCATTGTGGGACACCTGCTCATCGTTTTGGTCTGTTGCATTCCGTTTAATAAAGATTTATGCGCAGCTGATCAAGACTAACCAACGCCATCTGGTGTTGAGAGCAAAAAAAATAAATATATATATATTTATATATATATATATGTATATATATATATATAAATTTGAAATTCATAATTGCAATTGTGATTCTTGTTTTCTTTGTCGCCTTGCTTTGCATTTTGCATTTTGCATTTTGCATTTTGCATTTGCATTTGATTTTTTTTAACGGTGTCGCATTGCCAGCTTTGAACACGCCCCGAACAGCAGCAAACAACAAACAGCTCCGCAGTTCTGCACCCCCACCCCCTCCCCCACACACACCATCCCCACCACCCCTCAAGACAATGGCTAAGTAGCCAAAGCAGCCGCCGGTTAACCTTGACTGCGGTTTACAATAAGCGCGGCGTTTTGTCAGCCACTTTTCGATTGGAGAGAGGAGGGGATGGGGAGACTGTTGACTGTTGAGTGTCGGCAATCAATGTTAAACCGCATTTTTAGCCAAGTTAGTTAATAGATAAATGTAAAGTACCATATTAATAAGCATAGCTAATCGACATGCTCGAGTGTCACTCGTAGTCGGCTCCGATCTTTATGCATATTGCGCCAATCTTAATACTTAAGTAGCCAAATTATCATCTAAATGGGGCGTAGACTTCACTACGTTACTCAGCTGAAAAGCATAGGAATCGCATATATAGAATTACTATAGTTAAGTTTGGCACAGATCGAAAATCGATGCTAACAAAAATCAAATCTGCTGAATGCAAAGCATAGATAGATTATGAAGATTGATTGAGTTGAATGGAAATATTTACAGATTTCAATTAAATATTTTATAATGTGTGGGAAGCTGTGACAATTTGTATTCGATTGCTTTATGGGTGTTTTTCAGCTAGCTTTTAGCAATGAGTATTCACTTTATTTGAAACGATTTCAAACTGGGCCAGAGCCTTTTTCACCTGTGCACTTGGACCAATCTTGTCACGAGCACAAACAAATACATATATATATATATATACTTATATATATAAATACATATACTAGTCAAATGTAATTGTGTGCCCATGAATCGGCATTAACTTATTGCTTTATTGTTGCATGTGGCATGTGGCATTGCGTGTGTGTTGTTATGCTTGTTGCAGCTTGCAAGCGATTGCTGCCTGTGGGCGTTAGTCATAGAGAATGTCAGAGTGTCGACCTGGGATAGTTGACCGTCTGATACACTCAGAGAAAAAACTTGCAGCTACACATGCATTTGATAAAGTAAAAACTAAAAGAAAGAAAGGATTTCTGATGCCAGCTTTATACTCATGGTGAACTCTGTTAAATTCCTGCTTTAGCAAAGTAATTGGGATGGATTGCATTTTGGCCAGATTGCTTTAGTCCTTTTGTTAGCAAGTGTTTCTTGCCTTACATCAAAAACTTTCACTTTAAATATAATTTTGAGCCATTGAACGCTCAATGATTGCTCTAAAATAGAACATTTATTTTGCTTCCTTTTTTTTTGTCTCTGGTATTTTAAAAATTACGACGCTATTCGTTCAGTTTATGGTCAATAATAGGGAGTTCTACTATGCATGGCGTGTGCTGCAAAATAATAAAAACAAAAACCGTGAATAAAAACGACTTAAAAAGTGGAAATTATAACAAATATGGCATTATTAAATGCAAATTTAACGACGACGACGCGCATTGAGTACAAGTTAATTGTAATTGTTGTTCGCTCGCTCGTCCGTCCGTCTCATCAAATGAACAGTGAATTCAATAAGCGATTTCAGTTGGAATAATCATTTCAGCATTTAACGCTCCAATGCATTTCGAAAGCAAATCTCCAGTCGATTCCACGCCCGGCTCCCACCACCTTTGACATGCACAGCTCCACACGTTCTACGCGGATGACCTTGGCAAAGAAAGTGGCACGCCTTACAAATTACACCAGCCGGCAACTTTCGTAACCAGAGTCTGACTGTGTATATAGATTCGCAGATACAGATCCGATACATTTACATTAGAATTCGTCCAACATTTGCAATCAAGGCCCAAAATGAAACATGTCCACATGCTGTAGTCGAGAGTGCTCGACTAGAAGTCACGCAGGCTGCCTTACATAACTTTGTGATGATATATATACTTGATCTGTCTATCGCATACGAGAACCAGCATTCGAAATTTAAAGACTCTGGTTCTAAATAGTCTATGCATATAGAGATAGACAGACGCACCTGGCTTAAACGACTCGGCCGATCAACAACATGTGTATATGTAAAACTATAATACCCTGCGCGTGGATATATATTTTTAGTCCTACAGAAAGCAAAGATGACAACTATGATTTGATTCTAAACAGTAAGATTTTTCTATATACAAAAATATAATAACTTCTCTTAGCTTAGTTTAGCAAATAGATGGCGAAAAATTTCGAGAGCGGATCGCAACTTCGACTTGGTGATTGAGTCAACTCTTTAATCATGTGATTTGAGGCGACAGCTTAATTCAAGTTGAAAGAGGTTTGCGTATTCATCAGTTGATGATGCGAATAGCTTTATAATTTCCAGTTGTGTCTTAACGATCATGCTGACCCATCAAACTGGACATAATCGTTATGGAAACAAATAGTGCGACGACTGAAACCGGCAGGATTATACATAAATGGTCGATGAGCATGAAAAGTGGAACACGTGCAATGCGCTGCTGGTGTTAGTGTTTTGTTAGGCATTCGATTTAATGAATTTCAATGTGAAACGTTTAACAATTTGGTAGCTAAGAATTTGGGCAAACAGCCCAGACAAGTTTTGAAGCGTTGCTTTAATAAGCTGGTCAAACGTTCTTTCGAACGTTCCATTTGCCACATGGTTCCACAACTGCCAGCATCCGCATTCTTTTGGCGCTTTTGTTGATTTTGTGTGTGGCTTTTGGCCGCATATCCGATAGATACAAAGCATAATAGATTTATTACTATTATTGCTATAATAATCATGTAGCTACTCCAAACTATGGCTCAGCAATTGTAGCCTTGGGATAGGTCACAGTTCTGTTCTGTTCTGTTCCCTTTGCGACCTTGGCAGCTGTCAATCAGCGGCAGCTAAATGTAAAAGATACTTCTTATGCATAGACACAGATAGACACATGTCTATCTCGCAACAAAAAGGCAGCCAACCAAACATGGCAAGTAAATTAGCCAGAAACTTGATTGATTAAAGGAAACAAAAAATCCAACAAAAAGAAGAGAAACAATTGCCAAAAATCAAAAATGTTAAAAGCATTTTACGCTTTTCGCCTACAACTGAGCATTTGTTGTGCGCTCTGTGTGTGCGTGTGTGTGTGTGTGTGTGTGTGTGTGTGTGGCATTTATGCCAAAATTGATTTACACGGCTTTATATGCAAATAGTTGGTTCACATACACTCACTTCGTTTTGGCATTGAACTTCAAAATATGCACGCAAATTATATTTCTTGCAAAGAAACGAACTCAATCAAGGACAACAGTCAGATCCATTTAGCCAACTACAGCCAAATAACAGTCTCTTTAAGCCCACTTTATATATACCAGCTAGGGCCAATTGATATAATAGTATTATAATAGGCATATGGACATTTATTTCAAATTTACCTTTGATTTTCAGTTATAGTCAAAAATCACTTAAAAATGGTCCTTAAAATGACCTTAGATGCGTTCTTTGCAGGGTATCTGCTTAGCTGGGCAATCGATTACTTTTTCTGTTATTTTTATTTTTATTTTTTTGCTTCCGTTTTCCGCCCAACGCGACTCATAAATAATTAGAAACGACTCCGCCCGATTAATGCCTTGAAGTGACGACCATCATGATTGGAGCCGACGCCTTTCACAAATCTGATAAACAGTGGAACAGTCTGGTCTGAACTGTAGTTAACTGCAGCACAGTGTGACCCATGTCAAATGATCTTTGTAATCTTGTAAAAAAAACCCATCCAATAAATGTAGTTTCGACTGAGGCTGTATTGCTATCCAGAAAAAAAAACCTCAGTTGAAAAATATGTTTATAATTGAATGATTATATGACAAATAATACACAGCCAGTGCTTAGATAAACTCATCTAAGCTCGTCGAGAATATCCTTTGCAATCTTTTGAGTTGAATAAAAAAGCTTAGCTTAAAGCTTTCAATGCCTTAGCAAATATACCTTACTGCCAAAGTACTAAGTACTCTGCTTAGGGTATCTGAGTAACGTTAACAGGAAACACCTTCACTTTCACTTCGCTCAAGAATCATTGCGAATGGAAATTCAAGTCACGATCGACAGAGCTTTGGATCAGTTAATTGTTTAGCATTGTGCAATTGTCGCAAATGACAAGGCTCATTAATAAGCCGCCGTTCTATGGTTTATTTATCACCGGCATCAAGTCGCAACTCTTTAATTATAATTTTTGTGCAATTCTCCACACTCCACAGTTGTCTCTCTGTCTATGCCTGCTTACAAATGAGAATTCAAAACGTGTCTCTCTCAGATAAGCAATTTAATTTACTCCTCTTGTCACTCACTCACTCCATTGATATGCACATACATATTCGCTCTAGCTAGGGAGCTAGGGAGCTAGGGAGCTATGGAGCTGGGCAGAGATATAAGATACACAAATATTTGCAAAAAGTCAAGAATTTACATATTTGTCTTTCATCTTTTCGAACAGCTGCAACTGTTGTTCCTGCTATTATCACTTTATTGATATATGTTTATGCGCCTTGGGCCAATAATTACTGGAGGAGGGAGTCTCCTCCTCCCATAGTCCGCAGTTGATGAACACAAACTCAAATTAGCCACAAGATTGACGAGCTGCCATCTTATCCAATAGTATGGAGAGTTTATGTGTTCTTATGGAAAGAATACGACAACAAAATCTGTACACTTTAGAGAGGAGTCCATAAGATTATTAATAATTTGAATTTAGATTCCGATTCCGATTCCGATTCCGATTCCTAAAGTCTAAATGCGAACTGTTTGTATTTCTTAAAATTACAGCCAACAGTGTTCACTTATTAACTATCTGCTGAGGATCAATTTAGCTCTGGCAAGGATTGTCCTACAATTTGTCTATTTTAGTACTTATTTATAAATGTCTAATATTTATTTGAGTGGTCGCTGCTGCCAGTTAATAAATATCTTTAACATTCTTGAACAATTCACTTATTCTCCCAATTTGTAATTGATCTTTGCAGCAGTTGAAACAGACGCAGACGCAGACGCAGACGCATTATGATACCGATATTGGAGAAACTGAGCGGATTCTATAGCAGCTATGTGCTGGCCATCCTCACCATTGGCTACATCCTGGGCGAGCTGGGGCACTATCTGATTGGCGTTACCTCCAAGCAGACGGCCATTGAGCTGGACTATGGTGATCATGCCTGCCAGCAGAACAGCAGCCAGTTCACGCGACACGAACTGGTCACCCAGTGTTCGGATGTGAAGAACGAGAGCAGCTGCTATGCGCTCGAGCTGAATAGCACTGGTTACTGTGAGTGGAACTACAATGGACTGGGCATCGATTATCAGATATTGGCCGGACCCACATTCATATTCGTATTTACCATCGCTGGCGTCTTTATGGGCTTCGCTGCGGACAAATACAATCGCGTTAAGATGTTAACCGTTTGTACGATTATATTTGGTATTGCGATCCTGCTGCAGGGCACCGTCAAATCGTATTGGCATTTGGTGGTGTTGCGCATGGTGATGGCTGCTGGTGAATCGGGCTGCAATCCGCTAGCCACTGGCATCATGTCCGACATTTTTCCGGAGAACAAGCGTGCCCTGGTCATGGCCATCTTCAATTGGGGCATCTATGGTGGCTATGGCATTGCCTTTCCCGTCGGTCGCTATATCACCAAGCTCAACTTTTTCGATATGGGCTGGCGTGTTTGCTATTTGGGTGCGGGTGTGCTGACCATCATCATAGCCGGTCTAACTGGCACCACACTGCGGGAGCCGGAGCGCAAATCGATTGGCGAAGGTGATCGGACAACGGCCAGTGGTAAACCGGTCACATTGTGGCAGGTTATCAAGACTCCGGCGATGATAATGCTCATGATTGCCGCCTCGATACGTCACAGCGGCGGTATGACCTTTGCCTACAATGCGGATCTCTACTATAATACGTATTTCCCGGACGTGGATCTCGGCTGGTGGCTCTTTGCCGTCACCATTGGCATTGGTAGCGTTGGTGTTGTCGTTGGCGGCGTTGTCTCCGACAAGATTGTCGCCAAGATGGGCATTCGTTCGCGTGCATTTGTGTTGGCCATCAGCCAATTGATTGCCACTTTGCCAGCGTTTGGCTCTGTCTATTTTGATCCGTTGTGGGCCATGATTACGCTCGGACTGAGCTACTTCTTTGCCGAAATGTGGTTTGGCATTGTGTTTGCCATTGTCGTTGAGATTGTGCCGTTGCGTGTCCGCTCCTCAACCATTGGCGTCTTCCTCTTTGTCATGAACAACATTGGCGGCAATCTGCCCATTCTCGTGGATCCTGTGGCCAAGGTCATCGGTTATCGCGGCTCTATCATGATCTTCTATGCGGGCTTTTATGGCATCAGTAAGTATCAGAAATTTCCCGTCATCGTCTTCATCATCATCATCATTATTCCATACGAGATCCGTTCAACAAGTTCAACAATATCATCCCAACCAATGAAGGCGGATAGAAACGTCAAGGGTTCCATTGGTGGAAAAATCGAAAGGAAACACAATGAGAGCCAAAGAGAACAGTTGTATGGGAACACCAGAAATAAAGTGGGAACACCATTTGACACACCTCATAAAATAGAAATGCAAATTGTCTGTTTCCCTCATCTCTTTTCATCACTATTCCAATTACGTTGTGAAACACGTTTGCCCAAATTTTGATCGGTTATTGGACTCGATGTGACCAGCTGTACCATATTTTGGGATTAGTTAGTTAGAGCACTCATACTCATACTTTAATGAAGAACCAGCATTCCTGTTTCATTTCGAATTGCACGTTCTTTCCTCCATAGGCTCCATCCTGTTCCTTATCACCTGTTTCTTGCTGGAGGGCAAGCCCAAGCCGAATGAATCGGAGCAGGAGGCACAGAAGACACATCCGGATGCAGTTTTAAATGCACGCCACATGCACGGACATGACAACTCCGTTTTCAGTGTGGACGAGACACTGCCGCCGAATGGTCGTCCCGCCCAGTTGCCGCAACACCTTCAGATGTCCAACAACGGATATGAGAAGTCACAATCCACTCAGCCACGTCACAATGGCGCCGAGAGCAGCAGACTGTAGTATTAGGACTAGGACAAAAACCCAAACGTCGACAAAATCTAAACAGATTTTTTTAAATTAAATATGTGAATGTGCTTCTGATTTATTGTTTTTATTATTTCTTATACATACATATACAGTGTCTCACAACTCGAAAGTCTCAGTGTCTAGCAAAAAATTTAAAGTGCTATAAGGTTTAAACAAAGAAACGATCGCAAAATGTTTAAATGCCAATTTGTTTAATGTTATATCACGTTTGAAAAATAAACTTTAGTTTTTATTAAAATATTAATTAATTAACGAAAATAAGTCAAAAACTGAAAACATGTCCAAAATGCATGTCAAAGCTCATTTGACTCAGTCTTAGAAAAGTAACATATTTGGCGTATAAAAACTTAAATAAGGATGTTAATACTTAGTATGATATCCTTTAGCCTTAATAACTTCCCTTAACCTAGTATTCATGGAAGATACCAGCTTCCGGGTTGTTTCTGGACAGATTTTGCTCCCCTCATCCAGCAGAGCATTCTTGAGGTCGGATCTGTGATTCCGGATGTTATTTTCCAGCAGAGCCCACAAATTTTAAATAACATTTAAATCTGGAGACTGGGCCGGTCGAATTATCATGTGGGGGCAGTTCCAGATAAGCCAGGACTCTACTAATCCGAACTTATGCTTGGCTGTTGTCCTGGTTGTTGTCGTGGTAGAACCGGAAAGTACGTCGGATTCCTAGCTTCTCGGCACTTTGGATTAAATTTTCCTTTAATATATTGAGGTACACATTCATGTCCATTGTTGTTCCAATAAACACCAAATTTCCGACGCCGGCTGCCGAGATACATGCCCATACCATGACACTTACTCCGCCGCGCTTGACTGTTGCCTTTAGGATTTTGGGATTCAGCTCGGTATTGGACTGTCGCCACACATAATTCCGTCCGTCTGAGCCAAAAATTTTGAATTTGGGCTCATCTTCAAATATGAATGTGTTCCAGAACTCCAAATCCTTATCCAAGTGGGTTTTGACGAATGTCATCCTAGTCCCTTTATTTTTTGCGCTTATAAAGGGCTTCTTCCGTGGTACTCGGGCATTAAAGTCATGGTTGCGCAGAACCCGGCGCATAGTTTCCACACTGCACTTTTTCTCCATTTCATCCTGCACCTGTTGAGTCAGTTTTGGAGCCGATAGCTTGGGATTTGCCCTTATTTTCCTGATGATCCTCCGCTCCTCCTGTTCGGTGAAAATCTTATTTGGTGCCTTTCTGCCCTTGTCCTCTATCCGATTTTCGTCGACGAAGCGCCGAATGATGTTGGTCACAGTTGATTTGCTTAGATTTACCATTTTAGTTATTTGGCGATGTGAATATCCCATCTTGAAGTGTTCCAGGATGAGATTCCGTTGGTTAATAGTAGTCCATTTGCCCATAGTCCTTGTTGGCTGGTTGCACCCGAGATGCAGGATATAACTAAACTGACTTCGAAGGATTGGTCTATTTTTACCGAAAATAATCAACCTGGCGTAAAAAATCCCGGTTTTATGGCACCCAGGTGTCCATAACGCCCCTGGTCCAAATTTTATGCGACCATAAATTAAGGTACTTTTTTACATAACCCGGCCTAGCCGGTGGGAAAACCCCAGTTTATTGGGATCATATATTCATTATGGTGGTTAATATATGTACCTGCTATCAGTCTTTGGAATTTTTGAAAAATATTGGATAATTTGTTTATGGCAGGCAATTAAATTTTTTGCTAGACACTGAGTCTTTTGTGCTGCGAGACACTGTATATATATCTATATATATTTATGTATGTATATAAATATATATTGTATTTTTTTGTTTTGTAATATAATTGATTTAATTATTTTTATATACATATGTGTGTGTATATGTATGAACTTACTCCAAGCTCCATTACGTGGCCAGCTTTTGATAGCTCAGCACAGATCATCTTCCAGCATATACTATGCTACGCAATTGTATTAGCATTGCAATACATACATACATTTTGTGTATACATTTGTACATATATATACATTTGCAAACAAAAGCGCCAAGAGCTACAGTCAGGCCAAACGTCTGGCGACGACTGGTGGTGCGATGTAACCGTACGAATGGTAAGAAACAGAAGGAGCAAAAACAGCAATAATCGTGAGAATTGAGGCGAATTCGTAGCAGTGCGGCGAACTGTGTCGTTTTCTTGTGCCACTAGAGGCATGTGCGACCAGCACAGGTTACACAAAGCCGGCGTTGCCAGACTTTGCAACGCAATCAGCACAATGCGTTGGAGGTTTTTTAACTATACAATTTGCTATATTAAAGAAACAGATTTATGGAATGTGTCCGAGTGCATTGGCTTTGGTTTTTCGTAGAGTTGGCCTTTTTATTTGTAATAATGGATGTTAACTTGTATGTACGAAATTTTGAGCCCATTTACAAGTACATTTTAATATTCTTGCTGTGACGTCACACGCTTTTTTGGAGTAAGTAACCTTCATTTTTTGAAACATGCCAGAAACAACGAAGCGTCACTTATTTGGAAATTGTGTCATTTCAACTCAGACTGCGGAAGTGTGAACCTCGTGAAACTTGCAGTGCAAAGAGAAATTGAACTCATCGTTGAAAAACTACAATAAAAAGAATAATTTAAATCTTTGGTGAGTTACTTAAGAT
Organism: Drosophila glabriapex; assembly: GCA_035042305.1. Lineage (NCBI taxonomy): Eukaryota > Metazoa > Arthropoda > Insecta > Diptera > Drosophilidae > Drosophila > Drosophila glabriapex. Next base: position 16,107,203 of record JAWNLN010000066.1, read on the forward strand.
TACGAACGTTTTACTTTTATAATTCACTAGATATAGTTGTAAGTATGTATGTATGTGTGCATATGAATATGAAATATGTACATATTTGTGTAGCATTAAATGTTCTTGTTTTCGGTATTTTTCTGTTGCGTCTGTGCAACTCTAATACACATATAATATGTTCAAGTGTATGTTTTTGTGTGTGTATCCCTTGCCCTTTTCGTGGTTATTCTTTCGATTCTATTTCGCAGTATTCAAGTGTGTATTGGTGATCAGCTTCAATTTGAAAGGCTTGGAAATTTCGACTCTGGGCGTCAATTCCATTAAGCTTAATATGCTTATCTGACGTTATTTAATATTTTTATATTTTTGCAAACAATTTATGTGCTTTTGCATTTTTATTGCAGTACATAAATAAATTAAATGGCAAATAATTTACTTTAACGATTTTTTAGTGTTGCGGATTGCTCAATACAACCATGTTTTTTTTTTTTTTTGAATTTGAATCCTGTTGTCCCATCGATAAAAACTTTCATTCACGACAGTGCAATATAATTCGTTTGTGAATCCTAAAGAGAGCCAAGAAAATAGGTTAGGTTAGACGGTTGGCGAGCATGGAGTCGACGCACATTGGCCATGCTTGGCCCCTGTGATACCGTGTGGCATCTCACTCAGTTTCTCTGGCACTCGTGTAAGCTGAGATCAGAGTGGAGTCCAGCCAGTTGCGTTTATAAATTTCGCAATCTTGGTTGGTCCTATATTCGCTAACTGTGATAGATTTGTTAGAAAGAGGCTTCCCAGTGTAACGAGTCTTTTCCTGGCTAGTGCTGGGCAGAAGCAAAAGTGCTCAGGAGATTCTTCTGTTCGTGCGACTGATATTATACAGTTCTCGAACTCTTTGTCGGCTATCCGGGGACCATGGGACCGCAGTTTGCATTTCGTCTTGTGTCGTTAGATCTGCGTATATTTTATTCTTTGATTTAAAGCTTACAGGTAGCCAGAGATCAGTGAGAAGGGGTAATAATGTGTCTATCTTAGCTAGTTCATCAGGCAAGCCTGGGGTCAATGAGGATGCAGGTGCGTTTTTCACCTGCATTGCCAGCTACTAAGAGCTTATAATCTTTGTTGCCTAGTCCGCAAACCTTTCCTCCAATCACCCAAGGTTCTTGGACTAGTATTATGTCGTCTCCGCCTCCAGCCAGGCGGAGTATCAGAGCAGCGGATGCTGCTTTACTGTGGTGAAGGTTTATCTGCCGTAGTCTCAAGGACATCCGGAGATTCCACCCTCACCACCGTGTTGTTGCTGTCGTCCTCGTCCGACAGCGTGAAGTCGTCTTCGTCCAACTCGTGACATAAGGCCTCAAGGCCCCGAGTCAGAGTCGACGTGTCCGACGTGTATCCGGGCTCCGGCTCCTCATCGATTGCAGGCTTTTCCGCCACTTTTGTCATGTTGCCGCTTTGGCCAGGCTTACGAGCCACTGCCTCCGCTTCATATCTGGGATTGCTCCCTGCCGGTTTTGTGAGAGTTCCGGACTCTTTTTGAGTTTTTTTGTTTTGATTGGGGTGCATTCTGATTCCCACGAGCTGCGGAGAAAGGAATGTCCTGCACAGTGATCCGCGATGTGCAGGTAAGGCTGATTTATATCGGAGGTCGCCAGGTATCGAAACAATTTTCGCTCAGTAAATTGCAATTCATTTTGTTCGTGGAATCTTACAAAAAAAATGTTTGCAAAGAGCCAAACAAGGAATTTATTTTCTCGTCTCTAGGGCTTTCATAAGCACACTTTTTGCTTGACGATTCAAATAATTATACCCTGGACTCAGTGAAAATGAGTAAAAAGCGTATAATGGTTTTGTGCAAATGTATGTAACACGCAGAAGGAAACATCTCCAACTCCATAAATTATAAATATTTTTGATCAGGATCAGCATATTGTAGTCGAGCTCACTCCATTCTTTGGACTGTCAAAAAAGTGTTTTGACAATCGCTGTTTATGATTTTGCAATTCCTTTTTGAACCGATACCGTTGGAAATTAGGGTTTTTAGTTTGCTTATTAGTTTCCCAAACACATTTGTCCCTGCGAGATAATTTCTGCATAAAATATCAGTTATATCAAAAATAACAGCATTTGATATCTCCGATATCTCATATATTTTACTGTTTGTAGAATAATCGGTCGAGAATTGTGTGATAATGAAATAATTATAAATCCATTGCAGCTTCTGGTTAACGAGGTTATTGACCTTAACGACTCGCCGGAACCACCCGATCTTCCATCTACCTCCAAGAGAACTGCCGAGGCGCTCAGCACAAAGCAGCAAGTGGATTCAGTCACGGTTTCGTCGTCCCAACTTGTGACTAAATCAAATCCACCGATAACTAAAGCTGCTCCGGTTAAACCCAAGTCAACGGTAACGCCATCAGTTAAAACATCAGAAGATATATCAGATAAACAATTGCCACAGAATTTACGCATGTCGAATCCACCTGCGCGAAGTTCAGACAAGCCCATTGATGATTTTGAACGCAAATCTGATGGAAGCACAGTCTCATCGCACCAAAGCCTATGACGACTGTACATATAGATTTAAGCTTGTCGCTAAATAACAAAGCGGCACATGCTCCACTCACTCGAAATAAAAGAACATAAACTTCAGAATTTAAGCTCAGTTCCACAGCGGTTGCAGCTGTCAACGAATTCAATGAGCCCGTTCAGCGGCGATACAACACTTTGCCCAGCCAAACGGAGATGCGTGATCCGTACACAGATACAGAAAGTGACGTCAATGTCGAGGAATCACCGGTCAAACTCCGCCGGAATCAGTCGCCAGAACGACAACCGATACGTAATATGAAGCGTCGGAAATCAATGATGCCAACGGCCAACGAATCGCTGATAGACAAATCGGAACTGTTTGCGGGCAATAGTTATATGTACGAAGATGTGGAGCATCACCGACAACAGAAGGTTAAGCAGACGGTGGCGGCGGAGGAGGAGGATGTCAATCAACGTGCCAACAAAAATCTGGCAACAATGTTCGAGAGAAGCAACCACAGAAGCAGCATCTCCACGCACAATATACTCTCCGGAAAGCGGCGAACGCGCTGCGCCGCTCTGACGTTGAACGAGACACAGCTCAAATTGGCGAAACCATTAATAACGAAGCGAAAGACACCAGCGACGACTTCGACTACGACGACGGCGACGACTTCGAATACGACGTCGACGACGACGGCGACGAAGAAGCCAAGTGCCGTGAAGCGCAAACGTGGTCGACTAATCAAGCATGCGATTAATCAGCAGCACAACGACACTGAGGATGAGGAGTTGTCAGCGAATGTGGTTGGCAATGATGCAGTGCCACCGAATGATGTCGTCCTGTTGCCACCACCAAACACACGAAGCAGACGTGCCTGCACCGTCCAACAGTGGCAACATCAATGTCAGACAGACGGCGGCGCCAGTTGCAGCAGTGGCAGCAATATCAGCAGCAGATTGTCCAGTCGCCACAATAGCATTGGCGACAGCAGCAGCAACAACATCTTCGCTGTACCGCTACGCACCAAGCGTTGTCGTGTCAAAATCGAAGAGTGCAAACAGCTAAAGGCGATGTTGAGGCCAGCGTTGCTGGGCGTTAGAAACACCAATCCCGATTGGCATTCCAAATACGAGGATGCCAAGCGCTGTGTTGTTTGTGCGAAGTTTATTACGAGCCCAGTGCTCCACTATTTACAGCATCATAACGAGTTCTATTTCGCCCGTCTGCCACCTGGAATGCTGCAGAAGCTGCGCCTCGGCATTGGCAATCTTCCCATATATGCATTCAAACAGTCCAGGATTATGTATTACTACCAGTGTCCGTTTTGCACTAAAAGTACACACAGGACAGCTATCAACTGGGTGCACCATATTGCTGCACATACCGGTGAGGCAAAGTATAGATGCTCGCGCTGCAAGTTGTCGAGTCGTCGAATCATGAAGAATCATGTGGCGAAATGTGGCAAGGGCGCTCAGATGCTGAACAATAAACAATTTAGTGGCAAACTGCCGTTGAGCATTCATGTCTGCCATCTGTGCGATTTTGTGCAACTGTGTCGCAATAATCTGGTGCATCACTGGCAGCTCCAGCATGGCCTCAATAACAACAACAGCGACGGATCACTGGCGGGCTTGGGCGAGCAACTAATAATCTGTCAGACCAAAGATTTGCCCGTCATGACAACAAATTTCCACATTAACGCACTAATAACGAGTCAGAAGGCTAAGGCAAAGGAGCTGGCCAAACTGAAGGCTGCACAGGAAACAGCTGCAGCGCCGACGCTGTCTAACGTAATGGACAAGTTTAGCGCAATTTCAACGGAGACGAATACTTTGGCGACTTCGACTGCGGCTGTTACTGCTGCTTCTGCTGCTGCTACATCGATTGATGTTGCTGCTGCTGCTTCTGCTGCTGCTACATCGATTGATGTTGCTGCTGCGGCTGATTCAGCCCAAGCAGAGATCACTTTACCCAAGCTGCGTGTGCGCCGCTTTACCGTGGAATGGCTGGCCACCGAGCCGGAACAGCAAGAGCAGGAGCAGCATCAGCAGGAGGAACAATCGGATGTTGCCAATACAAATGCCATGCTGCGCAATTTGCTGGACGCTGAATCACGTCCGCCCAGCCAGTCGCAGCCGCAACAACAGCAGCAGCAGCAGCAGCAGCAGCAGCATATGATGGTCTCCCAGCAAGAGCAAACAGTCGAGACAAATGGCACGCCGACATCAGATGGGAGTGAAGCAACTGCACATCGTGCAACACAATTGTTGTTGGAGCCGGGCGCACAGGTGCCTCGCTCTTGCAAGTGGTCTTATGTGCCCAAGGATAGGCGCTTTATGTGCGGCGTTGCCGATTGCCACACCCATTGGGACTGTGAGATATCGCTGCGTCGCCATATGATCGAGATGCATGTGTATGATCAAAACTTTAAATGCTTTCACTGCTCCACCGAGGAGAATAGCTATACGCCCGACAAAGTGCTCGAGCATCTGTCATACCACAAGCGACACATCTATCAATGCAGCGAGTGTGGCAAGTTTCGTCCAAATCGCTCCTGCATCGAACGGCACATTCAAGAGAAGCATTGCCGAACCAATGTCGATATCATCATTGCGAAGCGCAGCGATGACTCTTCCCTAAGCACCGAGAAGCGTTGGTTCAAGTCAAGTGAGTCTCCCGAATCGATAATCAATCTTATATTTTCTCCTCGATACAATTGAAATCTCGACGTTTCTCAATTGCCAACACAACTCAACAAAATATCGAAAATTGGTTGAGATTCGATATTGGATTGTGTACTGGAAATATTTGGAGAAAACTAACTCATGAATTTCAATTTGTATTTGTGTTTTTTTTTTTTGTTTTTATTGTAGTTGCATCGACACGCGATTGGGTGTGCAATTTGTGCAACAAGATGCTGGTCAGCCATGCGGACACCGTGCTGCATGTGGAGCAAGTGCACGGACGCAAGCATCAGTACAGTTGTCCATTCTGTGACGTAGAGAACGCTGTGGTAACGAACGTTATTCAACATATGCAACGCAACCATAGCAATCAGCGGATGCAGCCAATCATGAACTATAATCAGATCCACAGTGAGATGAATCAAACGCTCGTCTTTTACTGCAACACGTGCGGCAAGGCAGAAACTATTTATCAACAGATGCTCAACCACTGTGGCTCCAACCACAAAACCAATTTTCAGTTCAACTGCCCCCACTGTCCATTCGGAGTTGCCATCGAGCGCAAGATTGTTGCGCATTTGCGGGACGAGCACGTGGGCCAAACGGGACTGGCCGTGCCCCAGTTTGAGCGTGTCACCAATGAGCTGCTTGACACCGATTCCTGGGCGATGGCCCATCCAATTGGGGTAGAACCAACCAGTGGTGCGACCACCATTAGCTCCACAACAACAATAAGCAGCAGTAGCCGCAACACCACCCCTGCACCGGTGGTACTTGACAACGATGTGATCGACCTGTCATCATCGGATGGGGAGACTGAAGATTATGTAAGTTGCAAAGGAATCTTCGTCGATTTGTTTCCCTTGTTTCCTTTTCTAGATGCTTTCTTCTTTGACAACACATAGTTTAGTTAAATGTCTTCTTAGTCTACAAGGTCCGGTCGAGAGACCGGTAAGTGTTGTAAACCTGTTTGATCATGGGTAAGTCATTACATCTTGCATAAAAGCTAGACACCTGGTGGCCCAGCCCAATTGTGGTCTTTGCCTTTCTTCGTTCCACAAACGGTTGTGGTAGTCTCTTAATACATATGCATATAATCCAGATACCATCTTAGGGCAAGCCAATTGTGTACTCCGAGCTGGTCTACCTTGGACCGTAACTCACCAACTACTCTTTGGACTCGTAATTTTCACTACTGCGCTATATCCTGCAGTATCTGCAGACACTGTTCACTCCCCCATGGATTGGATTGGAACATCAGAGAGAGAGAGATAGAGAGACAGACAGAGAAAGAGAGAGAGAGAGAGAGAGCGAGCGAGCGAGCGAGCGAGAGGGTTTGAGCGAGAGAACTTGAGCTGTGATTCGTTATGACAGTGACAGAGGAAGTGTTGAGCTCCTGTATTAGTAGTAGTATGAGTTGCAACTGTTGTATTATTTGAGATGATGGATCGCTGTTGATCGAAGGATGATGGCATTAACGACAAAATTATCTTTGCTAATTTGCACTTTCAGCACAATTTTGAGTTTGTCTGTTCGCATTGCACTGCGACAAGTGGCGACGTTGTCACGCTGCGCACCCAGCACTGGGCAAAGAAGCATGAGGAATTGCCTTTCTATTTTAGCGCACAGCCAAAGGTGCGCTGTCCGGAATGCTGGACATTTGTGGGCACTGCAAAATCGCTGCTGGAGAACCATTTGCCACAAGCGCACTCCATACATCGAATGGTGGCTTGCGATCTTCGTCGCCCGGACGAGTGTGCCTTCTGCAATTATCGCTATAGTAACGTGGTAGTGCTGGCCAATCATATCGAGTCAGAGGGGCACATGTCCAGCGATATAAAGTGTCTAAGTGACTGGCAAATGGAGAAACTGACCAAGCTGGGCACCACGGAGACAGAATGCCCCAACGAGTATTATCAGTGTAAAATTTGTTGCATCATAATGCCCACAAATATCGCGATGGTCCATCATGGTCTGATGGCGCATAGCAACACGCCGGAGAACTTCTGTTTCATTCAGCTGAAGGAGCTGACACGTCACTGCGCGTTCTGCATATTCTCGTCGACCGTCGAGTTGGAGACGCTGCGTCATTCACTTGATCATTATAAGGAGTTTCGGTTCTGTAATATATGCGGCATGCAGCACACCAGTTTCGATGAGTACATACAGCACTATTATACGCAGCATCGTGACGAGGTGGTTCGCTTCAATCAGGTGCATCCCTATGCTAGCCTCAAGAAGTTCCTCATGCAGGTGCTGTATCGTTTCCCAAATGGGCTAATCATTAGCAAGAATAGCCTGCAAAACACGCGCTACAACGACGAGACCCCCATCCGTCTGGTGTATGAAGAGCTCGTCCGTAAATCTCAGCAGCCACCAATTCCACGGCTGCTCATCAGTCAGCTGCTGAGTCGCAATGTCCCAATCAGCAATGCACCAACGCAACAACCGTATCAGGTCTCCTCAAGCAACACGGACAACAATGCCAGGAATACCAAACGACGCAAAACCCTACATCCCAACGATATGAGCACCCTCCTCCGGTCCCAGCAACTTGTTGCCGCCGATCCAAAGCCGAAGAGCAAAAGCCGCCGCAGCTCAGTCACCCACTGGCAACCAACTGCGGTGTCTATAAATCTTGGCTCGTTTACGGCTGCTTCAAGTTTGGCTAGTGCTGCTCCCCCTACTCCTACGCCTACTCCTGCTGCTGTGGGCCCACCACCTGCTACTGCTGCTGTGGGCCCACCACCTGCTACTGCTGCTGTGGGCCCACCACCTGCTACTGCTGCTGTGGATCCCACTCTCACTCCTGCTCCGAATCCGTTATTGGTTCCACCGACCATAGTCCAGCGCATTGCGAGGCGGCGCTATACGTATGTGAAAATTCCTCAGTAGTAGATATTAAGTATTTTGGAAATATGGCTATATATCTAGGGAATCGATAAAATCGATAAAGCCACATATATCCCACAATTTTAAGTACAGTGCCAATTTGGTTGATAGCCTGATGGAGATGTCCTGCCAAGATCGGAATATGCTGCGCCTAGTTCCGCAATTAGTTAGTTTTCAGTTAGAGTACGGAAAGTGTAAATTGATAATTACACATATCAATCTGACAACTTTAAAGCTAGATCCCCCAAATTGGCAAGCTTACTTGCTGGTAAACAAACCTAACCTGACCTATTATTAATCATAATTATTTGCTGTAAGCTGTAATATGTAACATTTATGTATAAATTATCTTGTATTTGTCAGGCAGAAAATGAATCATGATTGTTAGATGTGTAATTGCAACTGGAGATATTTCTGCTATGTCAGTAAAAGAAACCAAAACAAAAGTTAAAAGAGGTTCCAATGGTTCATTTGAATGTGACTGTGACAGACACTCCTTCAATCAACTTGTAATGAATAAGACAAACAATTGGCTGATAAATATATACATATATATACTCATATATATAAATATATATGTATATCTAAATTCGTAGTTTTATACGGTAATAATGTTATTAATTTACAAAATACAAGAAAAGGAAAATAAAAATGTATCGTAAAAGGATGAATTATTTGTGTATTATTTTTGGCAAGCATTGTGGTACAATAGTTGAAATGTGGGCGTCGCTTGGCCCTTCCTCTTGGCCACATTGGAGCAGCGCAGCTTATTGAAGAACTCGCAAGGCGTGGCATAGGTGATCAGCTCATCGTTACGACTGACACAGACGGGTCGATAATAGCGCGGACAACTATATTCGCAGCTCAACTCAGTCTCGCCAATAGCTTCAATGTTGTTCAAATCGGATCCATTCACTGGCTTTTCCTGCTGCTTCCCATCTTTCTCATCATCAGCATCATCATCATCAGCATCATTAGCATCATCAGCATCACTAGCATCATCATCATCAGGGTCAGTATCAGAATCAGTAGCAATCTCTTCTTTGGCATCCACCTGATCGGGCAGACCACTGGACTGCAAGTAAATATCGTCGCTGCCAGGGGATCCATAGTCGTCCTGAACCGCTGTTACTGCTTGGCTGGTAGCCAGCGTCAGCAAGAGTAATGCCATCAAATGACGCATGTTGGACGTCGGTGTTTTGCAATCTAAGTGCGCTCCTTCCATTCGCGTCAGTCCCATTTTATAGACAAACAACTGTTCTTGTTCTCGTTGTATCCGAAGTCAGTTGTGCAAACAGCCTAAAAATAACAAAGAACCACAAAAAAAAAAGAAAAACACATTAAGCCAACCAAATTTCAGCAGTTCTATTTCAATTGAAGACGTAGATAAATATTCAAATGTGAATCAAGGCCGGTTGGCTTTGCTTTTGCCCGAGCAATGTTGGTCGATAATCCCAGCTAAAATCCCATTGCATATCCTTAGGCTCAACCATAAAATCCATTAGTTGAAGAATAGTTTAAGCGCTTAAACTGCTTCAAGCATTATTCAAACTTATTCTAAACAACAACAAATCCTTATAGATTTCCAAGGGTTATGATGATGCCCTTTACTATTAATATAGGCGATTAAGATGTCCTTTGATGAGTTGGCAACGAACTGGTCAACACAAATCGTTTGATATAGGACACGGGACACAGGACAGGCAAGCTTTAAGCCATTTTTTCTTTATTAAAAAGTGCTTGAAGAACAATCATTATTTTTCGCCTAAGCTGGCCAAGGATTATCTGTGTTACGATGGAAATTCGATTGATAGTTGATAGGAAATGGCCAAGTTGTAACCGACTTATTCATTTTTTTTAACTATCCCCAGCAATTTGAAATTGTGCAAACCCTTGAATGCCAAGCGATAGTCATTCTTTCTGTGAGCTCAACAATGCGTGTCCTTTTTAAATCCTCTACATATAGCCGAGTAAGGGCTTTCGATATATTATGAATTAGGATCAACTTTATCGATTCAACATAACAAAAAAGAAAACAAGGAATTACTACAAAATGCGAATCGTTGCGATAAAATAGGAATGTTAATAGGAAGAATGGAGCTACTCCTCAGATGGAGTCCATGTAGCCCTGGTCGAAGGCATGCCGCATTATGTTGAATATTTGGCGATTGGCCTCGTCCCCCGCAATCTCCATGGACAGCTGATGGAAGGCGGCGCCATGCATGTCCGTCTCAAATAGCTTGGAGAGTCGATCGCAGTCCGCTTCGCTGCCCAGCAGCCAAGGCAGGAAGTGCATGCAGATCATTACGCCGTAGAACGCATAGCGCTTGAAATGCCCCTCGAATCGCTCGTAACTGGAAACAATACACAAATCATTAGTTGTAGCTATTTGTTGTCAGTCAATCAATCAATTATAACATCAGTCTGTCAGTCAGCCAGTCAATGAGTCGGATCAGTCATCCCGTCTGGATACAATCAGTCTTAGACTCTCGAACAATCAAATGAACGAATCAATCAATCAAGACTAGGTCAATCAGTCAGTCTAGCTAGTCAAGCAGTGAATCAGTCACACAAACTGTCTGTCAATCAGTCGCAGTCAGTTAGTCAGAATAATCAGTCAATCAATCAATTATAACAACAATCTGTCAGTCAGCCAGTCAATGAATCTGTATAACAACAATTAGTCCGTATTCAGTTTGGATACAATCAATCTGAATCAGTTAGCCGAATCAGTCAGTCAATCAGCTAGTCAAAGACTCCGCCAATCAGTCAGTCAATCTGTCAATCAGACAGCTGGTCAAAAACTCGTCAATCTGTTCATCAGTCAGCTAGTCAAGCAATAAATCACCTGTAGTCCGTTAGCAGCTGCTCGATCTGCTCCTCGCCAAGCGTTTCCTTGTTGCGCTGCAACAGCAGCTCCAACAACTGCAGCATCTGTCCATGATAGAGGCGCAACAATTTGGGAAACAATTGGCGACGCTCCGCGACCGGGATGTTCATGTACAGATAGAAACTGATATCGATGGCGACTGTGCTGTAGCGCATCTCCTGGAAGTCAATCATCTTGATGTTGTCCACCCGCCCCTCGTCATCCTCATGGAAGAGCACATTGTTCCGATTGAAATCGCCGTGCAGAAAGGTGCTAAAGTGACTTTCGCAGGATGTGCGGCGTATGTGCTCCAGCAGATCGATTGGTTGCTCAAAGTATTTCGTACGCAAACGCTGCACGGCATCCGCAAAGCGAGCATCCTCCTCCTCCGACGAAGACGAAGCAGTTTGGATGAGCTGTTTGCCACAACGATCGTAGAACTCGTAGAAGCGATCAAAGGCCACGCGATACAGCACCGCATACAGATTAGCCGAGTTGTCAGCGAAGACAAATGGCAATGGGATCACCTCCGATTGCAAGCGTTCGTGCAACTGCGGCTGGACAATGCGCATCGCATAGCCGAGCGCATGGAATTGCCCCAGCTGCACAGACATCGCCTCCAATTGATCTTGGCGCAGCGCCAATCTGGGTCCAAGCTCATACCCACCTGGCCGTAGATGCTGCAACGCCAGCACCGATTCTCTACCATCGCCCAATGCTGCAACCAACCAGAGATCAACTTAAGAATATCAAGGATATCACACGAAGCACTCACCCTCAACGGTGCTGTAGGTGGCCCAATAGGAGCGGGGCACAAATTGAGCGGCAAGTTCGGTGTTGAGTCGGCAGCTGCGCAACAGATGCTCAAAGGCTGGCAGCAGTTTGGCATAGACAAAGATCTCGTTGCCACATTGCGTGTAGGATTTGCTCGATTCGCGAAACTCTTTGCTGCCCTTCATGAATTTGACAATGACCAGTTCGCTTTTATCACTGGAGAAGATGCCATTTTGTTGAGTGTGTCTGACAATAATAATGGGAAATATTTAATTAATAATTCACCTGCCATTGGGCATTCGCAGGTCCAGCTGGATTGTGTAGAGGGCGGACATGAAGCCGTCCAGTCCATTGGAGCACTCGATGCTGTGCGAGAGGAGCGCCGCATCTCTGTCAAAGTACTTAAAAATATCGTACACCAGATATCGTTCCATATAATCCAATTGCTGTTGTTTCGTCGACATGTTGCTCAGTTAATTGGATTTAATTTATTTATGAATATCACATTGAGAATGAACTCGATTTATCGATTTTGAACCCGAGCTGACTATCGTTATCGATGTCAAGTCATGTGATCAGCTGAGTACATTTTAGTCGGTAACCGGTTCAAAATTCAAATCATAATTTTTGCTTGATTATTTATTTATTATTTTTCATTAATTCACATAATCGTGGCAAGTGTATTTAATTCGAAATTTTAATGAGAATTCAAACAACAGCTGATTACATTTTAGTCGCTAATCGGTTAAAAATTCAAATCAAATCATTTTATTAAGAGCTTTGCTTGAACTGTTAATTGGTGTTTTGAAGTCAAGTGCATATTTATTTATTTATTTATTATTTTTGATATATTCACATATGAAGTAGTAGTAAGTGTATTTAATTCGAAATTGAAATGACACTTCAAACAACAGCTGTTCAATTAGCATTGGTTCTTGCAACCGGTTTGGCGGTAAACGAGCATGGTAAAAGTTATACTGCTGTTTATTTATTTCCCATTATTTTGTTCGTGCATACTTGCTTAAGCCATGCATGTATCGATAAGTTAACGGCATCGATAACGCATGATGTGCAGTCCTGCCAAGCAGATATTGGCAATTGCCAGCCCTGCTCTTGTGGAGTTATAAAAATACAACAAAGCTATTCAAAATCCAAAATCTTAAAGCAAAGTATTATAAATTGTGCATTTACACATGTGCATTCATTCATGCAACGACCCACGACGCAATGCAGTAATTCAACAGAGCGTGAGTGTTGTTTAATGCGTCAGGCGTGTTGTGGCCAGTATTGTCAGCTTATGACTAACAAAAAAAAAGTGCCTGATCCAAGTGAGAAAGACAAGCGTTGATTTTGGGCCATGTTGTTGGCCATAAATCAATGCAGTTAAATGAAATGGTTAGCCATAAATCAATGCAGTTAAATGAAATGGTCTTTGAAAGCCAAATAACACAAGTCAAAACAACAAGTAAACTTGCAGCTAACTAAATCGAAGCTGCAAGAAGTATGCATGCGTATGTATTTTTGTCTGTGTGCGCTGCGTGTGTTTGTGTGTGTGTGTTGCGTGTAAACGCTACGAATCAGCTATAAAGCGAAAGAGCCGATAAGTTGCTGGAAAACAGAGATGAGGGAACGCTGTCCAACACTGCCGCTGCGGTTAATGAATGCATTTGCCAGCACTGTTTTTACTCAATTCATGTGGTATTTTTTTTTTTGTGATATTTCACATGCCGTTGGTATTTTCGTATTTTCCATTTCTCTTCATTTTCGTTTTGCTCTTTGCTACGTTCAGACGTGAGCGCGCGCGTTTTTCGTGGTCGTCGTCCGTCTTCGTGGTTTCGTCGCCTTTTTTTCTGTGGTGTGGCAACAAACAAAATTCAGAGCTAATCAAAACGACAACAACAAGCTCAATATATATATGTACATAGACACATATATAGTTTAAACACTCTGTTTTTTTTTCTTTTTTTTTTGGCGTTTTTCTTGGACATGTTTCGAACGCTGCTGTAGCAGTAAAAAGGTTGGTGAAAAAAGACATCGTTGGCCCGTTCTCGTTATCGGCTGTCGTCGCGTCGTTCCACCGTTATACGACCGACGCGAACTGTGCGTGTGTGTGTGTGTGCATTATTTTTTGTTATTGTGCCTCGCTATTTTTTTTTTCTAATAGCAAACTAAAAAGCACAAAAGTGAATTTGTAAAAACAGAAAAAAAGAGTCCAGTCAAAAAATAATCATCGCCAATAAATTCGTTGTCTGTTTTTTGCTTTGCTTTTTTTTTGAGCATTTTTTTATATTCTGCCTGCGTCTCTGTTGCGACGCGCTCTTTTGTTAGCCGCAGCAGCAGCGTCGTCACCAGCGCATTTTGTGTGTGTGTGTGTGTGTGTGCTAAAGTTATTGTTGAATATGTTTTAATGCCTCTCTCTTTCTCGCTCTCCATAATATGTGCATATATATACATATATATTTTATAAACGATTTCAGCGTTAAAAACTGAAAAGCCGCAACAAAAACAACACAACAAAGTACCAAAAAGCAAAAGCAAATTTATTTGTCAGCCAATGTGAACATATATATATATATATATATATACATATGTATATATATATATATGCTGTATGTATGAGTGAGTGTATGTGTCTGTGTGTGTGCTTCAAGTGAAACATGTTTTATGAAAATTGTAAACAACAACAACAACAATATCGATTGCAGTTACAACGAAATTGACAGCAACAAAATCAGCCAATATTAGTAAAATGTAAGTGTTGCTCTTTTATTCAAGTGAATTTATGCTTACACATACATATTTATATATATATATAAAGGTATGTTTGTGTGTCCAGCTTAGCACTTATCATCATCAGCAGCAATTTGTTTGGTTATGTTGAATATGCGATGCCGCTGCTAGCGCCAACGTCGCTGCTGGCGTTGCCACTGTGTTACAATTTGCGCGCATACTGTGGCAGCGCCCGGGCCAAACATATTTGATTTGCCGGCATTTTCTGCTCTGCACTTCTGCTTCTGATTGGAAATGGCATGTGGTCTTTGCGGTCTATATGTGTGTTTGTGTGTGTGCCAGGTAGAAGCATACACACGCATGCATACATTTGTATATAGATATATGCTGCTGGCAAAAGGCAAACAAGAACTTTAAAAAGACTGCTGCGCTGCAGCAGCGACGGATGACGGAGCAGAGATCCATACACATATAAATATATATATATATGCTCTGCATGTTTATGCATTCACATACGGCCCATGTACAGACAACTACAGCGAGGCTAGTTGGCGCTCTCACGCAGTTTTTTCTGCTCTGCCTCTGCCGACGACGCTGGCAGCGTCGCCGCTGGCTTTCGTATTATTTTTTTGTTGTCATTGTTATTAAATTGAAATTGCATATAACTTTTTTTTAATTGTCAAATGCAATATGCTTGCAATGCGCTCTCTCTCGCTCTCTGTGACTAGCTTGCAGCGTGCATTTTAATTAGAATTTGTTGTTAGGGCTTCAAATTCACCAACAAACAACAACTCGCCTGCTGTCTGCCATTATTGAGAGAGAGGGCGCACTCTCTTTCTCTCTCCCTCTCTCGCACTTGTGCTGCTGCTGCTCATTTGAACTGAAAATTTCAACAACGTAGCCGGCAGCATACCACAACAATAAAGCAGCAGCAATAAAATGACGATGACGAAGAGGAGTAGAAGAAGAGAGGTGCGCACTGCGCTCTCTCTATCTCTATATATATCCCTCTCTCACGCTGCGGATGCTGCTGCTTACTTACCGCCTACTCAACAGCTGGACAGGCGACTGTAGAGGGCGCCAGCAGCAGCTGTTTAGCAAATTGGACGCATTGAACACGATACAACAACAACAAAAAATGAGATGCAATGCAATTCGATTCTCGTTCCATTCCATTTCATTCCGTTGGGTCATTGCCTCTGCCCTTGTACTCGTGACTCGTGAGTCGTGTCTTGCACTTTATTTGCCCTTGTTTTAGTTTTGTTTAGTTATCTAAATTGTTCTCGCAGACGCAGGAGCAAAATTCTGTTGATTATTGATATAAGGATATCAGATATTATGCCTGGATTATAACATGTCATATAATATGTATCAAAGAGTATAATCAATATTTTTGTTTGCTTAAGTTAAACTTTAAATGTCAATTATATTGAAATAGTTATGCTGAAAAACAGAAAGAAAAAAACTTTAAATTTTGGCTAAATTCACCAAATATATATGAAAATCACTCTTGAAAGGAAATGTTTTCTTTTTAAATACAATTATACTTCCAAACACATACAACAAATGCTGGATGTAGTAATCTCGATAATATTTATCGAAATTGGTTTACTGTTATAGAAAACACCAGTGTTAAAATTAGGTAAAATTAGCGAAAAAATAAATAAATAAAAAAAATTTAAATTGATCATTGGATAAATGAGGATGTTTTTTGTTTTACATTTAATACTAGTCCTTCAAATATTTTTTGCACTAGCATTATTATTTTGACCTTAGCTGTAAGCAGCATGTCAATCTTGTCCAACATAAAAGCGATCACAGCATAATAGGTAATGGATAATGGATAATATAAATAGTAATCGATAGTTGTTCCTGGAATTGAGCTGCAGTTGCTGTTTTTATTATGATTGTGAATTGTGATTGTTGTTGTTGTTATTGTTGACGGCACTGCGCACAATTCGTTAAATGCGTTTTAAAAACATTTCTCGCATTGGCTTTGTTATTATTTTGTTGCTGTTGCTGTTGTTGTCGTTTTTATTATTGCGCAGCAAATTGGCGTTAGTGACAACGCTGCCAAATCAAGTAATACAAGCAACAACAGTAACAAAAACACGAGATTATTGCCGGTGGGTGGTGGGGGTGATGTGGGTTGCATATAAATATGACTGCCTCTGCTGCTGCCATCTTGCATTGTTTAATCATCATACAATAATAGTAGGAACAACAACAAATGCAAAACAGTGCCGATTTACACGTGCTGCTTTTATCGACGTCGACATCGCAGTCGATTGGAAATGCGCTTAAAAAAAGCAAAAGTAAAAAGTATCCAAAAATGTTAAGTCTCGTCATTGTCGTGGGAGTAGGAGGAGAAGGAGGAGAAGGAGGTGAAAACATGCACTGAAAACAGAAAAAAAAAACAAAAATTGTTGAAACGTAATTTCTTTTGTTGTGCTATTCTAATCAGCGTGTAGAGAATGAGTGAGAGCCAGAGAGAGAGAGAGAGCTAGCGTGCATGTGCGTGTAGCTGTATTGCACACACACACACACACTCATACACATGCATTGCTATAATAATAATAATAATATCAATGACTACAAATGCTCGCAAAAAGTCACAGTTTTGTTCGTCTGCAAAAAGAGTCGGAAATTATCTAATTGGAATTTATTCTTGCGGCGCTGACAACGGCAAAGGCAGCGGTGTCGGCGGCAGCGGCTGCGTTTTGACGCTTGCCTTGCATGATCACCATTCATGTTGTGGGTGCTGCGACGCCACCCAGCAGTAATTTCAATGCCACTGTCAATGCTGCGCGCACACAGACAACCACACGCAAGCGCAGTTGGTTTTTTTTTTTATATGTGCATCCAACACACACTCGCAAACAACGTATGAATTATGCGTGTGACTTCTGCAAGTGTTGCAGAGTGTCGATTTACCTACATTTATTTCTGCACGCATATTTGCGAAATTTGTTCTAGCTTCGGTTCTTATTTCAATTACAATTGCTAATTGTTGGTTGGTTTGTTTGGCTGCTTCTGGTTGCTGCGGGCCGTTTCTTTGTTTCGTTTAATTAATGCTTATTATTTGTGCTATTGCGTTTTAGGCAAAAAAAAATCAACTTTATTATTGCGTTGACCTTGTGTGCAAGCGCAAGCTGCTTAGCAGCCGAGCAACCAGAAACAGCAACAGCAGCAGCAGCAAACAAAGCTAGCTGCGCTCACGACATGGCTCTGAGGGCAACGGCGTCTGCGCTGCCGAATTGAATTCGTCGCGGCGAAATCGGTCATTGAACTTTGAACCACACGCAATATATGTGTCTCTGTGTGTGTGAGAATGAGAGAGAGCGTATATAAAATAAACGGAGCAAGAATTTTAATTTTGTTTGTTGTGTTGTTTTTTTTTCTTGCTTGCTGCTGTTACCAGTATTATTTATTTGTGTGTGTGTTTTTTTTTTATATTATATATATATATATATATATATATGTGATTTGAGTTTATGCCAGCGGGCATTCCGTTACGCATTTAACCGAATATAAAAAGAAAAGAAAGCATCTCATATGCTCTCTCTCTCTCGCCCTCTTTTTCTATCTGACTATCTATCATTCATTCGGTAAGCTTTTCGCTCCCATGGTTTTGCTTTGGCTTTTTGGGCGATCCATGCCATTAATAAAAAAAACACAAGTGTGCCTTGCCCGACTAGCAGATATCCTGTACCTGAAGAAAATATATTTGTTAAAAAAATGTAGGGTAAATAAAAATTGAATAAGACAAACAAACAGACCTACATATAGCCATATATATATATATATATACATCCTTTCACAACATTTGCACAACTTTTTACAACCCCATTTTCTTTCGAGTCTAAAGAAAATGCTTCCAAAAGTGCAAAAAAGTTTTTTATTTTGTTTTTGTTTAAGTTTTTGTGGCTAATCAGCAAGCAGCTTGCGCACCGAAAACGCCTACAAAGTATTTTTAGTACACAGCCGCACACGCCTATAAACAAGAAATGGGAACGCACACACACAACAAGCATAAGATTTTTTTCTTTTGCTTTTTTTGTCGCCCACATGTTGCACAAAAAGGCTTTCTAGCATTTAATATATGCTTGTAATCTGTGCTAAATTATTTTTATTTATTTTTGTATTTAATTGAATTTTTGAATGAAAATGATCGAAAAATTTGTGCGCGACAATTATTTTTATAGTTATGCGGCACTAGTAGAAGAAGATGAAGAAGAAGCAGTAGCAGCAGTAATTTGAGTAGAGCATGCGTGCGTGCGATGCGCTGTGTTGTGTTGTTGTTGTTGTTGTTGTTGCTTCTTGTGGGTGGGTGGCGCTCACAGCAAAAGACAGCCAGCCAGCGAGAGAGAAAGAATGATAAAAATGAGTGAGTGCATGAAGCGAAAGCACAAAAGGTGTATGTGTGTGTGTTTGTTGACGTCAATCTCTGCTGCTGTTGCTGGATCGATCGTTAAGTTTTCTTTTAGTTTTAAGAGGCGAGAGTGAGTGAGTTAATGAAAGAGAGAGGGAGAGAGGGAGAGAGAGAGAGAGCGAGAGAGCGAACCGACGACCACCCACCAAATGCAGAGTTGCCAGCTGCGCGTGAAATATAATTGGCGCTTCGTGTGGGATTCTGTGTGGGGGCGATTCTGCTGCTTCTGCTGCTTCTGCTTCTGCTGCTGCTTTGATTTTATACTGTTCGTTGTATATAAATAAATTATGAGGCATGCATAAAGTTGTTGCCGCCTGCCTAAAAATAGATATAAAACGCACACACACACACGCACTCACACGCTTCTGTGTGACGTCACAAGGCGCGATCGGTCACAAGCACAACTCGTGCAATTGATAAGGAAAAGTAGCAGCAGAAGCAGCGACCCAGTTAAGTTTGATTGATCAACAAAAAGTTGTATACGTATTTATAAGTATAAGTGTGGCAACAGTTTTGTTCTGTTCTGTTATTTTTTCTGTGGCGTGTTGCATATTGGGAGTATTCACCGTGCTACTACTGCGGCTAACTGATTATCGGATGCCATTTGAATGTCGTCGCTGTGACGCATCCGCCAAAATGTTGTTTTTGTTTGTACCTCTTTTTATTTGTATTTTTTTCCTTTTTTTTTTTGGTTTGCTTTGCAGCGTGTGAATCAGAGAATCAGAAAGAAAGAAAGAATCATTAATGGAACTGGTTTTCGGCATCTGCCGGCTGTGTATGTGTGTGTGTGTGTGAGTAATGTTATATTTCTGCAGAATTGCAATCATGTATTGCCATTTTGTGTGTGTGTGTGTTTATGTGCTTGTGTTCGTGTTGTTCAATTGCATGGCAACAAAAAATAGCGAAAACATCACAAAAATGCCGAAATGTGTCAGAATAACAATAATAACAACAACAACAACAGCAACAAAGCAAATATTTAACAGTTAAAGCTGCGCTCACTTTCACCGCAATAGCAACGCAAATTGCCACTCACTGCCGTTATGCGTGTATGTGTGTGTGCGAGCGAGGGTTGACTCTGTTAAACTCATTAAAATATACACACACACATGTACCTTTTTTTCTGCTTGGCAACAACAGGCGCTTAACAGCTGTATGCCATAGCAAATAGTTTTAAGTCGGGCGCCAGCCAGCCAAGCTGCACTTTCTATGCCATTTGTATATGTATATATATTTGAGTGTGTGTGTGTGTGTGTGTGTGTGTGTGTTTGTGTACATATGTATGTGCGAGAGAGTGTGAGTGCGCGTGGCGCTCAAGCTACACATGTTGAACTTGTCTGTTAGAACTCGCCATTTGCTCTCACTCACACACACAGATGCATGCGTCGCGTGTCGTTCGTTCACCTGCCAGGCTGTGAGCAAGAGAGTGTGAGCGAGAGAAAGAGAGGGCGCGCAGGCAATTGAGAGCGAGAAAGTGCGCGTGTGCCTCTGTATGTTTATGTGTGTGTGTGTGAGTTCTTCGAGTTCTTCAAGCGTCTGAGCAGCCCGTTGTTTTTTTTTTTGTACTCTATTTGGTTCTTTTGCGCCGCGTAAAATGTTATTGAATTTTTTTTCTCTTTTTGCATACATATAAGAGAATATAACTGTGCAATGCAGTCAGTGTTTATAAAATGTCCAACTAAGCGTTTCATTATTCTGTTACTTATTGCAGCTCTAAACGACGACGACATCAAGAAAGATCAGCACAGCAAGAACAACAACTACAAAAACAACAACTACAAAAACAACAACAACTACAAAAACAATAACAACAACAACATGAGCTGTGTTGATGAAAGCTTTATCGACATTATATTTAAATTGGCGCTCGTGTGATGTTTGTTCCCATGCAAAATGTGCACAAATATATTTTGTATTAACAACAACAACAATCAAAACAACAACAGCAACAACAACTGCATCGGCAACGTGATCAACAACAACAAAAACAATCTAACGACAACAACAACAATAACTTAAGGAAAAGCTTATATTTGGCACTCTCTCTCTCGGTGTGTGTGTGTCTCTCTCGCTCTCTTCTTAGAGTTGCATTTGGTGTTGTGTTGTGTGTGTGTGTGAGAGAGAGTTGTTTTTGTTTTCGTTTTTTTGGTGCCCGCGTGCACACACACACACACACATGCACACACACACACACGCAGGCAGTCAGGCAAGCAAAAAGCACCCACAAACAGCAGAGCAGAGCAGAGTGTATAGGTGTGTGTGTGCCATGGATTTGCATTCGTATTGCAAGTACAACATATATGTAAATGCGTACACATGTGTATGTACGTGTGTGTGTGTAAATACGGTAAATAAATGAAAATCGCAACGTCATCATCATCATCATTGGAACTGCACGTTATTAGAAGCAAACACAACAACAACAACAACAAGCTGTGCAACAACAACAACAGGAGCAACATAACAGTAGCATTAACATTAACATTCAGAGCAAATCCAATAAAACAAAAATAAAGACTTGAAAAGTGTGTTCATTACTTTAAACAAAACAAAACAAAAAACATCAAAATCAGTGATTGATAAATAACAAATATATATAAATATATATATTTATATATATATATATATATATATATATATATATATACAAAGATATATACACATGCATGTGTATATATTGCATAACTCAACAAGAACAACAACAATAACAAACACACAGGAAAAGTATTTGAAAATAGAAAGCAAACTAAAAACACAACAACAACAGTAAGGAAACAACCCAACAAAATATATAAATGAATATACAGACACATGTATATTATATACACGAACAAAATTAGTAACCAAATTAACAACGAGAGGTAAATAATTAATTGCCGTTAATAATTAATTTAATCAATGTACATATAAATAAAAAACAACAACAACAACAAGAACAACAACCAAATCGCAAAACACTTACAAATTACGCAAATTATATGAACAAATAACGCAATATCTATATATATATATATATATATATATATATATATATATATATATGTATATATATATATATGTATATGTATATATATATGTATATGTATATATATATATGTATATGTATATATATATGTATTATAAATCAATACATACACCAATACGTATACGTAACATATATGTATGCAGCATATATACCTACAACCAGGTATATAGCCAGTAATTCTTAAGCATAAAGCATTAAACCAACAACACAAGCCCCATGTATAGATTGGAGGATACGAATAGCGGCGCCGTTATGGATAAGAACAAACAGAAATGTAAGTACAAAACTACAAATTTCTAATCTAAGTTTGTGTTCATAAGATAATATTCAGCTATCCTTAAACAATTTCAAAGCAAAAAATAAAAAAGAGAGAAAAAAAAACACTTCTGTCTAAGGAAAATCAAGTCTTATCTGATCTTTGGGGCTCAGTTTTCCAAGGGTTGAACATCTTTTACACTAGAATATTTTCCGCCATTGAATGATCTGCTTGATCTGGCTAAGGCAGGCCAACAAATTGAATGCAACAGCTGACGATCACTGTGACTATTCCCTAACTCTAACCCATTTATACCCTATTTTATTACACCATGCGCATGACTGCTTTTATAGTTTATGTAATTGGGAATTCCTTACATTTTGGTGACTAACGGTTCTCTTAGCATCGTTAACAAACAATTTTGCTCGATTTTCATCATTCCAGAGAATGTTGTGTCCGTTTCACTTCTTTAATTGGTTCACCACCTTCAAATTTGCTGTTCTAACCAAAGGAGCATAACTGGATGTTCTACTACCTAGTTTTGCACTCAATACAAAATTTCCAATTGATGAGTCAAAACGATATCCTTTAGCCTATAACACCATACGATTATCGATTATCGGTTGCTGATGACTTAAGAGCATTTTTAAAGAAGTTATCAGCCCTTCCCATTGACGTAGCTATGCAATTGTTAATGTTTTCAGTGGAGCTTACACTCTATTTTCTATGCTGTATCCTGTCCTGATCTTGTGGCCTTGGCCCATTTAATATTATTTGATAGTTCGGTTCAAATATTCATATAGAGAAATTAAAGTTTCTTAATTTAATGCATTTCACTGTCCCAGCTCAATATGCACTTTTAACAAAACAAAAAAAAAAAAAAAAAAAACTTTCAATTTGCATTAGGAAACAATGTCGCCATATTTACAAATAAATATATCGTATTTGTCTTAACACCTATTTTACTGTCCAGGTGTGTACATACACATAAATCGTTATAATAATAATAAGAGTAATGTATTTTAATTGCAAACAAAATACCGCATTGAAATTGTTCGCTGTGTGCGTGCAACGCTTCGTCGACGAGTCTCATAGCAAGCAGATGCTGCTCGATAGCTGCACCTGTTGCTGTCTCGCTTCATTGTGAGTGAGGCATGAGTGCGCTTCACACTTATCACTCACCTTTTGTTTGGCCATTGGGAGGAGCCAGCCTGTGTGTGTGTGTCTCTGTGTGTATATATAATATATAATAATAATAATAATATAATAATATAGTAATGGTAGTTGTTGCCTGTTGCACTTGAGAGACTTCCCCTCTATTTGTTTAGCGCATTCATTCCACGAATTGTGATATCAGTGGCGCCGTCTGCCTCTCAGTTTGTCAAGTGCTTGTAATTTCCGAAACAACAACAACAACATCAACACAATACAAACAATTGCAATCATTCATGAGTCACAAACGAGCAGAGGCAGAGGCAGAGGCAGAGGCGGCAGTCATTGCACAGTGCCCACAACAGTGAATGTGATGGGTGACTTTGCTGATAACTCTGATTCTTAAGAATCGATACGAAACACATTTCATTTGCTTCCGCTTCCGTCGATCTGCTACAGTTTTCTCCCCCTCTACTCCTGTTGAAATACACTCTTTGCCACAAAAATGTGGTCGCTTCTATTATGGGGGTCGAGGCGAAGATGAACACATTAGACAAGTGCGCAGACTGCAACGCGCCTCCCCGAATTCTAAATATATCTATTAGCACACACACTTGCAGCATGTCGTGGCAAAGTGTGGCACGTATTATCAGAATGCAGGCCAGGCGTAGAGCGCAGGGGAAGACTCAATTTAGCTCCATAACCCAGCAAATTGGCAGGCGATAAACTTTGATTTAAAATACAAATTTTGAAATGAAACTTGCCGATGATTAAATACCCTGTTTTATTTTCTAATCTAAGCGATAAATGTTAATCGAAAATTAAGTTCTTCGTTCTCCCAATGAAAATGAACATTTTTGGAATGATTTTCTTTCAAAAAAAAAAAAAAAATAGCCAAATATTTTGCAGCGCGATTAAATTGAAATAAAATTTGCATTTAATTTACTTATGTTTTTCCGACTTCCTCGTCGAAGCGGAGAAACCAAAGAAAGCGTAAAAGATGTGCGTGAAGGTGTTCTACATACAGCCCAGGTATCTATTTATTTATGTATACACACACATGCATTCGTATATACATACATAGATACATACATACATATGTAAAATCACGTTGAGTGCCGTCAGCCGGATAATTGGAATTTTTTGTTATCGTTATAGCTAGAAATGAAGAGCAACAAAAACAAAAGCTTATCAATAAAACGAAAACAAAGCAATAGAAATGCTAAATTTGAAAAAAAGAAAGAAAAACCAGCTGTTTGCCAATAAGCGAATAAGCTGTTTCTTTCTCTTTTGTTTTTGTTTTTGTTTAATTAAATAAATTTCTTGAATAACTTGGAGTATGACTACAAAAAAGAAAACAAGCCCAGCTCGAGAAACCAATTGAGCAGAAATCTGCAAGTGTTATAAAGTCTACAAATACACTTTGCTTGCAAAACTATTATAATAGCCAATAGCCAATGGTACATTTTGCGCATTGTTTGCCATTTTTGTTGTTGCTTTTTTCACTATAAAGATCACAAATTATGCATTGGTTTTTAGAGTGAAAAATACGACTTTGGCAGCCCAGCCGCATACAAATTGTGTGAAAGTGTTGAATTGATTCGATCAGCTGCTGCATTTTGTCGGCCATTGGAGATCAGAGTGCATATCACGATTGGCCATCATCAGCATCAGCATCCAAGATGAGCATTTTTGCCGAATTGGCAACGGAAGCAGAAATGCAGCGAGACAACGCCTCGGCATATATAAATAAAACAGACGCGTTTCTTCAGGCAAGCTGCCTGTCTAGCTATTAGCTGTTAGCTTTTAGCTTTTAGCTGCTAGCTGCTAGCTGCTAGCTGTTAGCTGTTAGTTGTTTTGTTAGCTGACTTTGGGGCCAGCTAAAAAACTGACGCAGTTCGCGTTGAAATCTCACGCGACGCAGATCGCGCGAGTAGTCGGCGCGGCTCATACACAAACCACACATATATACACACATATATCTGTATATATATATGAATCTATATCTATGTGTATATGCGTAAATATATATTTGTGAAATGGATTCTCCAAATAGTCGGCGAACAGTGCATAAATTAATAAATTGTTGCTTGATGTCAGCGCAGCGGAAGAGAAAATGAAATAAAAATTCTTTGCTTTTTTTTTATTTGCAAAGTGTATCTATACAAATAGTAGAACTGTGTGTGTGTGTGTGTGTCTCTGTCTATATATGTGTGTGTGTGTGTGTGCAATTTTGTGCAACATAAAACTGAAGGGAGAACCGAGTGAGAAGCGCAGCGGACGCAACGTCTTCTTATATTCTGCGGCTGACAGTCAATAAAAATACAAAAAAAAAAAAAACGAAAGAAAGAAGGCAAGAAAGAAAACAGATATAACGCAAATAAGGAAGGAAATATTTATATAGCCATTAATATCAGCGTTTCGAGCTCAACACGCTCTCTTCCGATACGTTCACCCCTCCCCCCTTTACTTCACCTCCGCCTCCGCCTCCACCTTGAAAATGTCAACGGCAGCTACGTCTTTGGTCTACTGGCAGTCAATGAACGGCGCTGCTGCGACTGCTGCCACTGGCACGACCGTTGACGTTGATGCTGACGTTGATTTTGACGTTGATGTTGCCGTTGAGGTTGGCACTGGCAGTGGCAGTGGCCATGTGGCGGTCGCGAACCCCCATCCAATGGTCACAGCCGCAGTTGCCCCAGCTGGAGTCAATGGCTCCAACGATTGGTTATACAACGCCGCAGCAGCAGCAGCAACAACAACAACAACAACAACACAATGTCAACGTCCGTCTCCGTCCTTTGCTTCACGGCGGAGCAACTGGAGCAATGGAAGCAGCAGGTTCAATGGTTTCGACAGCTGTGACACTGCGCACTATCAATTGCAGTTGCATCAAGAGCAGTTGCAACAACAACAGCAGCAGCAACAGCCGCATTATTTGGCTCAAATTGGTTGTCAGCATACGGTGAAGAGAAGTTTCGCCATCATCAATCCCAGTTCCAAATTCAGGCCAACTATCGGCGGTCAACAGTCCACCGATCAATCGGATCACAATTTGCAACAACAACAACAACATCAGCCAACACAATATGGTTGTAAGCATTAATTCAAACTGAACTCTACCTGAACAGTTGTCAACTATTTCTATTTATAGTCCTATTTAATTCCATTCCATACGTCAAGCTTAAATGGCAGGAAAATGCAGGAAATGCCCACCTAAAAAAGGGCTAAAAGCTCAAGCTAAGCTCGCCAACTGGCGGCGTTATAAGCACGGATAAGATTAATGTTGATAATACACATTAGTTTTATCTAGTCAGTTGTTAGTTAGTAGTATAAGTTGGTGTGGGAGGGAGAATGCTGGCATTGCGATCATTGCGATCATTGCCTTGCGCCATAAGATGTCAATTTGCATTTGCTTCTTGCTTCTTGCTCTTCTCTGCTGCGCTTGGCGGCAATTGCGAAATGCAATATCAGTTTCGTGTCTATGTTTTATAGCCCCAAAACACCCAAAAACCCCCCGTTTGCTGCATGCGCTACCCTTTTGTGCTATTTTTGACTCGTAGCAAAACAGAGAGACAAACAATATACATGTATATATATATATATATATATATAAGTATGTATGAGTGTCCGTTTGTGCATATTGTGTAATAATTTGTGTTGGTCGCTTTTTGTCTAGTTCTAAATTTAAGTCGAAACGTATTTTGGGCTTCTTTCGGGCGGTGTTTGGCAGCAGCAGCCTCCTCAGGTGTGCGCGACACAAGACAGGTGCTGCAGTCGCCAGCTCACCCCAGGAAGAGTCGGTCAATGAACCACACCCAACAGAACAGGGAGGGATTCTTAAACATATATATACATACATATATATATATATATACATCCATCAACATAGGTTTTTTGGCAATCGTTTGATCTTAGACCTGCCATACATATATAGTATTTGCTGAGATATGCCACAGAACACTTACTATATATATAAGAGCTAGCTCAAATGTATGGTCTATAGTAGATTCTCGTCACAGACTTATCGATTGTCGAGGTTTATATAATCGAGACCCAAACGATTTCTGCATCGCTAATAATCGTAATTAATTTCCAAATGTCACCATAATTGTCTATATAATCAATCATTCATGTTTCATTATAATCACTGCAACTGATGACTTTACGTATATAAATATACGTAACTGGTTTTTCCCGACCTATTTGATTATAATTTTCATAGCTCTCTTTAGTTTGGGTTTATTTTTAGCTTATTTTTTATTAAAATAGATACACTGAAAAGTGCAAAAGGATCTTATGAAAAGATAAATGTGTTTAATACGGGGTGGCTTCTAGTCGGGCAGTCTCGATTAGAACATTATTTCGATGTGTTTCTAAAGCGTTTGTGAAAACTCAAAAACTCGATGTATTTATAAGAAATATCGACATATTTAATATCTATCTCTGACGCTTTCTCTCTCTCTCTCTCTCTTTGTGTGTGTTTGTTTTAGTATCCGCTGGATATGGTTCCAGTGCGGGCGCCGTGGACACATCGCAGGGCAGCGGGAGCGGCGGTGGCAGACAGCGCCATGCGCCGCTCTATGGCCGCTTTGTGGTCGAAGAGGAACTGCCTGCCACGCATCGTGATGTCATGCATCATGTGAGTATATTTTTTTGGATTCATCATTACATTACATACCCAATGGCCGAACTGACTCATCCTCCTCATCCTTGCCACACAGCACTCTAGTCCTTCGTCTTCGTCGGAGGTGCGAGCCATGCAGGCACGCATTCCCACACACTTTCGAGATCCGGCCGTGGCACCGTTGCGCAAGCTCAGCGTCGAACTGATTAAGACCTACAAGCACATCAATGAGGTGAGTACACCACACACACACACACACACAGACCAATAATCAATTCATGCAAGAGAGTTCAAGGCATATTTCAATAACTAAAAATGATTTCTATATTCTGATATTCTAATATAATAGAACATATCCTAACTAACTAACTAATTAGAAAGTGCCTTTTAGCATTTGTATTTGCCCAAAAATTATTCGTACACTTTTCATTAACTTGTGGCATTTGCTTCATTTGCATTTCACCTTGGGGAGAGGTGAATTGCAATCATCAAGTCCAATTATTTCATATATGTGTAACGAGTAGTTACAGTGGGATTACAGTGCTGTTGGGTGGCACCGCTGGTTAGCAGATCTAACAGCAGCATAAGAAGAGGAGTCATAGAAGAACAGCAGAACGAGAGAGTCGAGTTCGTGAGACGCACCGTTAAGATCGTCAATAAGAAGTCATCAAATTCCCGAGTATCTAAAGTTGTAAAGTTGTCGGAGCGTCCAGGAAATAAGTCATTGTTTTAAAAAGTCGAACATACTCATATTTTACTTACAACTACTATATTAATACTAAACTGGACATAATCAGACCTACATACATTCTCGACTCGTCCTTAAAGATGGGACTGAGAATTATATATTATATATATATATATATAATTTATATATATTTTATATATATAATATTTACCCATCAAAATCCTTACAACTGACAACTGAGATAGCCTTTGCAGCATCTGTAGCAGGAGAAGCAGCAGCAGCAATGTTTTTGGCAGTAACATGGCTGTCGATCAGCGAGCAATTTTAGCTGTAGCTTTTGGCCATGTCAGCCTGTCCACTTGTCCGCCTGTCCTTGACCCCAAAATTAGACTTGGCCTCCCCCCTCGACGAGAACATAAAATGCAGCCAACTGATGATTGGGCAACGCACACGAGCATTTCTCGTTGCTGTTGTTTGATGACTTATTGACGGACGACACGCTACTGAAATGATGGTTGATGGTTGCTGGTGTCATTTGCAGCCAAAGGAAGTTAACATTACCTTGTTGTGGCTGCTATTAAGTATATGTATATACTATCAACCGTAGATTAGCTACTCCAGACCAGTTACTCGGATGATGTTTCTCTAATATGCATAATCATAATCATAACCATAACCGATTTCGAACAGAGAGCACAGATATAGGAAAGAATCGAATCGATTTGAATTGTCAATTTTGATTTGTTGAAAGTCATTCAGTTTTCAGATGTGCCAAAAAAGGCAAACAATGATGATGCTGATGCGGATGCGGCTCATAATTATAATAATTATGGAAAGGTAAAGCGCAGCTGCCATTAATTAATGAGCCGGCAATTTGTGGTCAAAGGCAAGCCGCCAAGCAAGTAGCCAAAGCGCTGTTAAGCCCCGTTACTTGTTACATTGTTGGTCTTTTCACAGCCTTATCAGCTTATATGGAGACGCTGACGTTGACTGCTGACGTTAACACTGACTGCGACTGCGACGCTGTAGTGTATGCTACAGTTTTGCACAAACGCTGCCGGCAACAAATACATACGCACAGACAGGACAGAGAGAGAGAGAGAGAGAGAGAGAGTGCGAGCGCGAGCGCGAGCGCGAGCTAAAAAGAGCGCAGCATAGCAGCGATTAACTGTGACGTTGGCTCAATGCTAGAAAACGTCATTGCCAGGCAACAACAACAAGAACAACGACGATAAAAGTCGACTTTGATGTCTGCACTGGCACTGGCACTGGCACTGGCATACACCCATTTTCGAGCATTGCTCTCAGTGCGGCGCTCCCCACGTTTATTTCAACAACGCGCCGCCGCCCCCCTCCAAAAATACAAGGCTCAGCAATTGTGTGCAGCCTTCTTTTAGGCGTTGTTGAAATTGTCGCTCTCTCGCTCTCTCTCTGTGTGGTTACACCAATGCTTCTTGTTGTTGTAAAAAGCTGCAAAGAGCACAATAGCTCTCCGTGCTGCTCTCTCTCACTTTCGTTTCAGCCTGCTTGTTTGCACGGCGGCGGGCAGCTCTCTCGTTCGCACCGACGCTTAAATGCGGGGTTAGCAACAACTTTTTTGCCTTCTATCGTAGCTGCAGCATACAACACATTTCTCGCCAAGCCAATGAGGCAGTCGACTTGGAGAGGATGGGGAGGAGTAGGGGTAGGGAATGGGAACGGGAACGGGAAGGGGAAGGGGAAGGTAGAACATAGCGTGTAACCACACTGAGTCAGGCAGGGGAGGGGTGGTGAGTGGGCAGCGAAGTGGAGGCTAGGCTGACTGACTTTGTTTGATGTTTCATGTTTGACGTTTGATCTCAATCGAAATCGAGAGAAATTTGCTAAATACAACACTATTTGGATGGAGCATTAATGAGGAACATGTACAATTTGAATCAAATTCAAATACAATCGATTTACGCTCTTTATGAGTGAATGCATTTTGAAATTGCCTTTTTAATTAAATCAAAAATGACAATTATCAATAATTTATTTCAAATTTATTCATATATTCTTATATATTTCTTATCGTTAAGGTTTACTACGCGAAAAAGAAGCGACGAGCACAGCAGACACAGGGCGACGATGACTCGTCAAATAAAAAGGAGCGCAAATTATATAACGATGGCTATGACGATGATAATCACGATTATATAATTAAGAATGGCGAAAAGTTTCTGGATCGGTACGAAATTGATTCATTAATCGGTACGTATTCTTGTGATGATTTCAAATGTCAATTGTGAATTAAATTTATATATAATATGTATTATTCGAATTGCAATTGCAGGCAAGGGAAGTTTTGGTCAGGTGGTTAAGGCCTATGATCACGAGGAGCAATGCCACGTGGCAATCAAGATAATTAAGAATAAGAAACCGTTCCTAAATCAGGCACAAATCGAAGTCAAGCTGCTCGAGATGATGAATCGTGCGGATGCTGAAAATAAATACTATATCGGTATGTATATTATATTATATATATATATATATATATTTATACATGTTGCTAGCACAGCTCAAAAATTGTTCTCTCTTTTTCCGTATAAAATATAGTCAAGCTCAAGCGTCATTTTATGTGGCGCAATCATCTGTGCCTCGTATTCGAGCTGCTATCGTATAACCTATACGATCTGCTAAGGAACACAAATTTCCGTGGCGTCTCGCTGAACCTCACGCGCAAATTTGCGCAGCAACTCTGCACGGCGCTCCTGTTCCTGAGCACACCCGAACTGAACATAATACACTGTGATCTGAAGCCCGAGAACATATTGCTATGCAATCCCAAGCGATCGGCCATCAAAATTGTTGACTTTGGCAGCTCATGTCAGCTGGGCCAGCGAGTAAGTAAACTTTCACTCCCCACCTAGATATAGTGTTGGACAATTCCATTTATTTTCATCATTGCTCTTCAATCGATAAATATCGATTTTCTTCGTTACTTTTCATTAGTTGTGTAAGAGTTTTGAAAAGCTTTCTTTTTATTTTTCGATGTGGAAAACTTATTTTTATTGCATTTAGATAAATGTAGATATAAACATGAGGTGGTTTATATTAAGAATAAAATTACTAAGATATTAAAGAAGACCTTTGAAGTTCAAGTTGACTAGAATTCAAATTAAGTTAATTATCATTGTTTGCGCTATCAGCTTTTTGATAGCTTCATTTTCAATTAACAACACTAAGGGATTTTTTTACTTTATAACTTTATTGAATGTATTTAGACTAGAAGCCCAATGCTTAGCATTTTCCACAACGATAATAATTATGAAACGATCGATCAGCTAGAGTTCTGCGAAACGAATAATTAGCTGCACAAAGAGAGCGCTGCTAAACGCTGGCTGCTGCAGCTCAAACTGCACTTAACATAATGTGCATATGTAATTAAGACTAACTATAAGCTATTTGTATTAAGCCACGCAGGGCTCCAAGTTCAAGCAGGTTAAGAACTCATAAGCAATGAAATGTCTGCTGCTGCTGCCAATAATCATATTAAATAAATGCCACGCCGTAGATATACTCATAATCTCTCTCTCTCTCTGTCTCTGTCTCTGTCTGTATAGATCTATCAGTACATCCAGTCGCGGTTTTATCGATCACCGGAGGTGCTGCTGGGCATACAATATGATCTGGCTATCGATATGTGGTCGTTGGGCTGCATCCTGGTCGAGATGCATACGGGAGAGCCGCTCTTCTCCGGCTGCAACGAGTTCGATCAGATGAACAAGATTGTCGAGGTGCTGGGCATGCCGCCCAAGTATCTGCTGGATCAGGCGCACAAGACGCGCAAGTTCTTTGACAAGATTGTCACCGACGGCTCCTATGTGCTGAAGAAGACACTCAATGGCCGCAAATATAAGCCACCCGGTTCCCGCAAACTTCACGATATACTGGGCGTTGAGACGGGCGGCCCGGCTGGTCGCCGTCTGGATGAGCCCGGACATTCGGTGGCCGATTATCTAAAGTTCAAGGATCTAATATTGCGCATGCTGGACTTTGATCCCAAGACGCGCGTCACACCGTACTATGCCTTGCAGCACAACTTCTTCAAGCGCACCACGGACGAGTCGACCAATACGAGCGGCGCGGGCGCCACTGCGAATGCTGGCACAGGTGGCAGCGGCAGCGGCCCCGGCGGCTCATCATCCGCTGGCAGCGGCAGCGGCCCCGGCGGCAATGGCAGCAGCACCGGCCCCGGCGGCGGTCCAGGCTCAGCTGGCGGCGGCGGCGGCAACAGCGGCGTCGCTGGTGGTGGTGGCACCACCGGCGGCAATGGCAATGGCAACAACTCTGGAATTGGCGGCACCGGTGTTGGCAATGCACCCGGCGCCAGCAGCAGCGGTAGCAGCAGCGTTGTCTCCTCCAGTGCAGCTGCAGCAGCAGCAGCTATCATCGCTTCCAACTCCTCCTCAACTGGTGGCGGCAATGGCAACGGCGCCTCAACACAACAACAACAACAACAACAGCAGCAGCAGCAGCAATCATCAGCTTGCGGCGTCGGCATCGATCCCCAATGTTTAGGTGAGTAAAATCCAAAAATGGAGCAACTCTCTGGAGCAGCTGCTTCAGCTCTTTTTTGGCTCTCTTCCCTTGCTTTTTTTGTTTTCTTTTCTTATACTTTTTATACACTTGCCATGTAGAAAATGTTTTCTGATTTTTTAGATTTTTCGTTTTGTGTTTTGCTTTGCCGTTTGTTTGTTTTTCTTTTCTTTTCTTTTTTGGCTTGAGGTTAATGCGTGACTAAGCCAAT
Source organism: Drosophila glabriapex (assembly GCA_035042305.1). Taxonomy (NCBI): domain Eukaryota; kingdom Metazoa; phylum Arthropoda; class Insecta; order Diptera; family Drosophilidae; genus Drosophila; species Drosophila glabriapex. The sequence goes on from JAWNLN010000066.1 coordinate 16,140,621, forward strand.
ATCATGATAAATGCCTTATCACGATCCCGATGTTCATCGCATAAGCGAAACGAACTCAGGTAGACCTACTTGGTAGATTCATTTGATTTGAAAACCCTTGGAGAGCGTGTGCCCGTCTCCCAATTGGGAGACAATATACATGCATCGATAAATTTCATATTCATTCTTCAAAATGGTTCTTAATCATTTTTATAGATCCCATTTGATTTGAGCGCTTTCGATTATTCGAGTAAATTCAAGAGTATTTGGAAAAAGAAATTGGTTTTGAAGAACAAATATTATCGATTGAAAGCATTGCGTATTTTAATTTTTTTGATATGCATATACAACAAATCATGTTTGAAACATTTTCCAAATCAAAATAGATGCGCTCATAAGCTCTGCAAGGGATTTGTATTGTATGTACTCCAATTAATAAATAGTAAATTTTATTTATTTTTAGTGTATTTATAGTATAACATTCTTGTACTATTTTAGTTTACAATGCGTTCTGTTTAATGTTAATTATGTTGCCACTGAATTTACACAGCACTTTTACTTTTAATTTATTGAATTGAAATGTATAATCAACAGTTGGTGCTATATATATATATATATATATATATATATATATATATATATATATAAATATATATATAGTGCCGACTTTAGTCAAAATCCTTCCGCCCAAGATTTTGTTTATTTGCATGTCTGGCCCTGGCCTGTCTGTGTGTTTAGTATCTTTATGTGTGTGTGCGTGCCGCAAGAAACCAATTCGATTGCATTAAATTATCAATATATTTTGTGTTTAATTAAGCTAAAAAATTATTATGGTAATTATTTAAAACAGTGTTTCAAATTGTAGCTAAAAGTGCGAACACCAAAAAAATTTACAAATCTGAATACGTATAGTATATATGTATATATATATATGTTTATGTATATACATTTATATACTATATTTATGATTATTATTTCAACAATACGATAAAAATTTAGTTGCATTTACGTAAGTATATACATGTATTATTAAGCATATAATTATCATTAACTGTAAGTGTTCTTTTGTTTCTTAGAGGTAGCACTCTATTCGAAAAACAGTGCTGTCAAACGTAGTGTTATTTTTGTTGTTAATATTTAGTTTCGTATACATTCAAAATGCAAAAGCAGGAAAAGAAATACCAACTAATTTATGTCCTAATTATATGCTCTCTCTTTCTAAAAAAAAAAACAAAAAAAAAAATCTGTATATAACTAAATAATTATAAAAAAAAAACACCAAATATCAACGAAAAACGACAACAACCAACAACAAAAACAACAATCGCCTTTCCAGATGAGCGCCGATGACCAACAGAGGCGACATCAGCAACACCCACAGCAACAGCGGCAACAGCAACAGCAACAACAACAACTACAACAGCAACAAAAGCAATGGCAAATTAGGTCTCAGGATAAGAATAGCTGTTGCAGTAACAGTAACAGTAACAGTAACGGTAACGGTAACGGTAACCGACTGTCTGCAAATCGAAAAATAGTTGAGCCAGAATCGCAGCAGCCGTTGTGCTATCGATATCGATATGTTTGTAATCGATAAGCATCGTTGGCTCTTTGGTTTCCACTGCGTATGTCTATCGGCCGTCTATTGTAAATAACCAGAGGCTCCAGCTACTCATAACATTTTTCCTAATGTGTGGCGCGATTAACTCTTTTTTTTTCCTAATACTTAATTATATATATATGTGTACATATATGTATGTGATTATACTATATACATATGCCAGACTCTTTTTTTTTTGCACCTAGAATACATATAAATAGGACTTGAATTTAGACACGCTCCAACTGAAAGAAAAAACAATCGAATGTTAATTGTAATTCTTTTGCTCCTTATTTCGTTTCATTTTTCGTTATAATATTTTTTTTTTAATGAAATGAAGCTAACAGCTAAGCATTTACTTATAAGCAATTAGGGCCATAGAATTGTATATCTAAGTAAAAAGTTAAAAATTACGAAATCTGTTAAAATCTTAAGCATAACATAAAACAAGGAATCCTTAACGACTTTCTTAATGACTGCCATACACACATATATATATACGCATATATATACATACATATATATATATATATATATATATGTATGTATATATATATATATATATATATATATATATATATATATATATATATATATATATATATATATATAAATAGATGAGTATATGTATATTATTCATGTATATGTAATATGAAATAACAATATAAGTTTACAGTACATTAACATTAAACTCACAGCGTAATAACTAAAGGCAAGCAAATCAAGCAACATGAGGATAACAGCAAATACAAGCATATATACAAATATATGCCGATATATATATATATATATATACACATTCTTCTGTGTAGATTGAAGCGGTAGTCGATTCTTTAATTATACGTACATACATACATACTCACATACACACATACACACACTCACACACACACACACAACCACACACACATAAATGCAATATGTACTTGACGCGGACGCATTGAATTCTTCGCCCTACTCCTTGCGCAACAACAAAAACAACAGCTATAATGTATAACACACTCACACACACAGACACACACACGCACACCATAACATATACACTGTCAACTATTGAACGTACATATACATTTTTCGTCTTGCCATTTACTCTTTTGGTTGTCTACTCCGCCCCGCCCCTCACAGCTCGTCCGACTCGTCGTCGATCCACGAGTTAACAGCGCACTGTTAAGCTGCTTAAGCTGTGTCTGTCTGCATCTCAAGTGAGAGTCCCAAGAGGAGGGATATTTGTGCACTGTTTGAAACTATTGAAATCGCAGCAAAACGAGCTCTTAGGCTTTAGTTAACTGAGACTGATACTACATACATACCTACATACATAGTTGTAACACGGTTGACGATGATAATATTTCTTCCAAAAAACTACAAAATAAAGTGCAATAGGCAAAAGCGAATGCTAAACAACACAACTCGATCAGCAATTTAGATTTGTCGATGCATTCTCTCTCGCACAAAAGCAGAACTTGCTGTGTGTGTCTGTGTGTGCGTGTGTGTGTGTGTGTGTGTGTGTGTGTGTGTGTGTGTGTGTGTGTGTGTGTGTGTGTGTGTGTGTGTGTCTGTGTATGTGTATGTGTGCCTGTGTTCGTGTGTGTGTGTGTGTGATTTGTAATTTGTTGTTCGAGTCAATCTCAGTTCTCTTGTTCTCCTGTTCTCTTGTCTTGTGTAATTAATCAGTGGCCACATTTTTATACATTATGTCCAGGCGCCGCTTTTTGTGATATCTACATAACAAACCCAAAAAGGAAAACAATATAAAAGCTCTCTTCCATGCATTTGAAGTCTTTATTTGCATTTATTATTTATTATTTTATTGTTTCCGGTCACATACACACAATATACCCTAGGGAGAGTCACGATCACGAGCAAAACATGAGTATGTAGGGCATTTATTGGCATATACGCAGACACCCATACACCCACACACAATACATGATTGTACATACATAGAAATAGATAAGATGGATTCTGTCTGCATGCCAAGGCAGCACTTCCAAACCCTTATTCTGCCCCCTTTTCCATCCCTATCCTATTCTCTCGCACTTCCATACACACAGGATACACCCACACCAACACCCACACATATATATATATATATATATATATATATGTGTATACATATATATATATATGTGTATACATATATATATATATGTGTATACATTGCATACGTAAAGAAATCTTTGAAAAAGTTGTGCTTATTCTATATGGTAAAAGCAATTTTAAATAAACGAACGCAGCTTAACAGTTAAGTGGCAGGTCTTGGCACGTTCATAACAAGCAACAGTATATATATATATATATATATATTTATATATATATATATTATATATATATATATATATATATACTTATACATACATCAAGTTTTTAATTGATATAAAAATGATAAAAATTATGCGAATTACCAAATCTAAACACAAATCATAGATTTAGGCATGTAAAAATAGCAACAAAAAAAATAAAAATAAAATAAAAATAAATAAAAAAAATAAGCAAAAAAAATTGATAAATATTAAATATAATAAAATAAACGACGACGTGAAATCAGCAAGCAGCAGCAGCAGCAGCAGCATAGTAATCAACGTTACAAGTTTAGCGCGTTTAGGGGCAACTTAAAGTACATAACTCAAATGGAATCAGAGAAATCTATAGCATGCATAACAAACTTAAATCAGTACTAAATGAAAACCTTAGCATTTAACGATTACATACAGACAAGAACACATATTATGCATATGCTGTATTATACATAAATGAATTAATGATGCGAAAAAACGAAAAGAAAAATCAATTGATTTTTAATACACAAGCACAGACAAAGGCAGAGGCAAACAGACACACAAAGAGGGAGAGATGTAGATGTGAGATACATTCTCATATATAATATAATATGTGTGTGTATGTATAATTCAACAATTTATTAAAAGCCCCAAGTAAACAATTCAAGAATTTAACAAATAACAAACATATATATATATATATATATATATATATATATACACATATAAATAACAACTTCAAAGAGTTATGTAAAATATTTAAAGCAACACCGCAAAAGAGTGTTAAAAGTTTAAGTTGAAAATATATAACATAAACAAACACTTCCATACATACATACATACATACACACGGCCACACACATATACTTACATACATTCATAGATGTACACAGACAAAAAATACATGCATACATAGTTTAGTTAAAAATATTACGTAAAAAAAAAATAAAAAATAAAAAAAATCAAAACAAAAATCGAAACAAAACGAATACTAAAAGAAACTTGAAAATGAATTGCAAGCATTTTAGATCTAGGCAAATGAGGAATACCACAAACCATATTTAGAAATCACGCAAACAAAATTTAACAATACCAAAAACAAAAACATTAAACAAAAACAAAAACAAAAAAACATATATAAAATACGAAACAAGGCGAAATGGATCAGAGATGGCGCCTTAAGGTATGCAGCAAGATCTTAATTTTAAGCCTATGCTAACTAACAGCATCATACCAGCGAGCGAGCGAGCGAGTGAAGCACGTACAACATGCTACATGCTACATGCATGCTTTTATGTATGTGTTGCATGTGTGTATATGTCTGATTTTCTGATCGAAGGCAAACGTAAATAATGAAAGAGCGTAACAAAAACAAACCAAATTTACAGAAATATAGGAGCTATGGCCGTTGAACGAATCAGTATTGCAAGAAAGAAATTTAAACAAACCAAAAAGAAAAGAAGAAGCAAAAGAAAAAGAAAAAACAACACGAAAAACGAAAAATGATAAACGAAAAACGAATAAATAACAACACTGATAGCAAAACTGGTTTGAAATGAAATGCATTTAGTTGTTTAGAACCCTTAAAATACCAAGTACAGATGCAATCACAATGAAAGTACATGGTAAAAACCAAAACACACACACACACACAACACACATACTCAAACAACACACACTTACACACACACACACACACATAAACACAAACACACACATAAACACAAACACACACACACACATAAACACAAACACACACACACACATAAACACAAACACTTACACTCACACACACTCACGCATATGTGGCATTTATATAAATATAAACATAAAGCTGATGGTTTAAGTTTAATGAGTATGAAATAATTTATGAATAATTACTAATAATAAGTTAAAAACCAAGAAAAACAATTAAAATGGAAAAAAACCTAAAAAAAAAAAAAATTAAAGCAAAAAAAAACTTGCAAAAAAAGCGAAAAATCCCTTCAATAAAAATTTATGATATAATCAAAAAAAAAAAAAAAAAAAAAAAAAACCCAAACTCTTGCAGTGTGGCAACATTGCGTTGTTTATTGTACAGCGCACATATTTACAGCACTGGCTTCGATTGAACTCTGTTTAACATTTACATTTGCAGGTCTGCTACTGCATCACACAAACAACAACAGCAACAACAACAACAATAACAGCACAGCAGCAGTGACGGCAAATGCCATGAACTTTTCGGCGCTCAGTCTACAGGCGCAGCCAACGATAACAGCAGCGACCAACAATAATAACAGTAACAGTCTGAATAGCTTAAATAACATTAACATCAACAGCAGCAGCAGCAACAACAACAATAACAGCAACAGCCGCCGCAACATGTACAATAACATGGCCAACAGTTATGCGCACGCCATGGACTGTGATCCGCCGCATGCGCAACAGATGCCACCGCCGCCGCTGCCGACTGTTTCGGCTGCTGCCATGGCAGCGGCTGCGTTGCGTCTCGGCCAGCAGCCATTTGGACGCATGCGCGGCAGCAGCACTGGTGGCGCACATTCAAATTTTAGCAGCATTAAGCATAACGGAACAGCAGCAGCGCCTCCGTCGTCGTTATCGGCGTCGTCGTCGTCGCTGCTGCTGCCGCCGCTGCCACCACCCGCCGTACATCATCAACAACAGCAACATCAACAACAGCATCAACAACAACAACATGCTCTGCCACTGCCGCTGCAGCTGCAAATGCAGCCGCCAGCACATCACAGCAGCTATGCGCCGGCATCGCTGCCACTGGAGCTAATGCATCATTATGGCAACATGTCCGCTGCCGCCTCGCATCTGATGATGACGGATTCGAGTGTTATTAGCGCCTCTGCTGCCGGCGGGCCTGCTGGCTCTGGGCCGGCCTCGTATACGACGCTGCTATATCATCCGCAGCCGCTGCCGATGCCAATGCCACTGCCAGCGTCAGCAGTATCGTCGGCAGCGATGCCAGCATCATCGGCTAACATTAACATTAACATTAGCAGCAGCAGCAGTACCGGCGGCATCGGCATCAGCTCAACGCAGGGCGCCAGCAGCAGCGAAGCGTCCGCGTCGTCGCCCATGGTGGGCGTATGTGTTCAACAGAATCCTGTAGTTATACATTAGCGTTACCTGCCGTCTTTTAACTATTAATTCTATAATTTTTAGTCTTAATTTTATTTCCTGCTTTCTTTTTTTTTTTTTTTGTCAAACACACACACACATACATGTAACAACATTTCTTTCTCTCTCTCTCTCTCTCGTTCGTGCGTGTGTGTGTGTGTGCGGGCTGATTTTCCGTTATCTTAGCTCGCCAGCAGACACTGCTATTTATTGCACATCTATTCACACATACACACGAACACACTCTCACTCACACAACATAGCTAGCTAAAATTTACACAAGTCACTCATCACTCATCACACACATCAACTCGCACTTTTATCGGTTTATTTAAGTCACGCTTTCACACACACACACACATGCACACACACAATGCAACCGTCTCACTCACATAAACACACACAATGCAGCCGTCTCTCACACACACACACACACACACACACACACAATGCAGCCGTCTCGCTCACATACACATACACAATGCAGCCGTCTCGCTCACATACACACACACACACGCTCATCGCTCATTTCTAGCTTACCGTTAGCAACTTCTTACGAATTAGTTTCCTTTTTTTTTTTACCTAGTTTTAATATATATAATTGTAAAGATAACGATATATAATTTTACCTATACAGAATCAAAAGTAAATTTTATTTAATTTTTAATTTAAATTATGTAATTTTATTTGAAGAGAATACGCAGTAATTTTAAATGAAAACAATTTTTTGCTTAATTTAAGCGAGAAAAAAAAAGAAAGCCGCACGATTTTTTGTTTCTGTTTTTCGATTGTTTGTTTGTGGTTGCTTTTACAGCTTTGCAGCGAGCTGCTTAAATAAGCACCTGTGCGCGATAATGTTTCTGCAGCTTGTTGGCCTTGGTGCCCAGCTGCATCTGCCACTTGGACTGGACGCGTTTCATCAAATGAATGTCACGCGCCTTCCGCGCCGCCGCCTGCTGCTGTGTCTGCGTCCAGCCGAGAGCGCGATACTCGCTCAGCACGCGATGCAGCCTGCGATCGGATTTCTTGAGTGCCACAGCGCGTTCCGGATGCAGCCGCTGCTTGTAGTAGCGCAACAGCGAACGGTGGCCAATCACTGCGCCCGATGGCAACACCAGCTGGTACTCGTCACCATCCAGCAAATCGGGCACAATCTCCTCATCAATGTCCATGCCCTCTTTCTGAAAGACAGGCACGATAGTGAGAGAGACAGAGTGAGAGTGATAAAGAGATATTTAAATCAAGTTCTCGGTGCGATTGCTATACACCCCTGGACTGCTTGTAAATGCACATTTTATATATCATGTCCAAAATACAATCTTTCATTTGTAAGTATGACTACATGCATAAGAAGTGGGCATATTTCTTTGCATATTGGCACGCTTGGTGCATATTGAGCTGGACAGTGGCGTAAATTAAAAAAAAAGCAGTCATGCATGGTGCTTGTCTTCACACCCATTGTACTGTCCTGGTGTGTATATATTGTATATGAGTGCACAGACTTACATTATCTGGATAACTGGCACTGTAATCGTAGTATTCGGCATATTCGGCCAGGGCGACGCCCTCGTGCAGCATCTGGCAGTGGCCCTTGTCTACCATGTGCTTGCGCACCGCATCCAGGGAATAGAAGGTCTTGCCGCGATCATTGCACCACAGGCAGATGAAATAATTGGCCACCTTTTCGCCCAGATAGTAGAGCAGGCCTTCGATATCGGTACAGTAGTCGGTGTCCGGTATGAAGAACGAATGTGTGAGTGACATGTGCTTCAGATTCTCTACAAGATCGTCGCTTTGCTGGGCGCAGAATAGGCAATCGCGTTCGGTCAGCGGATTCTCCGCGATTTTGTCCCATTCATCTGACTCAATCTGCGGCAAGAAAATTAATATTGAGAAATGTTAATGTATAAGAGCAGAATGAGCAGGCTCACCTCCTCTTCCTCGATATCCTCAAAGTCATCGTCATCGCCGATCGCCTCATCCGCATCCATTTGCATCGCTCGCTCGGCGAATGCCAGACGTCCCTTGCCGGAGGCAGCTGCCGCCAAAGCTGGATGTGGACGCGGCTCCACAATGCTCCTTATGCAAACGGCAGTTTCAGTTTCCGATTGTGATTCTGATTGTTGCTTCAGCTGCTGCTCGAAGCGGATGAGAGCCTCCTTGTGTTTCTTGCTGTTGAGGTGATTGTCGTGGGCCTTTTGTGTGCCAAATTGTTTGCGACACGCGGTGCAATAGATGCTCATCTGTTGCTCCTCGATGGCCGTCTCTGTGGCGCTGCGCGCGCTCAGCACACGCTGCTGGAACTCCTCTGCAGTAACTGGTGGCAACTGCGCCACACGCCTTTTCAGATTGTAACGGTGCCAGTCGGTCTTGTAGTGGTCTCTCTGTATTTGCGCGTTGGCGAAGCGTGCATCGCAGTTAATACACGTGAATTGTGACATTTTAACTCTCGACTGTTATTATTGGCGCCCTAATCTGATTTTTCTTAATTTCACAACGAGGCAACTACTAAATGATTAACAATAAGTTGTCGCAACACGTTCCTTCTTACAGCTATCGATGAGTCGATAGAACGCTGACGATTGTTGTTATCAACGTGTATGAGTGTGCACACGACACGAAGCTGATTGCTGTGATACACTAAAACGGGCTCAGTACATTTCTGACAACAACATATCGAATCACAAAACCAAACTTTTTTGTTTTTTTTTTGTCTGATTTTGTATGTTATTACCTTAACTTTAAGCGAAAAAGGCCGCCAAAAACAAATTATAATTTTGTTTTTAATTTTAACAATAAACAATTATATCAATAGCAGCAGTTTTGATTTAAGGAATTGTATTGATGATTATGATACTTATGCTATTCCTTCATATATATAGTAGTCTTTTGTTCCTAATTATATATAGATAGTTAGTCAGAACTATAGACTGGCAGACTTGGTTAAATTATTTTCCCATTAAGTAATTCACGCATAAAATTATGCCGCCTCTATTTAAACAAACTATCAATATCGAATTTTAAAGCACAGCTTTTATAGCAGTTGAGAAGCTAATAATAAAAATCCTGCTTGGTTTTTTTTTTAAATTTAATATAAGACAAGATATTCATGTATATAAAAGGCAAATCGTTTGTAGACAAAAACAAGATAACAGCTCAGCAGATAATATAAATAAATAAATTATGCCAAATACTTGGGTGCACTGGATCCCATATAATGGTAAAGATCACCCAGTGTGGAACGGACTAGTTTCGCTTTTATGGTTTCCCGATTGAGGCGCTTATAGGCCTCAAAACGATGACAGCCGCCAAAGCTGAAATAATAATTTCCTCCTTCGCTGCCGATAATCCACAAGATATCCACTGGTGGCACTTCATCCTCGCTACTTTCCGACTACAACAAGCAACAAAAACAATCAATAAAAAGAGAAAGTGAAAACGACTGTGTATTGAGTGCAACTAAATTTACGTACATTGATCGTTGCCATGAGTGACTGAACTTTTGGCTCGTCTAACACGGATGGTATTGGTCGCTTTATGACGCTCATTGGTACATTATGCACCTCAGCAATGCCCGCTGAATGTATTGTGTTGTCCATTTCACTCGCTTTGCCTGACAAGTAGTTATTTGTAAACAAAATTGTAACGATTGCAAAGCAAAGTCCGCCAATGTTGTGAAATTCTTTTGGCAACATTAAACATTAAAGTGGCGCTGGCGTTGCCACCTTACCGTTCTGTGTCGTTAGCGATCTCTGCAATTGATGTCCGTTGGATGGCGTCTGATGAGGAACCGTTTTGCGTCCGCTTGACTTCAAGATGAAATGCCTAATGAAGCTCATGACGCTCCAGCAAAGCTATCAATTGGAAGCATATTTTTGTCGAAGCGTTCAAACTTGTTTTCATGTGCGGCTTGTCGTCATTGTGTATATGCCTTGCTGCACTGTGCCTTATTTGCTACTTATTTTGCTTGCTCTTTTCCTTCGTCTCGTCTTTTGTTTTTTTCTTTTACTTGATTTTGCATAATCAACAATCTGGTTGGCCCACGGCCCCAAGTGCAGGCACCCATAAACAAAGGCAGGCATACAAACACAGAAGCGATTGCCAATGCGATGTGATAAAAGTAAATGAAAATGAAATTCTAATTCAGTACAATGTTCTTGGGCTTGGTTTGTTTATACCCCAAACACATACACCTACATACATACATACACACCTATATATTTATATTTATATTTATATATATACATGCATATATATTTATGTACATATAGCGAGTGCGTCAAGTACTTTGATTAGCGTGCGGAAAATAAAAAACAACAATTGCTCACATGCGTCGTTTTTACAAGTGGCTGCCTATCAGCTGCCTATCAGTAGATAAAGATAAATACAAACAATACCTGGGACAATGTGCAAATTCAGCTTTACTCGCTCATTATCTGTCATCTAACTGTAACGCTTTCATAGTTTGTTTATAACATACGGTTGGGCCTACAACACTGTCCGCTGTAATCGCTGTGCAGCACTGTGCAAAAATTCAAATTCAAATTCAAAAATTGCAAGGCGCAAATCAAAAGGGTCGCTAAGGACTAAGAAATTATGGCGCTTCCGCAAGGAAAAATTAAGTGGGCCAAGGAAAGAATTGGCACTTTGAATTTTATGGTTTTTCCCCCAGACATTGAATCAGCAGTGAGTGTCTTTAGGGGCATGCACACAAATTAGAATTTTGTCTGGTGTCTGTGTTGTCTGTATCTTTACTTCGCGAACAATCTTCAATTAACTGTGACAATTTGTTCAACAAGGCCGACAAGCGAATTCTAAGCAATTTCAGGAACAATCGCATATTGTCGATTTTGCTACTTGTCTTACAAAAGGTAACTGACAACCGAAATTGATCAACAGTTATGCGAAAGCATTCTTAGCAATCGCTCCTTTTCCCAGTATTTTCATTTTAAATTTTTCTTGAAAATGCAAATGAATTTATTAAAAACATTTGTTTTGATAAGCAGTCTGATCATTGTTCAAATCGATAGCATACAAGGTGATTCAGGATACTTTCAGTTAATAACAATAATTTGTGTTCATCTCCTCGTCTTGCAGATGCCGATGGCAAACGAATTGTGAGCAAATACGAGAGCATACAGCAGCTATATCCACAGCTCACAGCTCCCTCAAGTGAATCCTCGCAATGGCGCTACGCTGACAAGGACATGCAGCATCCATGTAAACGCGAATGTGTCGACCAGCAACCGCTGACATGCTACTACTACATGGTGATCCACTATGATGACACTATGGCGCAGACCTGTAAGCGCTATTTACAATCGAAATACCGTTTCAAGCTGAACGGCAAGGAGTACATCGATGGATTCAAGCTGCTCGCAGAGGAACCTGCCAACGATGATTGTAAATACGCCGACGGACTGGAGTCTCTCATAATGGTGGTCAACGGGAAGCTTCCAGGCCAGTCGATTGATGTGTGCTACGGCGACACCATCGTTGCGGATGTGATCAACAGCATGCACGAGACGACAACAATCCACTGGCATGGCATTCATCAGCGATCGACGCCGCACATGGACGGTGTGCCGCATGTCACCCAGTATCCAATTGAGGCCGGGCAGGCGTTCCGCTATCGCTTCGTGGTGGATCATGTGGGCACCAATTGGTGGCACAGCCACACCGAACATCAGCGCGCCTTTGGCTTGGCGGGGCCTCTGATTGTGCGCCAACCCATCAAATTGAATCCCCATGCGCATCTCTACGACTACGATCAAACGGAGCATGTAATCATGATACAGGATTGGGTGCACAACTTCGACGAGAGCATCGCCGAGAATATTCTCATCAACGGACGCGGTCGCAACATGAAAAAGGACAGCAGATCTATGCCCACACTCTATTCCATATTCCAGGTCATTCGGGGCGGTCGCTATCGTTTCCGTGTCATCTTCAATGGTGAGTCTAGACTTGACTAACTTCGAATACCTTAGGAATTCATTAGGAAATTCTTCATTAATCTTAACCGCAAATCGTGTTGTCAAATAACAAAGCCAGTCCCCAACCAGAGGCGAAATCACATATTTATTTTGTATATATTTACATATTTACAGGCGTTTCCAATTGTCCCGTTAGCCTGAGCATTGATAAGCACGACTTGGTGGTGATATCGACTGATGGCAATGACATTGAGCCCATCGAGGTGCAGAAGATAATGTTCCATGGGGCCGAGCGTTTCGATTTTGTGCTGCACGCCAATCAGGATGTGGCCAACTACTGGCTCCGCATCAAGGGCTACACATTCTGTGCTAAGAATCAGCTGCATCAGGAGGCCATCCTGCATTACCAAAACGCAGACCCGCGCGACTTGGACACAAGCACATTGAACTACGCATATGATGCGCCCGGCATTATGGTCAACGAGCTGGGCGACGATGCTGGTGGCGACAGTGCCGAGAGCATCTCGCTGGTTTCCCTAAACGCACACCATTTGCAGCCGTCCCTGAATCCGGCTGCGACTTATTACACGAGCATGAATGCGTTTCAGTTACAGGGCGAGGGTTTTCGCTTTCAAATGGATGACATCACTTTCACCATGCCGAAGATGTCATTGCTACAGACACGCAACCTGGGCATTGGCCAGTTCTTCTGCAACAGTTCGCAGCAGGCGTCGCTTGGCTTCAACTGCCGCAGTCGTCACTGCAAGTGCTCGAATGTCATCAATGTGCCGGCGAATAAGAATGTCGAATTTGTCATTTCCAGCAAATCGAATACGGCACATCCCATCCATTTGCATGGCTACACGTTTCGTGTGGTCGGCATGGGTGTGCTCGGCGAGGGGCGCATTGGACAGATCGAGCAAATCGATCGTCGGACACCGTTGCCGCGTCGTGGACGCGGTGCACCGTTGAAGGATTCGGTGCAGGTGCCAGCGTTCGGCTATACGATCATTCACTTCAACTCGAACAGTCCCGGCTATTGGATGTTCCACTGTCACATATCGACGCACTCGGAGAATGGCATGGCTGCTGTTGTGCGCGTTGGCGAAGATGCTGAAATGAAAATGTGCCCCATTAGCAATTGTGGTCTGTGCAGCTCGGTGGCGTAATTAACCTAACCTAAAATCCACTACTATTTAAAAAGTTTAATAAATATTATTTATAACAAGCTTTATTCTTTATTTTGGTCAGTTGCCCCATGTGGCTATCGTTATCGTAGCGAAGTACAAGTACTCATTTACCGATATCGATAAACGTATTATCCTGATGGATGAGCACAGAATTTCTAAAACAAAATTACCTATGTATATTAATACTGATTCCGTCGAGGATGATGACACACAAATGCTGATATTTTTAGAAGCTGCCGATTAAACGCCCCTTACAAATGACAATGTTAAAAAAATAGACAAGAACAAATTTATTTCGTAAATGTGGATAATTTTATATTATTGACAACGTACATGCAATAGTCATTTGAGCCGAGGAGAAACATTCATGAGATTAACTTATGTTAATGTTATACAGTAAATTAATAAATAAATAATCAAATTAATCAACTCTCGTGTCCACCGCTGCTCTTAAAGTCAGTTTACCGATCACTATTTTCCTACAAGTACAGCTCAAGTATCGAAATTATTTTGATAAGTGGTCGAACTAGTTAAATTGGAGCTGGCATTACTCGTTTGGCCGTCAAGGAGGCCGTACAAAGCGTTGGTGTTCAGCATTTGCTGCTGACCACTGCTCAGGTTGCTGAGGGAGATGCTGGAGTTAGTGCTGCCGCCCAGCTCCTGCAGCATGTCGCTGACAATGTTGTTTATGGTGCTGCTGCCGGTTGTTGCACTGCTATTATTATCATCGCCCTGTTGCATCTCGAGCATGTTGAGAAATTCGTGACTGTTGAAATCGTGATTTTGTTGCTTCATCTGTTCATCCAGCTGCAGCTGCTTTTGCATGCTGCTCTGGCTATCCTTCATCAGCTTATCGTAATCACGCAGCACACTGTCGAACTCTGCGATCTCGGCACGATTGCGTGTGATCACCTTATGCTTGTAGTAGTTGTGCACTTGCGTCAGGGATGTGCCCGTCTGGCTGAAGTAGGCCTGCTCGAGCGGCACCAGCTTCAGCGTTGTCACCTTTCTCAATTTACTGTCCATGTCATAGAAACAGCGGTATTTTGAGATGAGGCTGCGAAAAAATGACTCAGCCGCATCGGTTAGCAGGATCACAGCCGACTCGGAGCAGTCGGTGAAGCCCGCCAGTCGCAAAAGACCGCACATGGCTTTTCGCAGCGCTGACCGGCACATGTTGCTAGATAGCTCCGGGTAATGTTGAGGATCGCCGTGAAAATATGCCGTGTCCACCGGTGGTATAAACCAGATGGGTTTTTGAAACTTTTGCTCGCTGACCAAATCAGCGGCATTCTCCGGCGGAAAGTCCACCTCGGGTATCATTTGGCACGGATTCAAAAGGTAGTTTGAGGAGCCCTACAAATTTGGGAATATAGTTAATAATAATAATTGTGTTCAGTCACACGGAGCGTTTAATTAAGCTAACGTTTTTGTTCGAGTAGGTGTCGATTAGGGATTGAAGAACTTCTGTTTGTTTCATCACTTCGATGGTTTGCGTGACCAGGGAACTCTTCAGTTCCATTTTTTCGCTATTGTATACATACATACATAGATATATATATATATATATATAAATCAATATACACCGGTTAAATAAAGACCTATTCCCCAACTCACTGTTTATCCTGTGGCAGCGGATCGCCACGCTGCCGTATTTCACCGAGTTTTGGTCTTTTGGCGGACGTGGGCACATATTTGTCGAGAGTAAAATCACTGCCCTCCTCTTCGATTTCGCCCCAGTGTTTTCTTAGCATTATAATTTTGTTATTTATTGTATTTCAATTATCTGTTGCCATTCAGTTTATAATAAATTTGGTAGTGTTGCGAAGCGTTTGAAATGTTTACGACCGGCAATCGAACAGCTGTTAGCAGTGCGCATACGTGGCAACGCTCGTTGTACACGTTACACTTGTTTTTATTTGTTTTTAACTTTTTCTATTACTTATTGTTGGTTAGCCAACTAAACGCATTATGCATTTAAATTTTGGATCGTATGTGCGTGTGTAAGTTTGCAACGCGGGGTCTGTGGATTTTTGTATTGTTTTCATTTGGCTACAGGCAGCAAATGACAAATGGCAACGCCATCAAGCGGTTAGTACCAAAGGGCAATGCCAGTGACAGGCAAACAGCGACAATATGTAATGTTGCCATTATTATTTGTTTTCCGTTTAGAATATATATTTACCTAAACTAATTGTGCAAGTTAAAAGAAAAGAATTGTTGACAAAATTCCGCAAAGACGCAGACGACGCCCTGGTTTGTACGCGCCGGCACACAGCGACAGCATGCATCAACAACACATGGATCTCCATGCTCCGGTAGACTTGAACAAGGTGAGGGTACATCAATATATATATGTATATATGTATGTATATATGTAAGGGCTAATAATATAATCTGTCTCTGTTCTAGTCCCTTGACGAAATGTCACCGGAGGAGCGGATGCGGTAAGCAATGCTTAAATTCTTATCTCCTGATGGTTTAGCCTGCAATTGCCAAAGAACAAAAACTTCGATTCTTTCTGTCTCGCTTTCTCTCTCTCATTTTCTCTATTTCCCACTCTCTCTCTATTTATATATTTATATGTAAATAT
Source organism: Drosophila glabriapex (assembly GCA_035042305.1). Lineage (NCBI taxonomy): Eukaryota > Metazoa > Arthropoda > Insecta > Diptera > Drosophilidae > Drosophila > Drosophila glabriapex. The sequence continues at coordinate 16,157,330 of JAWNLN010000066.1, forward strand.
ATGCAACGGACAGCGCCGAGCATCAGCTGATGGTGGAGAAGCATAAAGGCCACGATGCCATGCACTCGGAAATGGTTATCATACTATTTATGACGCTAGTCATTGCCCAGATCATCCTCGTCGAATGGAAGAAACGGCACTACAGATCCTATGCATTTGTCACACTGCTGGCCATGTGGCTAATACCGCTAGTTATCTCATGCACCTTCCTCTGGATACGTTTCATCATCATCTGGATAATATTCACCACTATTACATCGCTGGTCATGCGACGCGCCACAACTAAGCCCATACAGGGCACAACGCCCAGGTGAAATGATTACGACTTTGATTTCTGGCTCCGCTCTTTAGTTTTCTTATCTTTTTTATTTTGTATTTCACAGACTCGTTTATAAATGGTTCTACTTCATCTACAAGCTAAGCTATGGCCTGGGCATTGTCGGCTATCTGGTGATCATGGCCGCCTTTTTGGGCATGAACTATGTATTCTCACAGCCGCCCAACACATGGATGGATGTCGGTTTAATGTTCTGTTTCTATGGCCTATACATTGGTGTACTTGGTCGCGACATATCCGAGATTTGTTCAGACAAAATGGCCGCTGCCATTGGTGTAAGTATTCCGTTTAATTTCTAACCAGTTAATAGCCAATTTTGTAATTGTACTTGTATCCATCCATTTGTGTTCAGTACTATTCGCCACTGGGCATGCCCACTCGCCATTTGGATCAAAATGTGTGCGCTGTGTGTGGTAATAAGCTGCTGGTTTCCGAAAAGGAGGAGGGCGTCATCGAGAATACCTACAAGCTGTCCTGCAATCATGTGTTCCACGAGTTCTGCATACGAGGCTGGTGCATTGTCGGCAAGAAGCAGACGTGTCCCTATTGCAAAGAGAAGGTCGATCTGCAGAAAATGTTTCGCAATCCGTATGTAGCTAGCTCTATTATGGTATTTATATTATTTGCTATAGTTATTATGTATCCGATTGCAGTTGGGAAAAGCCGCATATGCTTTATGGTCGACTGCTGGACTGGATTCGTTGGCTGGTCGCTTGGCAGCCACTTATATTTTTTATAGTACAAGGCATCAATTGGATGCTCGGTCTGGAATAAGCAGCATTAGCTTTCTGCCTACTGTAAAATTGCGTCTAGTCAAGCACATTTTATGCTTAACATTGTTCTTTATAACCAACCAACCGACTAACCAACATATACCATCAGCAACTGAGACCAACTCTTAACAAAAGTGCGAATCCAAAACCAAATAAATTAATAAATAAATAGATGCAAAAGCGAATCAGCATCATTCCCAGGAGGCATAGCGTCACCACAAGGTTTCCATTTCGCTTGCTCCTGTAAAAAAAAAAAACAAAAAAAAACATAAGGGCGATGCAAAGGAGCAACTTCTCCAGCTCCATTTCCATATTGGCCAGCGCAGAACAGTGTCTACCACCATCCATTTTTAATTCTAAATTTCATTTTAAAACTTGTAAGCCATACAGTTGGTATTTTAGATATATATATATGTAAATATCTATATGTATGTATGTATGTATATGTTTGCATATTTGTTTGTACATCTCGTGTATCTTTGTGTACATATATTGTGTGTTGTGTGTATTTTTGTATTACGTATACGTATTATGCGTTTTTGCACTGGAAATTGAAGTTAACGATCTACAGAAACCTATAAATCATTGAAAGAATTCTATGAAATATTACCAAAACTATTTTATTTTGTTTCTTGGTGTATCAACTGACAGGGGCGGTCAATGTACCCAACGGATTTCCCTGGTATCCCAACAGGTCAACAAACTGAGTTATTATCGATTTTCTTTTCTAAATTAAAAAATTGCGATGCGGCGACAAGAGACAAGATAAATGAAATTCGTTTATTTGCTGAGGCAGACTTTGTTTTACCAATATATAATTGTTATTACTTAATCAAGTTGAATTTCGTTGACAAAAGTCAAGTGCAAATTGAATAGGTCTTTATACATAATATAATAATAATAATAATAGAAGAGTGGTACAGAGTGGCTCAGAACCGGTTTATCGCCTGCAAGCTATCTCGTCGTTCACTTGAACTGAGGGATGAGGTGGGGAGGGAAGTGTTGTGTTGTGTTGTGTTTTTTAGCTGTTGGTCTTATGCGTTATCCTGACAACATCGGCCTTGCCTGCAATGCGCAAAGTTTAATCAATAATTCATGCGCTGATATGCATAAAAACTTGTGCCAAAAATGCAAACCCCAAAAATAATGCGAGTCATTTTGCAAGAAATGGCAAAGAAAGGCGGTGTTCAGCAATTACAGGCGGATATCAGCAGCGATGAGGAGTTTGAAAAGTTTCTACAGCGGTCCGGTCTGCTTGGTATGTCTGCTACATAAATGAACACAAAAAATGATAATAATGCAGTTATATTCCAGTGCTGGATATATATTCGGAATGGTGCGGACCCTGTCTGGGCATGGTGGGCAGTCTGCGCAAAATAAAACTCGAGCTGGGCGGCGACAACTTGCAGCTGGCAATTGTAAGTTGAATTGAAATTGAGTGGCGAGAGGTGAAATGTGAGAAGAGAGATGAGAGCTAACTTCGAAATTGTTTACCCAAGTGCAAAGCTGGTTCGATATCGTATCTGGAAAGGTTTAACAAGAAAAGTGAGCCAACCTGGATGTTTGTGGCAGTAAGTTCTGATTACACACCACACATGCCTGGCGATAATTCGCTGAATTTTCTTATCTATATGTGTATGCAGAATGGAAAGGCTATAAACATTATGTTTGGCACAGATGTGCCGAAACTGGTCGCCCTAATCACCAGAGAGCTGGAGTCAACCATTGCCAAAGAGCCGCACGAAACCTTTGAAATCACCGAGCTGCAGCCCATTGAGCTGGAACAGTTGCGCATTAAAAACGAGGCTCTCGAGCTGGCCGCAAAAATTGAGCTCGAGGAGAGTAAAAAGAAGCGCATCGAGTATTTGAGGTATGTGACGGATAGCATTATGGAGAATTTGCCGGATATTGGCATAACGGTGTTTGGGCCACAAGTCAATCGGGATATGTTCAAGAAGCTCTCCGAGCCGGCCGATCCACTCAAAATTCAATGCAAAGATCGTAAAGTGTTTGCAATAACACAAAGTGATCTCAATACGGTGAACTTTGCTGCCGAGAATCCATTGCCCATTGATGTCATGAAGTACCTGTACGACAAGGAGCTGTTAATGTGCTTCTGGAAAGTGGATGAAACGATCGGAACGCCACCAAATATACTACAGCAATATGCATTTGAACTAACAAAGGAGACCGTCAAGCCGCCCGATGAGTTCATCGAAGAGGAAACTATTCTGCCACCTCTAATAATACCCCTAGAGATAACCGTTGAGGCTGCAAAAGAAGGTGAATATATATATATATATATTTATATATATATCTATTTAATTTAGAGTAAGACACGCCTGAAAATAATACGACAGAGCCATCGGAGGAAAGTCCTGAAGCTGAGCAGGATGCTTCGGAGGACGCAGTGAAATTCAAGGTAATCCAAATACCGCCCATTTGGGTGCCAACTGACCAGAGAACGCATGCGGCCCTCATCTACATATATTTCCGGGCACAAACAACGACTTTTCTGCCAGCCGATCCCGCGCCAGAGCCACCTCACATAATCATGACTTTTGATGCTTATAAGAAAAAGGATCTGATTAATCTTGTGGATGCGTGCAAGGATGATGTGCCGCTCTATGGTTTCTTCAACAGCGATAATCCACAGACTGCAGTTTTTATCGCCAATTCCGTGGAGAAATATAATGCCAAGCCTTATGTACCGTAAGCAATCGATAAGTAATTCATTCAATTTGGTTGATATCAATAAAATTATGTATTTTATTATGTGCAACTTGAAGCACCGATAAAATTGTGCTGAAAGTTAACAAAGTGACGACAGCCACGATACCACTGCTAATGGAATATGGGCCCAGCTATGTTAGCCCCAATTCGGTTGTTGGCCATAAGGAAGCAGCCAAGTTTTTTCCCCCCAGCTACAAATCAGCCCTGCAAGAAGAGGCCGAATTGCATGCTGTTAAAGCGGAGAAGCCCAAAAAACGAAAAAAGGTTGACTAACTAAAAATTAAAATATATATATTTCTATATATATATCTATATATATATATATGCTCGTATCCCATACAGAACAAAAAGGGAGCTGATGCCGAGGAGAGCGAACAGCCAAACATCAGTGCCCAAGCGAACTGCCAGGAAGCCGATGAGGCAGCCAAGACCTCGCCAGAGGAGGGCGCATCCACAACCAGTAGCGGCGAGGACAGTTGCGAAAGTCGACCACCGACTGCCGATGGCAATAACCTATCCGCCGATGGACCTCAGCCATAGGATAGTCATGTTTATACACATATCCACTATACTATTATACTATACTCAACATATGCCGTATACTATTCCATATAATGTACTAAACTTTACTCAGCTATTTTTCTAATAAAGCGCTTTATCAAATATGCCAAATCGACTCACTTTTGTTAGACTTATGTATATCTAAAACATTGATAAGCTACTACTTGGAAAATGCAATGGGAACTTTAATTGAATCAAGTTTTTATTTATCAAGAAAAAGAAATGATTTCAGAAAATTGGTTTCTTTTATTAAGGCTTAAATAGTAGCAACGAGATAATCGCGATTGTGGCAACTAACTTTGTTCCTTAATTGGTTGATTAACGTAAACAAAAAACAAAAAAAATAATAATAATAATAGTATCAAAGCAATATTCAGATAGCGATGCTGGCTGGGATTCCGACACGTCTACGAACTATTCTGGCCAATCTGCGGCTCACATTCGGAGTGGATGCTGCTGTTGTTGCTGATGTTGTCGGTGGTGTTGTGGGTGGTGTTATGGGTGGTGTCGTGGTCATTATGATGTCATCATTATCGTTGTCATTATCATTATAGTCATTTGCATGATTGCCGCCCTGCGCGTAGCTGTAGCTAATGGTTCGCTTGTAAATGCGCTGCTCCTGCTTGGACTCCCTGGCATTCGGCTGATGGGCTGTGCTCCTGCTCTGCTTACTTGTGGCGGCATCATAGCAGCGTCTCAAAATCTGACCACCACTATCCTTGCACTCGTAGCAGACGCTTTTGCCCACCAGACGACGCTCGCACACACTGCTGCTGGGAGTCATCTGCTCCTTCTCCTTCTCCTTCACCTTCTGCTCCTCCTTCTGCTTCTCCTTCTGCTTGGTTTTTGTGTGGCGTCCTCGTCGTCGTTTTGTTCGCTCATCATCACCATGATCCCGATAGCGTTTGTATTGGGTGCCGCTGCCGTAGGCATATTGCTCCGGCTGTGCCTCGTGCGAGTAGCTGCATGTCTCGGATATCTCATTGTTGCGCTTCTCGCGGCATATTTTGCATAGCTGTCCCTGGCGATGGACGTGGCGACAGTTTTGCTTCTCCTTCTCCTTCTGCTTCTGCTTCTGCTTCTGCTTCTCCTCCATTTGCAGCTTCTTCAGTTTCTTTTCGGGCTGCACATTGCTGGCCTCTGCTTGCGTCTCCACGCTCACGTCATTCGTATGCTCGTCAACGGCATCGTCATCATCAGCAGCATAATCATCGTCAGCAGCTCGATCAAAGTATTGGCGCACAAATTGTTCGTAGTTGCGCTCGTAATCTTCGCCAGAGTTAGCCTCAGCGCTGTGACTGTCTGCCTCCAGCTCCTCCGCCTCTGTCTCTGCCTCCACGTCATCATCATCAGCATCAGCATCATCATAATCATGATCATGTTCAATGGCATCCACATCGACATCGACATCCGTTTCCTCTACCGTTTCCGCATCTTCATCCAGCTTGGGCTGCGCATGTGGCAGCCCCGCGACCGAGACGTTCAACTGACTCGCCGTGGGCGAGGTTAGTGCATCCAAGCGCTGCAACAGCTTACCGGGAGCAAAGGCCTGCCAATAGTTGACACTGTGATCGTAGCCGACGACCGCGCTAACCATCAACACCAGCACCAGCAACATTATTTCAAATGAAAGCGCTGCGCCAGAGACCTGCCTGCCTTTTTATACAATCCATCCATAAATCTGCATCTGCATCCATGCATCCAGTGAAGCGTGTCCATGCAGATTGCACTGATTGGTCATTGGGTAATTGGCAACCGCAGTGGCGCGTCAGGAAATGGATGCAATAAGCGCCAGCTGCTGCAGAGGAAGTGCGAGTGAAAGGCAAAGATATATATATATATATATGAATACATATCTTTATATATATATATATATATACATATACTTATCTATATACATGTATGTATGTGTGTGGCCAACCATGGTGAAAAACTCAATCAGGACGTGGCGGAGGGGCGTCATTAAACTAAGCCCAAATTGTTAACAAACTTTTTTCATTTGTTTTGTTTTGTTTTTTTAATATTAAAAATTACAAGTGGAATGAAACGTAGAGGCACAGTGAGGCAAAAGTGCATCGAGCGTGTGTCTGTGTGTGTGTGTGTGTCTGTGTGTGTTTGTCTGTTTCATTATTTACTACGCCGTCCGCTGCACATCGCTAATCCGCTGGGCGCCAATGCTGGGCGCCTGAGCTTTAATTGGCGCTGGTCGCTGATGCCGCATCTCGCGACGCTTCTCTCGCATAATATGTTTCGTTTGCGATGTGTCCAGCTCCTCCCAGCCGCCGGCATTGTCGTCCACCCAATCCTCGAGATCAGCCTGCAATTATCAATATCATTTAACATTTAACGTTAAGCTTCGACTGTTTTAGCTATATATATCAGAATATATAAAGCGACGTGTTTTCTGTTTACAATGTTTCGAAAATATATCTTATTGGTTTATGTCCCATAAGATACTCATTATTCGAAGCGATCCAAGTTGAGAGAGAGAGAGGTGGCAAGATTACTGGCGGATTAGCTTATGGAGCAAGAAGAACAACTATTGCTCCTGTAAGGATTGACTTACATTTGAGCTAATGGGCACCATGTCGGTCGCTTTCAGTCTTGAGAAATCAGTTGGCGCTGGCGCCAATGACGCTGCCGCCGTCGTATCGCCGAGATAGTATTTTAATTGCGGCTTAATGTCCGGCGTCAGTTCCTGCAACAAATTGAAATAAGCAAATCAGAGGCGAAGACTCAGAAGTGCAATCCGAAGCGGGCAATTACACTAAAGAAGTCCGGTTCGTGCTCCTCTTTGGGCGGCGTGGGTGGCTGGGCCATGCGCTGGCGATACTGTTCGATGTGCTCCTCGACGGTGCGCGGACTGTCGTCCCAGCTGTTCCAGTCGCGCTCCTTGCCATGTGCCGTCGATTTTGCTGTTGTTGCTGGAAAGTCGCCAATTGTCACCGCTTGCAGCTGATCGTTGCCGCCGTGGCTGAGCTTGCGGCGACGCGAGAAACAGCAGAGCGCTCGCCGGCACAGTGTCACAATGCCCAGCAGCAGCATTTTGATTTGTTGTAATACCATTTGTTTTAGTATCTATATTTAATTCTAGTTTGGTATATTATGGACAAGGACAAGTTAAAATCGTGCAAAATTTAACTAACAAGCAAAACAAATATATGCTGTGCGTTCGAGTGTGACCATAGCATGTTTAACTCTCAGCTGCTTGCTGTTGAACAAAACCTGAGTGCTATGACATTGCACAGCACAGCGCTAATTAAGAATTCAAATTTTATGTTTTGTGGTTTTTCTTCTTCTTTTTTATAAATACATTCAGGGTGAATAACCTTTTGCATATACATAAGAGAGTATGATAATAAGCATAATAAACATCTGTTTCATCTATTAACTTGAATTTATTCAAATGTTTAACGTTAGCTGGTTTTATTTATGTATATTTTATTACAATACGAATTCATACTTTTAACGGACCATTGTGTTATTAATGTCATTTGCCTGCTCACAGACATTGTTACGTTCGATTCGGTTGCGCCGACGAAACTTGACCAACAACAACTCAATGATCCAGGGAACAGCGCACATGGCCATGAACACATTCAATATGTGAAAGACTAGCAAATAATCCTGCGTGCGATCTCGTATATAGCCAACGATCGGCCCGATCAAAAACATCGCATTACCCTGTGTGAACATAAATAGGCCGTAACCGCTGGCATAGCTAAAAACAAATAAAATAGCAACATTGATTTAAGAATTTGGGGATGTACGCTTTGCTGTTCAATAAAACACACCGTTCTTTTGGCAGATAGTCGGCAAATACCAACGGGAGTGGAACGTGTATCCAGGTTCGTAAAAATCCAAGCACGGCCGTAATGGAGGCCATGCCCACAAAATTGGTGATGCCCCCGAGACCTGCAATCATAATGGGTAAAGTTGTTAAATATTATTTGCGAATAGACAGAATGTCACCCACCAAATCTGGCAAAAACTGTGAAAAGCGCTCCCGCCAAGTAAATGTAACGGGCAGGAACTTGAATAAAAATTGCTGTCACTGCCAGAAAAATCCTTGATAGCAAATCTGCAGCGGCTCCGATTGCAATAACATTTGCCGTTTCAGCCTAAAATTTAAAATAAATTTTAAATTATATTGCAAGCAATGATTTCGAATGATTCGTGAAGTATTGCAGCCCTGGCCTCTTTTTTTTAGATTTGGCAACGCCAAAAGCAACGGTTTTTTGTGCGGCTTTTTTAGCAATTGTCTATTGCAGCTAATTGACCTAATTGGACATGCGTGCGAGTGGAATAGGTATAGTGACAGTTCTTTTTAACTGATTCTTTTTGCATAAAATTGAAAAAAATATTGAACGTTATATGGCTTGTTGTGTGTGTGTGTGTGTGTGTGTATAGTATGTGTATATGTGTGTGTACACAAGTACATACGATCAATTAGGCATGTCTGAGCAAGAATGAGTATGAGAATGTGCACTTTGCGCAACTTTCGGGTCCTGATGACCAATGAGAGCGCGACCCTCGCTCATCTCTGAGATCAGCTTGTTGACTCGACTCGGCTGTGATTGGAGATGATTCCTTCATCGATTTCCTTACATCCTTTTTGGCAATTTTCAATGGCTTCAAGGTTTGTCAAAAATTCGATATTTAAGAATTGTAAAAGTAGACAAATAGCCTTACCTTGGTGTAACCCAATTCAAATAGATAAGACGGCTGTATGGTGAAAAATGAGAGGTCCGAGTACAGGGCGAACGTAATGCCCAGCACAATATTTACGTAGATGGGTTCCTTGAAGAGTGTCAGATCGAGGAAATCGACAATGGTGCCGCAGCAGCTCCTCTTGACTTCAGCTGACTTCTCATCGACGATGGCCTGCTGTGGATTGGCGCCACCACTGACAACACTCTGGCGTCGCGACGTCTGCAGGCTGTGCATCATTTGTGGCGAGGCATCGCTAACAACGATCGGCCCCGACCAGTTGCCCAGGCTGGTAATGCTCGAGGCGCGACTGGAAATAATGTTGAGCGTATGCTCCTCGATACGTGACACTCGCCGAGAAGCCAGATTCGAGACGGGCAACGAATCTGTGACAATCTGTTTTTCAACATTTGTTGGTCTCGGCGCAAATATCAGCTCTGGTACCGTCTGCAGTGGCGTTTCTGGCTGCACATGGACGACGACCGGCGGCGATTGAATTGGCTGCTCTTCCTCCTCCAATGGGATACGTCGCATATGCCATTTGACTGGTTGCATGAGCAGCATGCCCAGAATAGCATGTGCATTGATCGCTGTCAGCACCAGGAGGCAGCCACGAAAGCCATACCATTGCAGCAACTTCTGCATCACAATCGGATAGATCATCGAACCGAGCCCAATCAGCGTCTGAGCAAAGCTCATCCACATCACACGATTCTTCACAAAGTAATCGTTGAACGATGTGTAGCTGGTGGGCACAATCAAACCGAATCCGCTGCCCTGCAACACGCTAAACGCCAAGGTCAACTGCAGCGTTGACGTCACAAATATCTGCATGGCTGTGCCAACAAAATAGAGAATGCCGCCGGCCAAACCCACCGGTCGTAGGCCATAGCGACGAAACAGCGAGCCGGAAAACAATCCGGCAAAGCTCATCGCACAAAAGAACGTGCTGGTTATAACAGCAATGGCGCTTGTCTCGGCCCCAATACTCTTCAGAAAGTCGCCAAAGACTAAGCCAAAGGATGGTAGCGCTGCCAATCCACTGACCTGTAAGACATATTATACAAAGACATAAATTTTGTGTACACATTTTGAGATCATTTCGTGTAGCTATTAGCATTGCTATACAAGCAAAGTCTTCACTGGCTGTTGAAATATGTTTCTAAAGAGCCCTCAGGAGATTGCCTAAAATTCCTAAAAGACAGGGTGGATGAATAAACTAACTTCTAGAATAATACCCTGCTTCTTTACGATAGTAAGTTTATTATTCTACCATGTCTTTTTTTAATACCTATTTTCGAGGTTATCGCCTTATCCTTACTTTTTAACATAATAAAAAACAGACTAATTTTTTTATCTTGCGTTTTTAAGACCACGATTTTTTTTCGAAACCACTAAAACTATGATTGTGTTGACAACTATGTTGAAGTTGTTCGGATGTACGTCCATAAATAACAGATAATAAATGATTTTCTGCACATTGTTCAGATTGTTGTTGGCACTTACAAAGGGCATTGCCATGCCAATGCAGATGAGGATGCCCCAGCCGCCGTCGGGTGCCACCAGTTGGTAGGACTTCAATTTGGGCCGTAATGCTGTCGCCGTCATCTTAGCTGCTCGGATACCGTGGGTTGAGTGATCACATTGTGGGCATTATCATTGGCATTAGCAGTTAGATAGCACCTGACAGTAGCAATTCGGTTTTATAACGATGTCTCATGTAAGCCCTAAGAGTACATCTGATTAGATTAATGAAAGACATTTATTCAACTGTGCATTGCATCCCACCAGCGGAGATGTTGCCAACTTCCGTGCCAAGCCCCATTTCTACAATGAATATCTGTTTTTGAACAATGTATTTTTGAGATTTCCTTCGCAAAAAAGAAAAAAGAAGAAAACGCATTCAAATACAGCCTCCAATTGTTGGTGACAACAACTCTCTAACGGCGCATAGAGAGGCCAACTGTTCCGTCCTCGTCTCCGACTGCAGTTGTCAACTGACAACTGAAATCCCAATGAAATTTAGTGCCAGTGCTTCACTGATTTGTTTTCAGCATTTAAATAGAAACGTCCCTCGACGTCACATGTAATTTATTCATATTTAAATTTACTCTTCACGCATTTCTCACATTTGTTTATTTTCCTCGCCAATTTTATGAGGGGCCACTAAATTGTGGCCAAGATCGTTGTAAATTTCCAACTGTAACTGTAACTCTGTGTAACAATATAATTATTGCAGCATTGCGATACAGAAAGAGACAGTGATTGCTCGCACAATTGTTGATTTCTCGGAAATATTTGTGTTATCTTTAACCGTTTGCTACCTACCCACTTAAGTTGATATTCTTACCCTTTTAACATGATATGCGACTAACGGATATAAGGCCTTCTAATTGTAATTAGAGAATCGAGGTTTATTTGATCATATATATGTATGCATAAAACCATTGGCATAGATTGGGCACATTTCAATTGTTTCAATTACCATTTCATGGTACTTCAAAATTTGAAATAATAATGGGAGCAGTAAATTTTCGTATCTCTCATATTGTCGTCAATTGATTGTGAGTATTGATTCATTATATCTTTTAATTGCTTGTAATGGAACCTAAAAGCTTATTATGGTTTTTGTGGTGAATATTTTTCAATTTATTGTTAATATTCGAAAAGAATTAAATAGAACAGAAATCAAAGAAGACCAAGTTTCATCAAAGTCGTATCCCATCTGAGAGAAACTACTAAACTGCAAAGAAATTGATCGAAGCTCTTTAAATCAGATCTGCGACCATCACAGAACAACCACAATAGTTAATAAATGTATATTTTTCTTTATTATATCACTTTATTTAAATTTCATACATATATACGTAGTAATACATGTAATATGTGTGTAACGCTACAATATCTGCAATGCATATCCAAAAGATAACATTTTCTTAACGTAATTATACATTATTATATATATATATATATATATTTATATTTAAAAAAAAAAACAAAAATAAAATTCTATGCACCCCTTTAAGTACATGTGTGGTATGCGTATTATTTGTTAACGGTTTCAGCTACTACGACTACCAGTAGAACTATAACTACAACTACTACCAGCGGTGGTGGCATGGTGTGGCATGTCCGTACAGTGGTCCCCCTACAAATAGTTAGCTACAAAGTTTTCTCTTTCTTTTTGGTCATGGCATCTACTATATAGACAGCATTAGTTATTGCTTTCCGATTGTGTCAGTTTAGCATTCGTATATGCTACTATCTTACAATAAGGCATTTTAACTCAAGTCTGGCAAAGCAGTTATCGCAATACATTTATCAAATTTCATCTACAACGAGTTATGCAAATCTTATATTTGTTTGTACATATATATATATATAAATATATTTTATAATGTAGTCGTCTGCCGTTTTATTGGCCTTATCAAAATATCTAAGGCAGATTTCATCCTTTATTTGTAATACATATCTCTGGGTTGGGATTATGTTTGTTTGCTGTGGGTGGATTGGTTTGTTTATCTATCGCTGTCCCTCTCTACTACATTATTCTTTGCATTACCTCTCAATTTGGCAACCTCTTGACCCCTTGGGGATGTGGGGAATGGTTGTAATATAGGCATTTGCTTTCCTACTAGCTTCACAAATATTCCCGTTTGGTTATGTGAACAATGTTTCAACATAACTTTCATGCAGTTTACGCATTTCACTCAACTTGGCATTAGCCACTAAGCATTCAAAATATTTTTTGTACATTTTGTACATTTTGTACACTTTGTATGCTTAGTGCTTTAACTAAATTTGTGTATATGTTTGTGTATATAGGTCTAGGTATATAGGTATATATGTAAATAGGCATATAAATTGCTTGTTGGCAAATTGATAAATCAATTTAAATTCCAGTTACACATTCGTTCGTTTATTTAGTTGTATATATATATATATATATATATAGATATATATCCATATAAATATAGATAGGTAGGTAGGTAGTGTATGTTGGGTATTGTTTTTTTTTCTTCTGGTTGTTGCTTAATTTCAAAAAGGTACATTATATCAATTTTAAAGCCAGTTTTGTTATTTTTGCTTTGATGCCTTGTTGTTCATAATAAGGTTTCATACATATTTTGACATATGCTTGTCCTTAAATATCTAACTTATCAACTATCTTTGAACTATCACATACAAGTTCATACAATAAACAAAAAAGAGAGAGAGAGAGAGAGAGAGACAGAGTGAGAGAGAGAGAGAGAGAGAGAGAGAGAGAGAAAATAATAATAGAGACATGTTATACTTAGAATTATGAATGATATCAAGAATTAATTGTTTACTTGTTCCGATATATCGAACTAAGGAAGAAAACCGGCGAATAGAACCACAAACAAAGCTAAGTTTAATACACAATTTTTTCAGGAGGTGTTTGGGGGTTGCGTTGCATATGCTTTGTATATGTATATGTATATGTATATGTATATGAAGCAACCGTTCTATTCACGAACAAAACATAAATTGTTTATGGATATATATATATATATATATATATATTTTTTTTTTTTTAGTTTCTGTTCCTCTCATTTTTGGTTGCATTCTTGATCTTGATAAGTAGTAAGCACACAGAGTCAGTAAACTAAGAATGATTGCTGCTGGGCTGATCGGAACATTCACTTTATGAATTTCTAATTGCAAATAAGGTAAAGTTTTAGGTACATAATCTATCGAAGTAATTAAGTAATAAGTAGTTTGCATTTAGTTTCAGTTGAATAATGAGTTCGATCGATGTAATTAATTATATGCATATCTGATAATCCTCTCTTGATCTCTTTGGCCATATATATATATATTACAGCTTGGCATCCTTTCTTGCCGTTTCCGCCGTTGGTGCTTCTCGCGCTGCCGTTCCCGTTGCCGCTGCCGGTGCCGGTGCCGGTGCCGCTGCCACTCCAGATTCAGTTCCAGCTGCTGCCGGTGTATCCTGTGTGGGCATCTGCTGTGCCGCATCGCCAGTGCGGCGACGTGATTGGACAAACTCCACCAGATACTCAATGCTCCAGGCCAGAGCACATATCATGATGCAAACACTCTGAGCGTGTATACAAATCGGATAACTCTCGCTCACATCACGAATCAAACCTGGAACAGAAATGATAAATGCAATTAGAGTTTAGAGATACGAGTCCAACTTAAGTCGATGCAAGGACAACCGACTCACCAATCAATGGCCCAAAGCTGATCACAAATACAGCCTTGCCAACCAGATGCCATCCAAAGGCCGATGGCAGCTTCTCCAGCGAACAATACTCGGAGACGGTCAGTGTAAAATTGCTCAACGCTGAGCCACGGAAAAAGCCGCAAATCGATAGCCAGATCATAAGCTGATTCCACTCCGTTTGCTCGGCCATAACTGCACACAAAGAAAGTAAAATAATAAATAATAAATAATAAATAATAAAGATATAAAATATGTTGCGGGTAAACCGTTCAGATATCTATGTATCTACTTACTGGAACGCGTGAGTGCCACAAAAATGATCGAGACCAAGAAGATGGTGCGTTTCCTGATCGTCGTCCTGTCGAACAGTGGCGGCAGGACAATACGTGCAGCAATATCCGTAATGGCCGTTATCGATAGACAGTAGGCGACGTCACTCTTTGAGTAACCGAGATTGGCAAAGAAGAAGGGCGTCACCATTTTGAAGTTCATTTCGGCCACATAGAAAATGGAGAGGCCAAACAGCAGATTGAGAAACATCTTGTCCTTGAGCATGGCAATGTCCAGCAGATCGGCAAAGCGACGCCAAAAGCCGGTCTTCTTCTTCTTTGCCTCCTCATCGGTGCGCTCCGATTGCTGTTTCTCATCCTCGGTGGGTTTCATTTTGATGAAACTATCGCGATGTCCACCCAAAATGCTGCCAGTGGCTGTGCCAACGCGCCTCAGTTCGCGATCATTCCGCTCGAACTCATCATCGCCCGTATTCAGATGCACTTGCAGTATGGAGCCAGTGAAGTCCATATACGATAGATTCGATGTGACAGATGCCTTCCGGCACCGGACTATCGTTGTATTCACCTCGGCCTGTGATGGATAACCGCCGCTGCCGCTGCCCACGTCCGCGGATTGGACACCAGCCAGGGACATGATGCGCGGAAATGTTGGCCGTTTGGTTAGGCCCAAACGGGAGCCGTTCATTGTGTTCATTGCCATCTCGGAGTAGTTTTTGCGCATCGATTGATGGTTGTGTGAATGATGGTTGTGTGAATGATGCTTGTTAAACAGCAGAGTATTCAGCTCGGGCAGTGCATCCTCCTCGTTGCCATCCTCTTTGATCACCTTAAATGAGGGCGGCGCATTCGCTGCTGTACCGCCGCCCGGCGTTCCAAAATTCATTTGAGGTTGTGGCGTCGGCAGCGCCGATATACAAATCAGTTCCTCATCGTCAAATTCCTCCTTCATGTGCCATTTGACCGGTTGCAGGAGGACGGAGCCAACGATGGCATTCAGTGCGACGCCAGACAGCAAGAGGACCGCACCCCGAAAGTCATAGCACTCGAGCAGGATGCGCACCAGCTGCGGCATTATCAGCATACCCATCGCTGTGCCCGCCATCGATAGACCGACAGCCTGGCCGCGTTTGTACTTGAAATAATGATTCAATGCCACAAATGCCGCCGACGTGGACAGACCGACGCCAATGCCATTGATCACACCATATGTGCTGAGGATGTGGGCCATCGTGTTCGCCGATGAGGTTAGCGCCAGTCCCAGGCCGCACAGCAGGGAGCCAGCGATCGCAACCTTGCGATAGGAGAACTCCTTCAGCAGCGGACCCACAAACAGGCCCGAGAAATTCATACACACATCCATCGTGCTGATTATCACCGCGGCGCCCGTGGTGCCCACATTCAGATTTTTGAGCGTGTCTCCAAACAGCAAGCCAAAAGATGGCTCAATCGACCGCGTTGCCAGCTGCAAAACAAAACAATTATGTGTGAAACAGGACAGTTTTCAAAATTGTAATCAGTGTTATAATCGAGCTATTATTTGCAGCAATCAAATCAAAACTTTACAACGACGCAGTTGCATTGATTGATGATTGCATTGACCTTACACCATTTTGGTCTAGGACCAACTATAAGTCGCATCAGACATCAGACATCAGACAAAACGTTTTAATTTTGTGCTATGAATCATAAGTACATTGCTCTTATGTGAGGAGAGTTCGCACCAAAAATAAAACAAAACGTTTTCTTTTGTTTCGTGCGTTTTTAATTATGTTTCGCTGTCAATGATTGTCTTATCTCATGGTCAAAAAACAAAAAAACCAAAAATAAATATATATGTATACATATATGTATATCGAAATTTTTTTCTATCGATGTAAATCAGGTGTGCATTGAATTTATTTGTATTTAGTGTTTGACTGAAAAAAATCCGAATCACATAAATAAAAAATTTTCTAATCTAAGACGATCGAGATTTCCAGTTCCTGTTTATTATATAGGAAGAACATATATGAGTATATTTTTGTGAATGTGCGACTAATTTATGTATGTACGTAAGTAAATGAGTCGAGCAACTGCATATATTACAGATTGAATGAGACGGAAAGCAATTTGACCAACGTACAACTTGACGCAAAAATATATACCTGATATATGACCTTAGCCCGCTTTTTATGTTGGCCAATTGATTGACGCTAATCGGCAAATAAATTATAATCAGCCAATTGGATGGGAAGCATTAGCCATCAATAAAACTAAAGCAAGTAGAGGTGGCAACGTCATCGCATTGATTCCCATCCGTTATCAACAGCAGCAAATAAGACCAAGTGAGTAGACAGTCAGTCCCCATAAATAATACCCACACACACACACACACACACACACACACACACACACACACACACACACACACACGCACACACACACACACACACACGCAGTATTCTGTGCTCTTTTGATAGTGGTTTGTTGCCTAGGCAGAAGTTTTGGGGTTTCTATAATTGGTCGCACTTTGATTTTGTCCACTCGCATGTGATCGAGCCATGGCAAAAGCTGATTCGTACTCTCTTCCGCTCCTTATCAGGGCAAACAATCTCAACATACTGACATACAGTGTCTCACAGCTCAAAAGACTCAGTGTCTAGCAAAAAATTTAAAGTGCTATAAGGTTTAAACAAAGAAACGATCGCAAAATGTTTAAATGCCAATTTGTTTAATGTTATATCACGTTTGAAAAATAAACTTTAGTTTTTATTAAAATATTAATTAATTAACGAAAATAAGTCAAAAACTGAAAACATGTCCAAAATGCATGTCAAAGCTCATTTGACTCAGTCTTAGAAAAGTAACATATTTGGCGTATAAAAACTTAAATAAGGATGTTAATACTTAGTATGATATCCTTTAGCCTTAATAACTTCCCCTAACCTATTATTCATGGAAGATACCAGCTTCCGGGTTGTTTCTGGACTGATTTTGCTCCCCTCATCCAGCAGAGCATTCTTGAGGTCGGATCTGTGATTCCGGATGTTATTTTTGAGCAGAGCCCACAAATTTTAAACAACATTTAAATCTGGAGACTGGGCCGGTGGAATTATCATGTGGGGGCAGTTCCAGATAAGCCAGGACTATACTAATCCGAACTTATGCTTGGCTGTTGTCCTGGTCGTTTTCGTGGTAGAACCGGAAAGTTCATCGGATTCCTAGCTTCTCGGCACTTTGGATTAAATTTTCCTGTAATATATTAAAATACACATTCTTGTCCATTGTTGTTTCAATAAACACCAAATTTCCGACGCCGGTTTCCGAGATAGATGCCCATACCATGACACTTCCTCCGCCGCGCTTCACTGTCGCCTTTAGGATTTTGGGATTCAGCTCGGTATTGGACTGTCGCCAAACATAATTCCGTCCGTCCGAGCCAAAAATTTTGAATTTGGGCTCATCTTCAAATATGAATGTGTTCCAGAACTCCAAATCCTTGTCCAAGTGGGTTTTGGCGAACGTCATCCTAGTCCCTTTATTTTTTGCGCTTATAAAGGGCTTCTTCCGTGGTACTCGGGCATTAAAGTCATGGTTGCGCAGAACCCGGCGCACAGTTTCCACACTGCACTTTTTCTCCATTTCATCCTGCACCTGTTGAGTCAGTTTTGGAGCCGATAGCTTGGGATTTGCCCTTATTTTCCTGATGATCCTCCGCTCTTCCTGGTCGGTGAAAATCTTGTTTGATGCCTTTCTGCCCTTGTCCTCTGTCCGATTTTCGTCGACGAAGCGCCGAATGATGTTGGTCACAGTTGATTTGTTTAGATTTACCATTTTAGCTATTTGGCGATGTGGGACATTCACATCTTGAAGTGTTCCAGGATGAGATTCCGTTGGTCAATAGTAGTCCATTTGCCCATAGTCCTTGTTGGCTGGTTGCACACGAGATGCAGGATATAACTAAACTGACTACGAAGGATTGGTCTATTTATACCGAAAATAATCAACCTGGCGTAAAAAATCCGGGTTTTATGGCACCCAGGTGTCCATAACGCCCCTGGTCCAAATTCTATGTGACCATAAATTAAGGTACTTTTTTACATAACCCGGCCTAGCCGGTGGGAAAACCCCAGTTTATTGGGATCATATATTCATTATGGTGGTTAATATATGTACCTGCCATCGGTCTTTGGAATTTTTGAAAAATATTCGATAATTAGATTATGGCAGGCAATTAAATTTCTTGCTAGACACTGAGTCTTTTGAGCTGTGAGACACTGTATATGTACATCGATATTTTTTTCTATCGATGTAAATCAGGTGTGCATTGAATTTATTTGTATTTAGTGTTTGACTGAAAAAAATCCGAATCCCATAAATAAAAAATTTTCTAATCTAAGACGATCGAGATTTCCAGTTCCTGTTTATTATATAGGAAGAACATATATGAGTATATTTTTGTGAATGTGCGACTAATTTATGTATGTACGTAAGTATCTAATTAGTTAAAAACGTGTCTGGCAAGCAATGTAAATGAGTCGAGCAACTGCATATAATACAGATTGAATGAGACGGAAAGCAATTTGACCAACGTACAACTTGACGCAAAAATATATACCTGATATATGACCTTAGCCCGCTTTTTATGTTGGCCAATTGATTGACGCTAATCGGCAAATAAATTATAATCAGCCAATTGGATGGGAAGCATTAGCCATCAATAAAACTAAAGCAAGTAGAGGTGGCAACGTCATCGAATTGATTCCCATCCGTTATCAACAGCAGCAAATAAGACCAAGTGAGTAGACAGTCAGTCCCCATAAATAATACCCACACACACACACACACACACACACACACACATACACACATACACACATACACACATACACATATCAAATATATATTTATATATATATATATGTATGTATATATTTAAGTTGGTATCAATGCGATAGATATATCAGTGCACTTGAAGTTGTCAATTTTGTCGTGGCGACGTCACCATTCCTTTCTCTCTCTCTCTCTCTCTCTCTATTTGTCTCGCTCTCTCTCTCTCTCTCTCTCTTTCCCTCTCTATGTAATCACGCAATTCAATGTCGTCCATTATACGTACATATGTATATGTATATCACGATTGTATGCCTCCCAAAAATGTAAGCTCGACGGCACTGATGTCTCTTTGGGAGCTTTACTACTTCCTCTCTCGCACTCTCGATCTTTTTGTCTGATAATTCATTTGTATTCACACCTAGTTTTATATTCAAGCAAATAATCCAAGTGCAACACTAGTCTTACAGTTATATTTTTGCCATTGATTCAAACATAACAAACATAATCTGAACGAATTTCCATTTGAATGTCCGTTAAAGAAAAATAAGAGGTATCCAAATAATACCTACGTATGAAAGCCACCAAATGGTTCAATTCAAACTCGATCAGGACAAAGAGCTGTCTATAAAGTTCATTATATATATATATATAGATATATATATACTACAATTCACTCAGTTTTAAACCAGTGTTAATGAAACTTGTCCTATATCCGTTTCATTGCTGCGGGCAGTGCATGCGTCGGATCGAATGTCTATAACATATAGTTGCCATAGGAATCATTCGTAGACAAAAACTTACGTAATGTGCACCGTTGGCATTTGGCATTGGAAAAGTCGGTCGGATTTTTAAATGTATCGTGAAATTTAAATTCCCCTCCAATTTGTCTGTTATCAATATTTCAATACTATCGATTGTCCTTGTGGACTGACAATAATCCTCACGCTTCGCGTTACTGTTACATATGCTTCTCAATTGTCGCAATGAAGTACTTTTTGATGCATTTTTGTTGCTTGTCGCGTATAACCTTTAACAGGTACTCGAATATTAAACTGGTTATTTTTGATGATAATGACGATTGTTCCTGAAGTGCTTTATTTGTGCTTTTGCAAAACACAATTATTATTGATTTGGGCTCTTATTGATTTTTGTATTCGCCTTTATCGCTTTTCATTTCACTTAAGTCAACCCACTTCCCCGCACCACCCCCTCCCCAATACCTCGCCCCTTGGTGCTAGATATTTATGGGCGCTTCATTCAAACCGTTAATTGCTTATAATTGAATTATCACCAATCATAATTGAAACAAGAAAATGGGGTAGGCAAAACAAAAAACAAAAAACAAAAAAAACAAAAAAACAGTAAAAAAAATAAATAGAAAAAAAGAAGAGGAACAACAACAATAAACACGCGCTCCATTAATGATAGGGAATAAACGATCCCTAAATATCACATGGCACACACACACACACGCACACACACACACACGCACACACACGCACACACACACACACACGCAGTATTCTGTGCTCTTTTGATAGTGGTTTGTTGCCTAGGCAGAAGTTTTGGGGTTTCTATAATTGGTCGCACTTTGATTTTGTCCACTCGCATGTGATCGAGCCATGGCAAAAGCTGATTCGTACTCTCTTCCGCTCCTTATCAGGGCAAACAATCTCAACATACTGACATACATACATACATTTTCGTGTATCGATTATCGATTGTATTCAGAAATGTTTGATCCAATTATATTTATATATAGGATATATTAATTGTTGTTTGTGTGTATGATCACATCAGTGTCTGCACTTGTAAATCAATTTTATTACATTAAATCAACCGTTTGCTGCCTTAACATAACTAATCGATAAGGATCGATAACCGATAACATTAAAAGCAAACAATTCAAGTCATATATAGTTGGAATAAAGGGTATATCCGCGTCGAGACTTGTTGTTAACTTGTTGTCTGTGATCATATGATCTAGATTCCAATTAGGACTTCCACAAATTAACTAGTCGTTTAACCAAACTTTGATCATTCTATTCACACATTGCACATCACGTTAGGCTCCATCTTATTTTGTAATGTGCAAATAAATTAGCTTAGCCATTATTTTGAGGAAATTCTCATTTTCGAATTTGGATTTATTGGCATTGCTATTTGCAATTTGCGCGTTGCGGTTTTTAGCACAAAACAGCAAAAGACAAACAAAGCAACAAATGTATGGAAAACATGAGAAATAAATACAAACGATTGAGTTGAGTGCCCCACAAACTGAATCGGAATCCGATTCAGATTCGGAATCGGATTCGGAATCGGAATCGTAATCATAGCCGTTACTCGTGAGCTGTAAATGATCTAAATAAGCTTTTGATTCATATTTATTGCACCCACTGTGCTTGTTTGCGTTGCTCATTTGCTCTGAACACAAATACCATGCAAAGCTATCTATAGCTGATGAAAAGGGGCGTTCGGGTGGTGCTGGTGTCGGTGGGTACTCTCGACTTTTTTGTATATTGAACAACTAGACAACGCTCGTTTTATTATCTATTTGCAAACATTTGTGCAATATTTGCCAATCGAATTTACAAGCGGTGCCCGCTGGCAGACTCAGTGGCTTAGCGTGATTGTGTCGATGGTATAAATTCAAAAATTGACATAGATAAGGCCCAATGAAGGAAGGTATATATACTTATATACATATACACAACACATAGCCTAGCCAGACACATTTTTGACTCATTATCATTACCAAAGTCTATAAGAATCGATTATTGAGAATGGGACTCAGTTTCAAAGCTTGGCGTCATCATCATCATTCGTTGTATACCTTTTTCAATTATAAGTTACGGATAATTATTGTAGGTTCTCCAGTTTAGCTGTTAAGTTAAGTCACGTGTTTCGTGTTTCACTGTGACTGCGACTGTGACTGTGATTGTGATTGTGACTGGGGCTCCTTTCTGTGTATACTTTTAAAGAGGCTATCATAAATTTGTCGTGATGCTTGTAACGCACTGTGCAAAAACAAGTCAAACTCAGTTTTGGGGCTATCCAAAGTTATCAAGCTGCACAAAGCAAATTCCTCACATCATCAGCTGTTATATTCAGTAGAGGGTATTTACTATTCGCCCATGGTTATCTTTTAGCTTATAGAATCGCGAGAGGTTCCGCGAAATGTTCCCTCTATTTGCCAAGTTAGTTAGCTGTGCTTTTTTTGCTTTTGTTTTTTTGTTTTTTTTTGTTTTTTTTTTTGTTTTTTTGGCACGTAATAGAAGGTTATGTAATAAATATATGTATATGTATGTACATATGTTGTATATATGAATTTTTATTTCTGTTTCTGTTTTCTGTGCAGAACACATGCTGTAATTTAATATTAATTTTAGTTTGGGGCATTTCTGCATGGGACACTGATCACCCCCAAGTGAATGACTCATACAACAAGCAACAATAATAAATATATCTCTAATATGGATTTCATTTGACTGCTGGCAATTCACAGTTGGCAATCATATAATATAATGAAAACAGATGCGGTTCAGGTTTTTCCAAATATAATAAGTAAAAACTTGTGAACACATTCGAATATGAATCAACTTTTCGCAGTCTTTCAAATTGGTCACAACTGAAACGACACCAAAGCAAAAGCAAAAGCAAATGCCCAATTTTTGATAATGTTTTCCTCCCTTGGATGAATGCTGCATTTAAATTTTGATAAATTCAAGTTTGAACTCGACTCGAGTCGTGTATTTTTGTGGCATACCTCGACAACAACAAAAAGCGTTCAATCTTCGATATTATCACGCGCATGTATGTATGTCAAAGGAAACACGAGCAAGCTTCGTGGTCGGCTAGAGCATTTCAACAGTTATCTGTGCAACACACACACACACTCGCAGACACACACACACTATATTGAATTCTTAGCAACGGCTTTGCCTATGTCTGACATCTGTCAACTGTCGTCTGTCGCCTGTCGTCTGTCGTCTGTCGTCTGTTGTTGTCTGTCCGTCTGTCCGTCTGCCGCCTTAGATATGGGCATTAGTCACTTTGATGTTATTTGTGCTGTGCAACATTTGTCGTTATCAGTTTGTTGCTTGATGAGATGACGTCGTCCGCTCAAATGTCGTTAAGTCACTGTGAATGGCGAATGGGGGACTGAGGGACTGAGGGACTGGGGGGGGTGGACTGGCCACGATGACGTCGTCGTGGGGCCAAGTAAGTTTTGAGTGGTCTCCCTAAATCAAGCTTGAGTGAAAAACGGACATTGTCGTTCGTGTCCTCAAAGTCGTCATCATTATTATTGTTGTTGTTGTTGTTGTCGTCTATTGATTTCCCATTAAGTTGTGCGTTGCCTTTTTTATAATTTACAACTCCAAGTGATGTGTTGTTTATTTATTTTTTTTTTTTGTTATGTTACGTAACGCTGATCCATCTCAAGGCTTGAATATGCATATATTAATGAGCTGGAACTCAGTTGAATTGAGTTGACATGCTCAACTTTAACAAGCTTAAGTCTGCCCTGCTAAACATGTTGGAACATGTTGGAACATGTTGCTCCGATGGGAGCAATCGCTGTTTGCTGTTTTTCTCTTTATAATTGAAAAGTCTTTTTTGGAATAGTTGGTATATTTTTATATATATATATTTTTTAATTAACTCATTTGCGAGAGTACAAAATCTTCGGTGTATTCAGTCGTGTTTGTATTTATTTTTTATTTTTAATTGAATTTTTTTTTTAATTTTTGGTGAGGTTGGGCATCTAGTTTGTGTCTCTGTAAAGTAGTAAAACCATCTAGTCTCTGTCCTCCCAAGAAAAAAATATTCAAATGAATATAGTTTGTCGTATCATCATTCAAAACTGTGGCACAGACAGACGAAAAGGGTGGTGGCTTCAATTGGGTTGGCTTTACTGTTTCCCTGCTGTAGCAGGCACAGCTCATTTCTATTTCTATTTCTATTACTATTACTATTACTATTTCTATTTCTATTTCTATTTCCATTTCCATTTCCATTTTGGTATTTTCGTTATTTAAGGGCGCGTTCTGGAAACGTTGCGCAACTGTAAGCAAAATGTATTTAAATATTTACAAGTTGTGTAAGTTGTGTAAAATGATTTACAGTTGAAAGTCGTCAAATATAATATTGTACGATGCACGAATAAATCTTCTTATATATATATATATATATATATATATATATATATATATATATATATATATATATATATATATATGTTTTGTTTTTCATCGCATTCATCGCGTTCCGTTCAATGCCTTTTTACGGTTCAATATTTGGTGTTCTGACTTTTGCTGCCCTGCGGCCGCCGCAATTTATTCATAATTAAAAGCAAATTTGCACATTTCACTTGAACGAGTTTCTCTCAATAATAATACGCTTTAAAATTGAGAGTTATATCCCCAGCACCCCCTCAGTTCCTCCCGCCGCCCGCAGTCAGTCATCTTTTGTTGTGTTTTTTTTCTTTCGAATTCATTAGCGTTAATTGAAAAATGCGTTTTGCTTAATGGCGGAAATTTGAGAGTAAATTAAGAAAGGGGCAACACGAGAAGGGGTCTTTGAAGTGGAGACGATTTGCGGTTGTCTCTGAGATCGATGTTAAATAAATTTGAATTGAATGTGTTTGTTGTTTTTTGTTTGCTGTTTGCTGTTTGCTGTGTGTTGTGTGACGGCAATTGAAGCAATTAACTGTGAAGTACATTTCACAATAGATATTATAGAAAATGAATGTGAATGTGAATGTGAATGTGAATGCGACTGGGTGACTGCTGCTTGTGGCTGTCAAACATTTCAATTAAAATGTCGACTCTGGGGCGATGCCAGTTGACCATTAAAACAAACAACAAACAACAGAACATCAAAACCGAACTGAACTCGGCTCGAATTCAACGCTCCAGCGGATGCCTGAAGAGATGGATGAACGCCCGATGAAGACAGGGGCGAGGGTGAGGGGTGAGAGGCAGAGGGGGTGGCTCACTCGCGTTTCGCATGATCACAATCATGTGATTTACCCATATATGCGTATATATATATATATATATATATACATTTATATATATATAAACTTTCAGTTACAGCTACAGTTGATTATGTGTATAATTGCAAGTGATCGTCAGCCGATCAGCTTGTTGTGCGTGGTGTGTGTGTGTGTGTGTGTGTGTGGACTGCAAACAAGTTTTGGCAGCAGGAAACAAACACAAACACAAACACAACAACAAGTTGCAACACAAAGTCACGTGAGCTCAAACGTCGGCATCAGCTGCTCTCGTTAGACGATGAGAGTGGGAAGGGGCGAGTGGCGAGTGGCGAGGGGGTTGGGGAGGTGGCACACTGTTTATGCTAGTTTGTGATTATAGTGAAAGAAAAAAAATAACAAGCACACCGAATGTGAAATACGCTTACAGAACGACTCCATTGAGCACGCTGAACTATTAATTGAAAGAATCTCGCAGTAAATATAAATATATATGTAGATATACACAGATATATAAGTACATCGATATTTAGATACATATTTAGATAACGTATGACAAAATGAGTATACCCTCTGGCAACAACAAGAGCAAAAACGAGTTTGGCAACAGTTGCCACGGCCAGCAAGCCCCGTTGTATTTTTTGATATTGTTTTTATGTTGTCGTCACTTCTGTGTGTGCTTTTGACTATTGACTATTGACATTGATTGAAGCTCATTGCGGTTGGCAACAGCCCCCCACTCAGCAGCAACAGCAACAGCAACAGCAGCAGCAGCATCGGTAGGAGGATGACAGATGAGAGATGAGGAGGCAGCAACCATTTACTGGTGTAGCAGAGAGTCTTGTCTTGCACAGAAACTGGTTACAATCTACGCACGTGCTGCCATTTGAGCCCAGCTGAGCCGCTTGGTTGGCTGCCCTCCAGCTAAGAGCAAAATCGGCAACATCAGATAGACATACACTCAGCAAAAACAATCGCGCAAAAAAAGGAAATAATAGAAGAAAAAAATAATATATGTAAATATATATAGAGTTTAGCTAAACTCTGATCTAGAGTTGTCATAGTTGTCACTGAAATTAAGAGAAGAAAAACACCGGTTTTTAGAAAGAGACACAGCAGCAACTTTCCTTTTTTAGAAATATAAATTTTTCTCAGTAATACTGTGAGTGATATAAACAGAATAGCGAATTTCTGAGACTAAGGTCGATTTTGTTTTTGTTTTTCTGAGTGTACAGACATACACTTAAACGATCGTACCATCGGTTTATTGAACGTCTGTCTGTCTGTCTTTCTGTTTGTCTGGCTCGTGAATTTGGCATTAGTATCAATTTTAAATGTGCTCGAATTTGATTGTTGCTTTTGTTGCTTGTGTTGCTTTTGTTGCCGACTCCTTTTTAGCACTTGTAAGTTGTTATGTTTAGCTCAACTTAGCAACAATTTAGTGGCGCACACTTTTGCTGGCAGACCTGACCTGGCCGGTTGCAAGTGCTTATTTTTGCAATTTTGTATTTAATTTAGCATTTACTTGTGAATGCTATTTGCTCAGCGATTATAACCAGCTAATCGATGCTGTTTAGTTCGATTGAAGCATTAGCAATCCAGCTAACTTATTAGATCCACACTGAATTAAATCTCGAATAAATTCTCTTAGTGACAAAAACAAAAAAAAAAACAGTTGAGCGAAAGTTTTATAATTCACATTCAGCATTCGTTACTTGTAGTGGCAATTTGGTGAATGTATCTTCAACTCTTTTGGTATATCGTAACAGTTTCTATATCCTACAAATATTGGTTCAATCGGTCTATAAGTTCAAGATACGGAATTCTATTCTGAAAAGTTTGCATGTTTCTTTGTATATAACAGAGTAACAGGGTATCTCTTAGTTTAACAGTCGCTCCTCTAGAATTACGATCGTCTGTTTCTGTAATTTATTGATAAAAGTTAATTGCTACCGGTTTTCTTCGAAAGTAGCTTAATATATATGTGCCTGTTTAAGGGAAAGAGAAGCCCCAAAGCGTATCTGAAAAAAATAAAGTCCAAATTATAAGGCCATAAGTAATTGAAGCTTAAACGATCCCGTACAAGCTAACAAGCTTTGCAATTATGACGTTTCTTGTGTATTTTCCACTTTTGAATTGAATTTCATGTCGACTAATTACGTTCAAGAAATTCAGCACAGATAAATGCTCAACTTGAAATCTGAAATGCAATTATGGAACGAAATAGTTTCAATTGCGGAAGTTCACTGATTCGTGAACGGGCTCAGAAGGTAGAAAGGTATATGGATATGGTATGGATGTGTATGCAGTCAAACTATGCGCATATATTTTTATACTCTTTCCGGTATATATTTGTAGTCCTTTCAGCTCTTTCAACTTTCGATTGGCGTACGTTCGAATATGGTAGCAATACAGTTACATAAGTTCTATAAAAAGTCGCATTCAACAATGTTTCTAAAGTGGATGTAATATTAATGTTGAAGCTTAAGCTTTGATGTTATATATGTATATCCACTTATAACATTATTTAATAATGTTATTATTTATATATTTTTTGAAATACCCAACAATGATTGTGGAAAAAACAAACTTTGTATTAAAGTTGTTTTTTCTGCCTTTGTGACTTCATCGAGAGCAACTCGCGTCTATAAATAATATGGTTATGGTCTACTATTCATTTTAACGAATTGGCCTAATTGGCGATTCGGTTGACTGTTTGTTTGGCTTGTGTCGAACGACGGATTAGATATGTGCATATATATGTTAAGGCGACTCACTTTTGGTTATCACATCATCGTAGAACGAGACGCGTACCAAGGTGCTAATCGGCCCCTTGATCGTCGATAAGAAAGCCAAAACCAAAATCAAAAAAAGCACAGCAACAAAATTAGCAACCAAATCAATGACGATATTTGTTATTTTGCTTGAATATTGCTAAATTGGCGCAACGACAGACCGATCGGCCATTATTTATTGTAGTACTTGCCAATGTTGAAGAAGAAGCAGAGGAAGCAAGGGAAGCAGAAGAAGGTGCGGGAACAGACGACGCCAATTCCTAAAATAGTGGAAACAGGCAGCAGAGCAACAACTTAAGTTTCAGTATTGACACTGAAACCACAGCCAAAACAATCTCATCGATATAATTTGTGGGTAAGCTAGTCGACATATATATATATATATATATATATATACATATGTACAGACTGCAAAATGATACAAAGTCCGCAAAGTGGGCACAAATTCATCGAATGCGACTCTTGACTACCCTTGCCAGAGAGTGTAGTGCAATTTGTAGTAGGACTTGTGGCATTGGAGATACAATACAATTAATAAAAATAAATATGTGCGATATTCAGTGAAACATATGAAACATAAATATCAAATATCATTTATCGCAAACGTACAGGAACACAAATATATAAAATGTATATGGGTTGATTGGACTCCGGTCTAAAAGGGTATATAGTCTTCTTCTTGTATCTCTTTCGATTTCTTTACCAATTTGTATTGCAAACAGGAAAGTGATATGTTCTTCCTGCTCCCCTCGCTGCCAATTCTAAATGTATATTTGCGCTTTTTATTCCCCGGACCAATTGAAAATTGTATAATTGATTAAAAAGGGTATAATTGAGTTGGGCAACCGTATGTAACAGGCAGTATAAGCCATATATATTTTCTTGATCACGTCTGTCTGCATTTTAGACTTTTCCCAATTTGAAACATAAGCTCTCATTTGCCATATCGATAACTCTTCCTACATTTATCCAATATCGACTAGCGATCACAATTTTTAAAATATGTCCTAAGAATCAAAAACTATAGGTTATGGCTGGAACAGGGTATATGCCGATCGAGCTCTCCCCTCTAGAGCAATCTTACTTGTTAGAGACAAACATTTCGAAGAACAAAATATCAAATGCAGAACAATTGAGAGCAACAACAGAACATGCCTTTCAATTAATTGAAAAAAGAAATAAATGTATATATATATATGTATCGTGATATATGTATGTATGTATGTATCGTGTATATATATATATATGTATATTTATATATATGTTTGCATACCACAACAGGTCAAATATTTGACGTACGTATTTGAACTGTTACGAATTAGTTGGCTCCATATTGGGATTATTGTGTACGATTGCAAAGATTTCACAGATATTTTATAATAACTGCAGCTAATTATATATATATATATATATATATATATATATATATATATATATATATAGTAGTAGATTGTATGCAGTTAATTAATAGAAAATCGAAGCTATACGTTTATTTCCGGTTGAATGCGGCAATTATATGATGAGCTCACATGTATGTAGATAGAAGACATACATGGATTTATTTATATATGTATATATTTATATGAATGTATATAATTAGTACATTCGAAATATAGAACAACAATCTATATTGTTTCGCATGCACAAATGATGCGATTTTAATTTTCAAATCTATTTACAAATTCAAAAGCGTTGTAAATAAACATTTTGAGCAGTTTATCGCTTGTTTTTTTTTTTTTACTTATAAAAACTATTTGTCTCTTGATTTTAATTTGCTTTTTACCTGTTACTAAAGCGCTTTAATATGGCAAAATGGTCAATAACTGTTCACATAGCGTCGATTTTAATTAAGATCGAATTATTTAAATGTTTTATAATTGTCTGCAGACAATTCTCTGATAAAACTTTTCGTTTGTGATGCTGTTTTATGTAAATATTAACCATAATATACGTAAATTGTTATCTTGGCTCCAGCCACAGACAAGTTGATCAAATAGGAATTTTTCGATAAGAACTATTAACAAATAATGCGCAAATTGGATTCACCATATATTTTTTTTAAATCTTTAGCAAACTTTGTGCAAATATTTTAGTACTTATAAATACATATATATATATAAATATATATTCTCAACATTAGCTTTCTGGCTATCGATTTTGGGTGTAGGGTATCATAAAGTCGAGCAACCTTTGACGTTCTTTAAGTAATCTTTGTGCAAATATCGCAAAAGTTTCCGAATTTTTGTAACTTATGAAAATCAGTTACTGATTTATATTTATATTGGATACTTATCGGTATCGGAATTCCTTATCGATGCTTAATGTCTCCATTAGAAAAGTTATGAAATTTATGTGTTGTTTATTGGGCACATTGTGCCTGATTGGGTTTCCACATTGTATACGATTTAATTGCCAGTTGCCAATTTGCCTCGTTAATGATTTAAACGCGATTAAAAGTGCTGCAGGCGGCGATAACGGAAAGCAATCCGATTAGTGGGCTAAATAGTGAACACAGGTCTCGGTCATATAATCGACTGATTTGCGATAACGCAACACCTCCTGGCCACCTACACCTACACAATGATGACGTGAATGCGATTTCAAGAATAATTGTGATTCGATAATCGTGATAATGTTAGTGTTTTGGTTTATTGTTGTTGATTTTGTTTGTTTGCTTTCGCTTCGTTTTCCATATTTGTTGTTCTTGTCGCTCTCATTTTATTGATACGATTATTGCTCTCTTTTGGTTTTTGGCTAGAAGCATGCACATTGGGCAGGTTAAAGTGGACATCAATTAAGTTTTACGAGTGTTTTAAACTTTAAGTTGTGCACTAAAATGTCGAAGTATGCCCAAGATTTCTTGCATGATAATAATACTTATCAAAATTGCCAGTTACTTGGCAATTATGCATACATATATACATTATATACATACAGTTAGTTCCTTTCCCAATTGCATTTGCAGTTTAAATATCAACATAATACCTATCGATAAATACATACATCCATTGCTATATATATACGTGTGTAAACAAATAACAAAGTAGTTTTTCGATTTGTATCGCGGTTGTTCTGTCTTTTTGTCAGATCAATCAGATATGAATTAGTAACACCCCCAAAAGAATTGTCTGCATTTAATGAGACAATTTGGTGAATGGATGGACGTATGTTTCAATTATCATATCACACTTGAATCGTCGTTTCATTAAGAATCGATTTATGAATCTGACTGACCCAATTATAGTATTTATATATATATGTACATATAAGATAATCGTGTGCAAGGTTTGTCAATTGGAATTCATATTTAAATTATTCAAGTGGTATTTGCAGTGGAGGGATAACAGTGGAGGTATTTTATTTTGACCTTCCAAAGAGCAGGCTCTCGCTCTCTCACTCTCTCTTAACTAAGTTGAATGCAATGCTTAAGAAATAATAATACCGGATAAATTAAGGATTATTTAGCGAACAAAATGTGTGTGTTAACCACAGGCGGTTGCCAGTTGTCCATCCACAACCGAAAAGTGCCAGCTGCGAAAGGCACAAGCCATGTAATCCTCGTTGTAGTAATTGATCCAATTATCGCAAAATGAGGAATATAGTCATAGTCATATTGGCATTGATTTTGTTATACATAAATAATAGCAGAATAACTGCGACATATGCAATCCAAGCCCAATTGAAGCGTGTAAAAAAAAGCATATGGAAACAACTGTTCCTATACCTAACGGGTAGTCTTCAATAATTTGCTGATATGCAAATCCCGATAATGACGACTAATCTGACAACAACAACAACAAAAGGCAAAGGATAGTACGAATCCGAATTCATCTTATTCTGTGTCATATTCTTTAATGTCATTCTGAGGTGAAATCAGATGTAAAGATAAGACACTCTTTATCAAGGCACACACTACATATATATATATATATACATATATATATAGACATTTATCATCATAAAAGACAAAGTTAAATCTAATCGTAAACCAGTTAACAGTTAATAGCGCCAAACGCAATGGACAATTGGCAAGCAGAACTAACCTATCCTAACTAAACAAAAACCTATGAAAACGAATAACAAGGCTCTAGCAGAGCAAGAGAGAGAGTGTGAGAGACACAGACATACAGAGTACACGACTGAGAGATACCCTGTACCCGAATGTTTATCTATAATTACTACCATTATAACTATACCAATTTGAAAGTATGCACACACACACACAAATAACCATTTTCTAGTAGATAGAAATATATGTGGGGGGATAAATAGAAGATTAAGATTAAAAGAACTTACATTGACCAAACTGACGCCGAAGCAGGCAACCCAACCCCAACCGCCATCGGGTGCGACTTTTCTCGGTGGTTTCGTTGTCATTGTTTTTAGTTAGTTGCTTGTTTGTTTTTGTTTTTATTTATGTTGTTGTTCCTTTTGGTGCTCTTCGCTGTCTGTCTTTCAGTCTTTCTGCGTGTCTCGCTGTGTCTCTGGTGTCAGGTGTGCAGATGCTCTATACCCTCTATATAGAGTGCATAAGCGTGCACATGTGTCTGTGCCTGTTTGTGTATATGTGTGTATAGAATTATGGATATTTTGTGCTTCTTTCTATATGCATGTGTGTGTGTGTCGTCGTCGTCGTTGTCGCCGCTGCGCCTTCTCCGTTGGCCGCTTTTATTTTTGTGTTTTGTTTTGTTTTGCTTTGTTGTTGTTTTGATTTTCGAGCGTTGCGTTGTTCTTTTTGCTTCTTTTTATTTATATTTTCTTGTGTCTTATTCAACCGTTGGGGTTTTTATGGAACGCGGTGGGTGTTGTTATTGTTGTTTGTTTGTTTGTTTTTGCTATTAATTTTTACTTGTCACACACACACACGTACACACACACACACAGCAAGAGAACTGGGAAATAATTTCAAAAACTTGCGACGCTTTGTAAATGTTTTTGTCAACGTTTTAAACACCGTTGTGGATTTTGCTGTTGTGGTTATTGCTGTTGTTGCTGTAGTGTGTATTTTGTACCTTAATACCAAGGTTTTTGTTTTTTTTTTGCTTCTTTTCGATGTAGTTGCTAATTTATTTGTGTTTTTATTTACTTGTTTGTTGCTGTATTTTTGTGTGTTCTGTTTTGTTCAGTTATGTTAATGATGTGAAATCTGTAGAATTATTCATTAGTATGTTGTTCGTTCGGTTTTCAGTTGTAGATTTAAGTTATTCATCCACTGCCTATATCAATTTGTTCGTATTTCGCTGGTTTCTGATTAGTTAGTTTGTTCTGGATGAATTTCTTATCTCAGCGTGCAACGAAGTTTTGCCATGTGTTATTTAAAATTTGTATATATGGTTTTATTTTATATAATATATATAACGCTTTAAAGCTCGTTTCAAAATATTAAATTACAAGGCACGTTTTTGCGATAAAAAAAAACCAAACCAAAAAAAAAAACGAAATTGCGAAAAATGTATTCAGCAACACCAAACAAAAAAAAAAGATTGAAATGGAATATTTATTTTCACTTAGGCCTGTCGTTTTCAAGTTTCACCTTATTTTCCAGCTGTTCTAACTGACTGTTTTGTTTCTTTTTTTATGTTTTATTCCATTGGCTTTCTGGCGTGCGTTGCTGTTGCTGTTTGCCGCCTCCGTCGTTCTCAGCGGTTTCTTGCCGTTTGCTAGCGTG
This sequence comes from Drosophila glabriapex, assembly GCA_035042305.1. Classification (NCBI taxonomy): domain Eukaryota; kingdom Metazoa; phylum Arthropoda; class Insecta; order Diptera; family Drosophilidae; genus Drosophila; species Drosophila glabriapex. The sequence continues at coordinate 16,191,216 of JAWNLN010000066.1, forward strand.
GTCGCTTCGTGCAACGCTATTTATTAAAAACGGGGGTGTTGGGGTTTTGACCGGACTCTCCGCATCTGCTCCGACGTGTTACGCGCGACTGTTCAATCGATACTGACTACTGCCCGTCGACGTCGACATTGCCAACAACTGACTGACTGCCTACCGCCTGCCCGAAGAGCGGCAGAGAGAGAGAGAGAGAGAAAGAGAGCGAGCGAGCTATTGGGAGAGCGAGCAGCAGCAAAACGGACTCGATTGGAGAGAACACATATTGTGCATTACTGTTGCTGCTACTTCTGCGTCTGCTTCTGCTTCTGCTACTGCTACTGCTACTGCTGCTGCTGCTGTTGCTGTTGCTGCGTCAGTGTATGTCAAGATCGCATTCTAATGCTAGAGAGAGCGCCCGGCTGCTCCTCCGGTCACTTTATGTGCCGTGCAGTTAGCTGCCTTGCCTTGTCTTGTCTGCCAGAAGAGCAACCCCAAGACAAAAACCAAAAAAAAAAAAAAAAATTAAAAAAGAAAAAAAAAAACAAAGAAGACTATAAGCAACGTTGACTTTTTGCTGCCTGTGGCTAATTGCGCGTCTGCCAACATTGTTGCTGCTCCCTCGTTTGTTTCTTTGTTTAGGCTTACACACACACACGAACACACAAATATATATGTATAGGAAATACGTGTGTACATATACGGGCATTATTCTATATACACATACAGTGTCTCGCAGCACAAAAGACTCAGTGTCTAGCAAAAAATTTAATTGCCTGCCATAAACAAATTATCCAATATTTTTCAAAAATTCCAAAGACTGATAGCAGGTACATATATTAACCACCATAATGAATATATGATCCCAATAAACTGGGGTTTTCCCACCGGCTAGGCCGGATTATGTAAAAAAGTACCTTAATTTATGGTCACATAGAATTTGGACCTGGGGCGTTATGGACACCTGGGTGCCATAAAACCTGGATTTTTTACGCCAGGTTGATTATTTTCGGTATAAATAGACCAATCCTTCGTAGTCAGTTTAGTTATATCCTGCATCTCGGGTGCAACCAGCCAACAAGGACTATGGGCAAATGGACTACTATTGACCAACGGAATCTCATCCTGGAACACTTCAAGATCGGGATATTCACATCGCCAAATAGCTGAAATGGTAAATCTAAGCAAATCAACTGTGACCAACATCATTCGGCGCTTCGTCGACGAAAATCGGATAGAGAACAAGGGCAGAAAGGCACCAAATAAGATTTTCACCGAACAGGAGGAGCGGAGGATCATCAGGAAAATAAGGGCAAATCCCAAGCTATCGGCTCCAAAACTGACTCAACAGGTGCAGGATGAAATGGGGAAAAAGTGCAGTGTGGAAACTGTGCGCCGGGTTCTGCGCAACCATGACTTTAATGCCCGAGTACCACGGAAAAAGCCCTTTATAAGCGCAAAAAATAAAGGGACTAGGATGACGTTCGCCAAAACCCACTTGGACAAGGATTTGGAGTTCTGGAACACAGTCATATTTGCAGATGAGTCCAAATTCAACATTTTTGGCTCGGACGGATGGAATTATGTGTGGCGACAGCCCAATACTGAGATGAATCCGAAACACCTAAAGGCAACAGTGAAGCACGGCGGAGGAAGTGTCATGGTATGGGCATGTATCTCGGCAGCCGGCGTCGGAAATTTGGTGTTCATTGGAACAACAATGGACAAGAATGCGTACCTCAATATATTAAACGAAAATTTAATCCAAAGTGCCGAGAAGCTAGGAATCCGACGTACTTTCCGGTTCTACCACGACAACGACCAGGACAACAGCCAAGCATAAGTTCGGATTAGTACAGTCCTGGCTTATCTGGAACTGCCCCCACATGATAATTCCACCGGCCCAGTCTCCAGATTTAAATGTTGTTTAAAATTTGTGGGCTCTGCTCAAAAATAACATCCGGAATCACAGATCCGACCTCAAGAATGCTCTGCTGGATGAGGGGAGCAAAATCAGTCCAGAAACAACCCGGAAGCTGGTATCTTCCATGAATAATAGGTTAGGGGAAGTTATTAAGGCTAAAGGATATCATACTAAGTATTAACATCCTTATTTAAGTTTTTATACGCCAAATATGTTACTTTTCTAAGACTGAGTCAAATGAGCTTTGACATGCATTTTGGACATGGTTTTCAGTTTTTGACTTATTTTCGTTAATTAATTAATATTTTAATAAAAACTAAAGTTTATTTTTCAAACGTGATATAACATTAAACAAATTGGCATTTAAACATTTTGCGATCGTTTCTTTGTTTAAACCTTATAGCACTTTAAATTTTTTGCTAGACACTGAGTCTTTTGTGCTGCGAGACACTGTACATAAATTCTTTGTCTTGACCAAGACTGGAGTAGTATTTGTGTGCTAGCTGCTTGTTACAATGTGCACTGGTTGCCTGCTTCTGCTTCTTGTATTTAATGCACGTTGTTCACATTTATCCATTGACTCAGTTGCGCAAACGCGCTCCCTTTTCACACGTCACTCTCTCTCTCTCTATCGCCCTCTCTCTCTCTCTCAACAGACACATGCAATCAGTCATTCTCTCTCTCCTTCCCTCTCTCTCTCTTTCTCCCTTGGAACTTGTTGCTTTGCTTTGCAGATCTGTTGCATATGCGTGTGTGTGCGTGTCACAATGAGAGAGTTTTTGGTGTTGCCAGATGTAGAGTATTAACAGTTCTTAAGGATTTATTTATATTGAATGAATATTAAAGTGTGTAGGTTTCTTTCTTTCATATTTTTTTACTTAATAAAGAGCAAGTAAATAAAGTAAATAATTTTTAACCATGCAAAAAGTTGTTTTATGTGGCTGCTCGAATTTATCGGAAAATGAATGAAAACTGATTAAAGGCAGTGTTATATCCTAATCATAATAATGGGTCGAGTTGGCATGGGAATTTAGAAAGAATACCCGTCGAACTTTATCGGGTTTGCTTTTCTTTATTAAATTCGAAGGAACAACACATATAATCTGCCCATTCTTTAGTTTATTATTATAAATGATGCAAGTGTACATTTTTATTCAAGTTAATTGTCCATGCAGACTTCTTAATTGACAACAACATGCCAAGCTAAATTACAAACACAAATAAATACAATGAAAAACAATAATAATATTAATAATACTAATAAAAAAAATACAACGATTCCGACATTGAGAGACGGATATGGAAATGAACATTGAAAAATTGAACATCAAAATAAAAAAAAAAACGAAATGAAAATGGCACATTGCTCTAAGTGTTGCCTCTCATGTACTACTACGATATACCTATATATATATATATATATTTACATATATATGTGTGTGTGTAAATATGTATCCCACTACTGTCCCCACTGAATGCCCGGACACAGTCAAGCCTCGCTGGCGCCCAACACGTTCAGAGCAAAATACATACAAAACGAAAAACAAAAACAAAGCTCTCAATAAAGAATCGATAATCAGAACACTAAACGCAAAAACGCAAACTAGCCGAAAGCCTTTAGGGTTTCCATGTTGTCGGCAGATTGTTTGCCCCATTTGCTTTCTAATGGGTTGCTCGCTTCAACTTGTTGCTGCCGATCCAGAGCCAATATGTTTGCTTGAATGTGTGTCTGTGTGTGTGTGTGTGTGTGTGTGTGTGTGCATAAACAGCACACAAATCTTCAAGAGACACCTCTTGAATTGCAATTTTGAAGTACGATTTTCACTCGAAATAAATGTAGAAATTCTTGCATTCCAAAAGTATAGAAATGTAAAATCTCCTGTAAACATTCCGGTATTTTATTTTTTTTTTTTTTTGTATACGGGTTACGTGTTGATACCCTGATTCTTACGCTACAAATACATAATATGGAATAAATTAAAATTCGATAAGAATATCAAATAGTTCGTTTGGCTTGCTTTTCAAATGCACACTGAACTTGGAGGAGGAGTCAGCAAGAGTATGTTATTTAGGGCGTTACCTCTTGTTAAATCCGGAATCATTTTAAATCGGATAAAAGGGTATAATAAAGTTGACCAAAAGTATGCAAATTTGGGAGCATCTCTTGATCAGAAACAACAGATGAGTCTATCTAGCCATGACCCCCGTTTATATGAACATAAGGATCTCAGAGCCTATAGGACCGCCCCAATGGAGTTATCGCCGAGGATATACAGGATACGAGTTTCTACTCCAGAATATTACAATACATATAAACAAGTGTGTGTGTTTGTGTTATTATTAATTGAAGAAGATGATTCACTGCCAGCCTCGTTGTGGCTGTTGAAAACGCTCAAGTCTCAAAGTCCAAATGAATTAATTTTCTAGGGTATTGACTCAGCAGTCAGTTTGTACTAACGCTTTGAGAATAGAATCAAGTTGGCACTGTAAAAACTCAGACCTTGTGATATGTATTATTAACAACAAAAAGTTGTACATTTCATTTACTTAATTTTATCCATCGGACGAAAGTGATTGGTATTCGGTGAGTTATTTATATTATTCATATTGCTTTGTTTTCTATATACCCACATACATGCCTACAAGTGTATGTGTGTGTGTGCGACGAGTGTGTGTGTGTGTGTGTGTGTGTTGTTGATAGATGGATCTGTTGTAGCTGCTGTTGTTGTCGGTGGTGGTGCTTTTCCAGCGATTTGTGTGGTTGTCAAACGCTTGAACAGATTGCCCTCATGTATTGCAATGAACGGCAATGGGCGAAAAAGGAAATTAATTGTCTGACTGACAAATTCAGTGATTGACAAACTGATGACGTAGTTTGAGTTCCGTTGACAGCAGCAGCAACAACAACAACAACGACAAATTCATTTAACATTGGTTTAAGGAGAAGGCGGCGTTCAACATTTCCGCACTCGTCGGTCCTACATAGAATCTACATAGATGTATATATGTATATGTGTCTATATAGAGCATGTCTGGCTAACAATATTCATGTGCGAGTATTTTTGAAGGACAAGGGCAACAAAAGATGAAATCTGACGTAATACATTTTATATATACAGATATATATATATATATATATATGGTATGCGTAAGATACTTGCATAAATACAAATACATTAATCACATCACGTCAACAGCTCTTCACCAAACTAGAGAGTGAGAGAGAGAGAGAGAGAGCGAGAGCGAGAGAGGGAGGTGGACTACAGCAGGGTTTATCGGTTTGTTGTTTGACTTGATCTGCGTTGATAACCCTTTGGCATTACAAATGATCAGCTGATCAGAAAAGTATTAAAAGTGTATATTGCACTTTTTATATGAATGTATTTCGAAAGAAAAGCCGAAAGGGGTCTATAATAACATATGCACACACAGACAATCAATTCAATTAATTCGCGGTTTGTCGACATATATATGTATATATATATGTGCAGAGATACATACAAACATACATTCACTTAAGCATCTTTTTTCCAATCTTAATTTCTCGTGATATTCACGTGACTCTCTCTCGCATCAGCTGATCAGTTGTATTCGCAATTATCGGGGGCATCTCTCAATGATTTTGATTTCATTCAGCAGAGATAACGCTTTAGTCGAGTGGGTTCGACTACGAGATACCCTGAAGCCCAGTTGTTTATTATATAAATAATATTTTTGAAAAATTCAAACTGAAATTTAGTAAATCCTATTCAGAAAGCCACAATTATAAATTATACAAATTTACTTTTTAAATTACGCCGATTTTATAAAATTTAGAGCAATTTTTTCTCAGTGTATGATAGTTTACTGCCAGCCTCGGTGGGGCAGTTGAAACAGCTCAAGTCTCTCATAGACTACATTAGTTTTTAACTCAGCGTTCAGCTTGTACTAATACCTTGGGAATACTTTGTAGTTTCGATATACTCTATTCCTAAGGTTTTAGTACTAATGAATCGTGCACACATCAATTACTCAACATGCACATAAATCATTAATGTAATTCATTTTCATTTTGGAAGAAGACTCTTTTCCATTTTCCATTTTCCTTAAGAGAAAAATGCTGAGACTAAATAACACATTCAGTTCCAGAACCTGATGGTTTGTGCAATGGCTTAAAGTATGCATAGAATTATTTTATGTATGCGCCTCAAAGTATGCAACGCAAAACATGCAGGAAATATCACCATAAATTGGGATTGTCGTCAATGTTTGAAAATGTGTCGCAACAAAATTGCAAATTCTATAATTAAAACATAATTTATTTTTGATATTATATTCTAAATATGAATATAAATGGTGTTCAGCGTGTTTGTGTGTGTGTGTGTGTGTGTGTGTGGGTGTGTGTGTGTATCCCTTGAAACGTGACGTGTTCTAGTTTAAACATTGTTTGCGGCAACGTCAGAAGGCCTCGGTGGCGCAGTAGGCAGCGCGTAAGTCTCATAATCTTAAGGTCGTGAGTTCGAGCCTCACCCGGGGCAGGTAACTTTTTTGCAATCGAATCGCTCTTATTTCTAATGTTGCACATATTTATAGGAAATTAGTGAGTTGATGAGCGTTGCTTTTGGTAATTTGTCTTGCACTGTTTTTGTTCTTTCAATTTGATCGAGACATTATCAGCTTATCGTAAATAAAAAATCGTTGACTCCAGTTGGTATTCGCCCCATTGGACTCTGTGCTGTCTGCCTTCAGACCTACAATTAAATCGTACGTTCTGTAGATATCAGTAGACTGTGTTTCCCTGTGACGCTTTTCCAGCTGTTTGACCTAAGGAACATAAATATTTCGATTCGAATAGCTAACTAAGCGAAATAGGAGCTGTTGCCCAAGTATTTCTTATGAAACGAAAGATCTTAAGTGCATATATACATATACATATATATATATATATATATATATATATATATATATATGTGTGTGTGTTTTTACTCTTTCTGGATAACAATTAATATAGTCGTCTAAGCCAACTATTTATTTATGTTAATACTTACTTACTTAATAATACTTTGCCTTACCTATAGCTATAGCTCTCCCGCTGACAAACTAATTATTAACACTTTCTTTGCAGTAACATTAACAAGCCAAGCCACAAGCCATTAACAAACCAAGAATAATCTATACCTGAAATTAGTTGTTCGAGTTTAAGAATTATACGTTTTAGCCAGACACCAAAACTATCAAAATGGATAACAATAAACAGTTGGAACCTCCGAATGTGGTAAACCTTACATATCCATCCCATTTATTAGCTATATTTTAATGTACATTTTCGCCAGCTCATAATCGAAATGTATTCAATTAAAATTTATGTTTCGGATATCATGACTTTGAACAATAAATCCTGGGTGAATGATAATGTGATTAACTTCTATTTAAATCTGATAATTGATCGCTCAAAGCTGGACACAACGCTACCAAAGGTTTATGCAATGAATACGTTCTTTGTGCCACGCCTGCTGAAGGGCTACGAAAATGTGAGTCGCTGGACTCGTGGCGTTGATATATTCGAGAAAGATATAATTTTGGTGCCGGTGCACGTAAACGATGTCCATTGGACTATGGCCATCATAGACATGCGCAAAAAGATGATTAGCTATTATGATTCATTTAACAATCCGAATCCGATTGTGTTGAACGCCCTCAGAAACTATTTGATAAAAGAGTCGCACGCACGCAAACTTGAAAATCCGTTAAACATCAATGATTTCCAGGTTCAGCATGCCACAAATGTGCCACAACAGACAAATTCCAGCGACTGCGGCGTCTTCAGTTGCATGTTCGCTGAATACATAACCCGCAACCAACCGCTTACATTTTCGCAAAATGACATGCCGCGCTTCCGCAAGCAGATGAAGCGGGAAATTGCTAACGGCAAGCTCGAACCGAAGAAAACGAATAAAAATTAAAAATGAATAAATCAAACACTAGCACTCGAAGTTCAATCCCTCCGGAGTTATGCCTTAAACATACATATAAAGAACAAACTAAATTAATTAAAATGTTTGCCATTTAGTGCGTACTCCCTTAGATTCAGTCTATGCCAGGATGTCAAACCGCTTTACCGACAAAAATGTAAGGCCGGATCCGAAACCGGAATTGAAATACAACATTATTTAAGAATCTGTGACAGCAATTGATATTAGTATTACTATTACATAATAACCTTATCGGATATCGAAAATTAGAAACGAATTCATAACCCGGTTGGGTTGGACTACCTTGTGTGTACTTAATCGTACCCACGCCTACAAATATACTCCACTTTGTTAAAAATCGTTACAATTTTGTTTTATCGCATGTTTTAAATTTTTTCGAATATCAAATAAAAAATAAAAAATTAAAAAATAAAAAATAAAAAACAAAAAACATTGGAGCTAGTAATCTAGTGCTGAATTCATATGCTCAAGCCCAACCAATTTATTATATAAATATATATATATATATATATTTGCATGTTTAAACTATTCGAAATTAAATATAATTAGCTTGGCATTCGGAATATTGCAAAAATTTATTAACAGATTTACAAAAAGAAAGAGGAGCTGGAGTTTTTTTCATTTGATGATTATTGTTGGTCAAGTGTGGCTCATTCATATTGGGGGCAGGTCTCGAGTATAATATATATACTTTGCCACATTACGGACCTTTTGCTCTGGCGAATATATTGCCATAAATTTATTAGGCCAAGATATGAATACAAAAAAAAAAACAATAGCAAAAATGATTAGGAGACACACCCACTTTGGTCTTTGCACCACGGCCCAATGCCAAAACAGCAATTAAGATGTCGGCTTATCAATACCAATTTTATGTACGGCTCGTTCAAAGGTCCCAAAACAAATTGGCATGTTTTCCATTATTCACTAAAGTCGCCGCCAAATTGCCAGCTTACCAAGGCCGCACCGAATATGTTGTGAGTGCTGCACTCAAGATAGAGTTCGACTCGCAGATACCCTGCATCTTCATCATTACAGGGTATGAAAACGTTTAGTTTCACTTTATGCGGATGAGCGATCGATTAGAAAGGTGAAATTATTTACATGCATATGAATATAACACTCTTCGATACCAAGTTCAAACTATAAACTAGATGCTAAAGTTGTCACAATCACAGCCACACACACATATACATATGTATACATATATATGCAAATATGTACCTACCAGTGAACATATGTATATGTATATGTATATGTATATGTATATGTATATGTACACAAAGTATGTATGACTTGCCAACGAATGGTCTAAAGATCTGAGATAAGTTTGTAGTTAAATATGTGCGACATTCAATTTGCTTAAGAGCACGACCCTTGCCAGTGGAAACAACAAGGCGGCAGCAAGGAATATTAAGCTATTTGCCAGACAGACACTAACAGCAACTCGCACAGTGGAACGCAAACAATTTGGACTGTTAGCGAATGAAAACACTTAGATATTATATTATTAATATAACAATCACATCAAATTTACATCATAGCTGAGATTTGAATTCATTATCATTATTATTATTATTATTATATTCCTTGCTGCTCAGTTTTGTGATTTAATTATATTTTTGAATGGCATTTTCGGTCGTTGACTTTGCTCCCTTGACACAATTAACGGCAACATCAACAAGACTTGAACTAGTGGACACTGTGACACTGGTCATAATCAAATCAAATTGTAATCGCTCTTCCTACCGTAATTTTTTTCCGAGTAAGTATTTATGTACGTATAACATATATACATATATATATATATATGTGTGTGTGTGTGTGTGTGTTTGAACTGATAATCGCGCCCTTCCTGATGGCAGCAAATACCAATGCGAACGGTAAATAAAGACAGCAAAAGCGCAAAAATTCTTATCAGAAAAAAATATATGTACAAATTCCTTCTTCTATTTTATTTCTATTCCATACCCTTGCAAGAAGCTCATTTATTTTGTCACCAGGTGTGTGACGACATATTTAAATAAACACATGTTGTGCATTTTGGACAAGCATCTACAGATGTATGGCAGTGTTATTTGCACAAATAAATACTCGGCGAACACATGAGTATTTCGAGCCATTTTCTTGATCCATCAATCATTTTGTGTATTGAATTGAATTTTTGCAACTGCAATTGCTACCATTTCGAAAGGGCATTCAATGTTCGACTTTCCGAAACACATTTTCTATTTTTTGAAAATATTCGAGTCCAATAAGTGAATACATAGCAAACAGCAAAAAAAAAAAAATGAAAATGAACAACAGGCGACAGTGGCTAAAACATAAGCAGACACAAAAAAAAAAAAAAAAAAAAAAAAATTGAACAGAAGAAGAAGAAGACGAGGCGATAGTCCAAAATAACACGCATACACTCGCAAAGCGGGCCAAGCGAAAGTAAATGTTGTGTGTTGAATACGCGCCGCTGCTGCTGCTGCTGCTGCCGCTGCCGCTGCTGCTGCTGGCTCTGCTGCTGTTGCTGTTGCTGCTCCACATGTGAAATGAAACAGAGAAACAAGCAAGCAGAGAGGCGACGAGCGGTATCTATCTATAGACGAGAAGCGCGCGCGTGTGTTGCTTGTGTCTGTGTATCTGTGTGTGTATATGTGTGTGTCTGTGTGCGTGCATTTGTGTTTGTGATTGTGGTGTTCAATACTATAATTTACAAATTTGTGTTCAGTTCAGTTCGCGCTGGAGAACGTTACGGAAAAGTCGTCGTCAGTTGTTATTTTTTTATTTACTATTTATTTTTCTGCAATTCAAGACGGGCAACAGCCACATAAATTAAAAGTATATATACATATATATACATACACATACATATATATACATATATATATGTTTGTGTGTAAATAGTGATTTTTTTGTTGTATTTACTCAAAAGTTTAGCACTGATTCAAATAATGTTGGCTAAGAAAACCATTAGACGCCCCAAAAAAAAAAAAAAAAAAAATTAATAAATAAATAATATAAATAATAAAAATAGTAAAAACAATAAGCACGTGCGCAGCCGACTCAATTTGCGATTATATAGTATCCCACATAAATTATAGCTATCTGTTATCTATCATATTTCGTGATTCCTGACAATTACTATGGGTATTATCGGTGCACATCGGTGGTAGGAGTAGTAGGAGGAGGAGGAGGAGGAGGAGTCAAAAGTCGTTCAGTTAACCAACCAGTCAATCCCTTTGACCAGTTATCAGCTATCGCAGAGCCGGCCACTCAATTAATCAAACTCGTCAAGAGCTCCAAATTGGCTCATTGCGTCGGCGCACGCGGCTTAACACCTTATTGGCCCGCCAATAATTCCCCGTTCGACTACACAGTGGCAACTACTGGCAAACTGGCTGACGGCCTGACTAACTGCCAGGTTTCTTTTATTAGCATAATTCAACAGTATCTTTGTGGTTTTATTGAGTGTGTGATAATGTGATGAGATGCGGTGCCATAAAGTAAAGATCAGCGTTGGGCTTTATTTGCACAAATGTTTGCTCTTGGCTTAGCCTGGCTCACAATTCGATTGCCTGCTGTGCGGTGCCAGTCGGTTCATAAACATGTATGGCTCTTCCATGTAAATGCATATTTCAAGTATCTCCAATTTCTAACACCATTTTATAAACACAAAATACGAGAATATTTCATTTTCGTGGCAATCGGTGCTGATAACGATTGTCAGATCAAGCGAGAATAGAACTGTATATGTACATAGAATCTGTGTACCGTTTCGTAATATACATATACATAAATATAAATATAAATATGTTTTTGCCCTGAGGCTTATGGTGCCTGCCACAACAACAGCGGCGATTGTCATCCACGTGCTTCTTGATTGATTACTTTGGCAAGATTTCGCGATTCTCGTTTCCCGATTCTCGTTTCCCGTTGTGAACAACGTTCCCTTATCGCCTTCGAACTGCCAGCAACTGACTTATTTGCCATTCGAGTTAGGAAAATTGAACATCATTTATGCAACAGTAATGCCAAAGTATATCTTTTTCCCGTGGTCAGATATTGCCATATACAGTGTTGGGTGTACATAAATATCACAATTCTTCGAGGATAGATCTGGAACTCGACCAGCTAGAAATTATCGAAGAAATTTTTGAAATTATGAATAATAAATAACGTCAGATCAAGTTTCTTTATGACTGAGATAAAAAACATCCAAATCTCTTTCATAATCACATCTCCCACAATGGTTATATATATATATATATATATTCCTGATCAGCAGTCTATTTGTTTCTCTTAAAATCGATCTTGATGAATCTTGGCACAACATATGCCTCAATCGTACCAAACTATAAAATTGGTGGTATTTGAACTGGACTCGGGTGTACAAGGACTTGGAATTGGATTGGCCATAAGATAAGATAGCGGTACTTTCTTGTCTCAATGTAATTCCTGTCAAGTGACTATATATAGTTATCAAATTGTTATGGTACTGCTGCTATCGAAGCGCAATTTAATGTTTATGTCAGACGCCAGCCGCGATCCGTCAGCCAAATAATAATTACAACAGCAGCAACTTAACCCTGGCAACAAGCGTCCATTCGGTTTAATTACTATTTTTATGATATATGAACTGGCCAGAGCTGATCAAAGCTCGGCTCTCTCTCTCTCTATCTCACTCTCTCTCTCTCTCGCTGGTCGGGCATCCGACTCGAATAGCTCGAATAGCTCGACTCGCTCGTTCTGCTTCGCTTATCAGCTGGACGACCATGTGCACCCTTCAGTTCAGTTGAGTTCAGTTCAGTTCAGCTGTCGCTTTACAGCAGTCCACCGCACAGCTATATCGGACCAATAAACAATAAACCCTGGCCCAGTTCAGTTCCACTCCCAAAATCCGTATTCCATATTCCATATTCCATATTCAATATTCCCATAAGAAAGTGGTGCGATTGAAGTTGACGACATATATATATATATATATATATATATATATATATATATATATATATATATATATATATATACAGATTCATACAGACATGCATATAAACAAGTGTATTTGTTGATAATACTGCTCAATATGAACGCTGGTGAAATGTGACCGTTAACAAGCCGATAAAGATGTGGCTGAGGTGCAGGTAGAGGTGAAGGTGAAGGTGGAGGTGTAGGAGCCAAAGAGGTGTGGGCAATTTGAGAGTGGGAACTGTTTCTGGCTTATCAACGCGAGCCAATTTCAAATGTTCGATTTTGTCGTTGCTTGTTTTTTTTTTGCTTTTTTTTTGTTGCTTGCTTTTCTTATACGAAGAGCGGAAGATGGCTTTGACTCGATATCGCCGTGAATGGCATTTATGAGTGCAGATATGTGTGCATATGTATGGGGGCTTATATTGGGGGGGCCTCAAAGTCGAATCACTATAGTCGATAAAAAAAAAATGGAATTCGGGGGATAAACTCGCCTTTTTGGCGATAACAACAAGAACAACGGCAATTAAAGACTTCTTTTTCTTCCTCTCTTTTTTTAATTTTTTATTTTTTTATTTTTTTTTATTTTTGTATTTAATGAGAGTTACTTTTGCTGCCGTCACGTTCTCAGATTAAAACAAAAAAAGGGAGCAGGCCAAATAGCATTTGTGTTCAGTTCGATCAGAGGCCACGTTGAGTTCGGTTTGTTTGCTCCGAGCACCGTAATTATTATTGGCCAAAAGCAGTGTGCTAAGTGCTACAATTTATAAACTATAATTGACTATTTGAAGCAGATAAAATAATAACACGAAATGCGATTAATTAACGCCATTGGTTGAATAAACAACAGTTTGAATAAACTCTGTTTCCCACTCTTGTTAGTTCAATTAATAATAATCATAATCATAATCATAATCATAATCATAATGAGAATAATAATGTCATTATTCGAATGCTATTTGTGGAGATACAACGGGGATGGCATTTAATCTTATCAGTGCAGATTTTTTGTGTGAACTAACAAAAGCCAAAAAAGCTTTTAATTAATAATGTGTCGATTTTTTTTTTTTTGTTGAAGTGTTTCTACTTTTTGCACTAACATAATCCGCAAACGTAGTTCGTAGTAAGATATATGGATAGAATTATATCAATTATTATTCTATTAACATTTCAGAGACATTGAAGATCGCAACCCAACAAAGATCCTCACATTCGTGGGGGAACTAGGGCTGATGGAAGATGGGGGCACAGTAGATCGAGTAGGTCGCGTTCCAATCCAGCCCCACCCCGTAATAATAATAATTAGCATTCATATTGCCAAAACTCTCCTCTCTCTCTCCCTTCTTGATCAGTTCAATTTTATATTTAATACTTTGAGGGTTATTGGGTTATTTGAATAGTGGCGATCTGATAGGCGATCTGTCTGTCTGTCTGTTTGTCTAAACGAGACAGTCACAATGACTGGCACATTAGATTGTTATGTGTTATGTGTTACTGTGTTTGACAGTCAGTTCGACCTTTTGACCATCAAATATGGCGACTTACTAAATCGGTGGCTTATTGCTTATTGCTGTAGACTTGGCTTTGCTTTGCGTTCAATGTGCTCCGTCTATGTCAATCTTTAACCTCTTGCAGACCCTAGGCACCAGTCAAGACCAGTGACCACCCAGTGATGCAACAATATTAAAACCTTGCCATTAACGATGACTGATTACAAAACTGGCAGCAGCAGCAGCCCGGCCAGCTATTACAACAACAACATCAACATCAGCAGCAACAATAACAGCGGCATACTGAAAACGCCCAAGGAGCCAACAGAGACCCAGCAACAACCATCAAAATATGACGAACAGCCACCCAAGCAGACAACAACAACAACAACAACAACAGCAACAGCAGAAGGAGGCGGAGGAGGAGGAGCAGGTGGAGGAGATCCCATAAAAAAGAAGCGACGGGATAAGAGCGACTTGGGCGATGATTTTGTGGCGCCCGATGGCGGCTGGGGTTGGTTGGTGGCCATCGCCAGTGGCGTCAATATTGTATGTATACAGCTCAAAGATCTCAGATGAGATCTCAGTTCTCAGATGAGATGATTAGCATCATGTTGCCAGCCATCCATTTATCACATTGTACTGATTATGTGTATTTATTTTTGCTTTGCAGCTTGTCACTTTCGCACTGGCCCAACAGTTTGGCATCATCTTTCGCAGCCACTTCGCCAGTTTGGGACTCAGCAGCTCCGAGCTGACCACCATTATCAACACGCAGATCGCTGTCTCCGCCTTCACAGGTGAGTTTTCAAATCGAAACGAATCCGCCCATCAACAAAACCAACTTCAGTTGTAAAAAGAAATGAATGTGGCTAGATTTGATGAAGAAACCCGATCTTGAGTTGAGTAACTTGGTTAACAAAAAGAGTTGTTATAACAACAAGAACTCATCGTTCCTATATAAATATATATATATATATATATACATAGTGGACATGGCTATAGTGATTCTGAACCCTTCAAAACTAAGAATTAACCAGCAACTAAAAACTAAACTCGAGATTAAATTTATATTTTCTGATTCTAAACACTTTTGAAAAGGCCTTTTCCAAGAAATGATCGATAAATATAAATGAAATTAGAATTATTTGTAAAATTGAATTAAAGCCAACTCCAGTTGATAAATAAGACTAAATGCATATAAATAGATGTCCTTAATGAATCTCAAATATTCGTATTAAATTGTTAATTTGAATAGATTTCAATGCCAGACTATAAATTCTACATAAAGTTACTTTCTGAAAATTGAAATTGAAAATAATAATATTAATTGCCAAGTGGTGTTTTTTTTTGTTTTTTGTCCACTTGTGTCAGGTCTGCTCAATGGTCCCCTGTTCCGTCGGTACACGTATCGAGTGGTGGCACTGGTTGGCTCTGTGCTGACCTTTGTGGGTCTGTTCTGGATGGCGTTTGCTGACACGTTCACCACATACCTGTTGAGCTTCTCGATTTTCTATGGGTTTGGACGTGGACTGACGGTGTCCGCCTCCTCGCTGGCGGTCAACACATATTTCAAGGTGAAGCGACGCACGGCGACCGCATACCAGTTTGGTGTTGCCGGTCTGGGGCCGATAGTGTGCCCCTATTTTGCCACCTACATGCTGAAACAGTTTGGCGTCCAGGGCACAACGATGCTGTTCGCTGGCGCCTCGCTGCACACGATCGCCTGCTCGCTGATCTATCAGCCGGTCAAGTGGCATGTGGTGAAGCGGGACAGGGATGCGGAGGCGCTGCAGCCACCAAAGACACAGGCGCTCTTGGAGGAAGAGGACGATGATATCATCAAGCATGTCGTTGAGCCAGAGACACCGGTGTTGCCACGTGCCAACGATGGCTGGTTTGGATCGCGTGCCTCGCTCAACAGCGCCGGCACACGGAACCGATTCAACACCTGGGACAAACAGCAGGCAGCTGAGCATGGCCCACATGCCCACATGGAGCTGAGGCGTCTCAGTAGTCGCGACTCTGGCGGCCGCAAGCAGCGCAGCATCTCTGTCAGCCACAGCATCAAGGAGGAGTCACATTCCCTGGCGAACGACGACATGTCTGATTATGAATATGAGAAGCAGCCGGCCGACAAACCGGAACAGCAGCCACTAAACACATATCCACTGCTGACGGCGAAGGCGCAACAACAGCTGGAGGATGAGCGGGAGATGATGCGACGCAAGAAGTTGTCATTTTTCCAGAAGATTGTCATCTTCTTCGATCTGGATCTGTTGCGGGACATCACCTACGTGAACCTGGCCGTTGGCATCACACTGATTAACTTTGTGGAAATCAATTTTGCCATCCTGACACCGTTCATACTCAGTGATCTGGGCTTCGATCACAATGAGATCGCGTTTGCGATGTCGCTGCTGGGATTCTTTGATCTGGTTATACGCTTCCTGATACCGCTGATCACCGCCAAGTTCAATTGCAGCAATCGCACCTTCTTTGTGGTTGGCATACTTGGCATGTGCTTTGGCCGCGTCTTGCTCTCGATGACCAGCCAGTTCTATGTGATGGCGGCCATCTTTCTCTGGCTGGGCTTGAATAAGGCCTTCCGCACCGTCTTCTGGTCCTTGATCATACCCAGCTATGTGCCACTGAAACGTTTACCCGCCGCCGCCGGACTGCAGCTGCTGATGTCTGGTACATTTTCGATGGCATTCGGACCCGTAATCGGTGAGTGATTGACAATGATTTGCTTTCATCTCTGTTCGTTTTTTTTTGCCCCTTTTTTTTTTGTTGCATGTTTTATTGTTTTCCTATTTACTAACAATATCAATATTTTAACATTCCCCCCGCACACACACGCACATCCCCCGCCCCCCGCCCCCCCAACCAGGTCTGATACGGGATGGAACCAGCTATGCCTTCACCCTCAACTGCTTAAATGCGCTCTGCGTAACGGCGATTGCCCTTTGGTATCTGGAGGATTGCATCCGTGCCAGACGCCGCCAATCAGGAAAGATTGAACAGCCCAACACGTAACCCCTCCAACCCATCCACATAGCGTCGTATAGTGTTTTTTTTTTTTTTTTTGATTTGAGTTCATATTACTGTTATTATGATTCATATATGTGTGTGTGTTCTTTTTTTTATCGTTGTATCTTCTTGTATAATGTTTTGTACATTTTTGTATATAATTGAATTGATATGTAGCAAATTATGTTTAATAATTATAATAACTGTTAACAATATGCGTAGGCTATCCAATTTCAAAAACCGATTTTATTTTATTGTGTTGCATTCAATTGAATTGAATTGAATTGTATCGAAACTGCCGCGTGCGCCAATCAATTTACAATTGATTTATTCACTCACAATTGATGCTGATACCCTACCCTAGTCGAGTCGCCAGAGTAGTGCGGCAATTTAGAACACCTTGTAACACTACCGATGGACTGCCAGTAACTCGGCATTCCACACATAAATTATATGGGTTTCTGCCGAGCAACTGTCGCAAAACAACGAATATCTTGAAATTGACATTGTGGACTTGTTTTGAATGTATATTTTTGATTGAGAATGCCTGTTTTAAGCCTGTTCAAGCATCGCTTACAAATGTCTTGAAAATAATATCTTTGAGTGGTTGCTCTTGCCATTTACTATCCGAAAGTTATGAAACTATTTCGAAAAAAGATTCAACTTTATCCACAAAAAAAAAAAAAAGTTAAAAATTAAAAAATTTGTAAAATTAGATATATTTTTATTTATTGATTTATTGTGGACTTCAAACTGTGGACTGCTATCAAAAAATACAAATTTTGCAATCAATATCAGACATTATAAATAAATTATAAGCAATTGTTACATAAGCAAGCGTATCCAGTCCTCGGCTTGATCTCCATTCTCATTCAATATTTTTCTATTTCTAGTAACACACTTCAAAAAGGAGAAAAGAAAACTAAAGTTTCCAAATTGAAAGATTGATTACTAGGAACCTGCTTCTTTCTTTCGTGGCTACGTCCAACCAGCTCGAGTAGTATTTCCAGCTGAGAGAGTATTTCCTAGTCGGCTACGCCCGAATTGTATTTTTTCTTTTATTTTTTTGCTTTATGGTTGCCAGATATGGCGAGCCATGCCGGCGGCTCATCATCAGGCGATGTGTCATGCAATTGGCGGTAATTGAATCGCGTGGCAGCGAATGCCGCAAGTAACTAACAATATTGCGAAATAGGCATTTTGCGTGTGCGTGTGCGTGTGTGTGTGTGTGTGTGTGTGTGTGTGTGTGTGTGTGGAACCGTGCAACCGTCCCTTGACTGCTCGAGTTGCGACTGATTAATGAAGAGCTTTAGCCGTGCTGACCAGCTGGCTTGTCGATCTTCATGTTGGCCCCTACATAAACCGGTTTGCCAGTTGCCAGTTGCCAGTTGCCAGTTGCCAGTTGCCAGTTGCCAGTTGCCAGTTGTCTGTTGCCAGTTGCCAAGTGCGGCTTGTAAGCCGACTGAACTCGGCCAATAAACTAGGCGCTAAAATGTGCATCCTTATGCGTGGCAGCGACGGCGACGGCCTCAACGTGGCAGTTAAATTAAGAATTTGCATAAATGTATTTGCGAACGCAAATGCGAAATGCAAACTGAGGATCCACAATTAGTGTGAAACTAAAACTAGACCAAGTAGACCAAGCAGACCAAGCAGACCAGGCCATTTCAGGCCGTATTCAGGTGATCAAAATCAACATTGTAGCCTTTGCTCAGAAACCGGCCCCTTTTATTATTTGACAACGTATTTAACTTCTGCAAATGGGCGTTTATCAGCTTTTATCGCCAAGTCACGAATGAATCAGACAGTTGATGATTAGGCGAATTTGCAGTATAAATAAAGCCGTTTACTCGACAAATGACTGAGCCCAAAAATCATAAAAAGACCTTCAGCAATGAGTCAAGTGCACAGTCCAAAATAGAAAACATAGAATAGAAATGGACTTTCAAAGAAAAATAGCTTTAAATATGTGAAAGTGATTTATACATATATATAGATATTATATATTTATTTATGTAATTTCTTATCTATTAATTAATATTCAAAGGGAGTCCAGAGTTCAGTTCTATTTTGTGTAAATAGTTACAGTTTACTCGTGGCAATTGCTGAAATTCCTTCAAATTCGAAATGCGATTCCAACTCAAATTGATTGGTAGCACTTTAACATGGTTTGATATTGATTGCCGTTATCAAATTAATAAATATATAAATATAGATATATATATATGTATATATATATATACAGTATAGCTAAAGATTTTAACTAAAGTGCATCGAAACACGCAAAAGCAGTAAAAACTACATTCTACAGTTGTATACCATACTATAAATATACTAATTAATATATAATGAATAAGTAAAAACAATATACATTAATGACCTATAATGAATGCAAAATAAAAAAGCAAATGTAAAAAATAATTACGTTGTGTTTATAAGACAGTCATATATATACATATATATACGTATGTACATTAGATATTTAGACATTAGCAAATTTGGGCAAACAACACGCATGCAAACAGATACAGATACAAATACAGATACAGCTACGTTAAACAAATTCCATACTTGATTAAACGAGAGCTGTTCAAAAACTAGCTCATTAAATAATGTACTGCAAATTTTGTCTCGAATTTTGAGGGACAATTCCTATTAAAACAGGAATTATTAAAATTATTAATGTTATATAAGATCCAACCTCGGATCTGCAAACAGATCGATTTAGAGTAGAGCGGGCAAAGTCGAAAAGGTTTGCGTTTTGTTGCGTATTCCACTTATTGCTATCTAATGTTGAGTTCTCATTGCGAAATTTAATATATGAATGTTGCTTGTCATCTACGTTTACACGTACACACACGCACGCACACTCAGACAGTATTTATTTTAGTTTTGCGATAATTGCACAGTATTTCCTATTATATATATATATATATATATGTATATATATATGTAGGTATTTACAATATAATTATCTTGCTTGTTTTGTTCGGTGTTCGCCAAAACTAATGTTATATTTGCTCTGAGACATCCCAAAGCACCAGTTCACAAGCTCTGACGATTGAAAGAGAACAGAGCGAAAAGATAGAAGAGCGAGAAAGAGTGAAAGAGAGAAGAGAGAAGAGAGAAACCGCGAACGAGAATCTGTGAAAACTGAAAAGCGAATGAGTCTTATCGACGCACGCTGAGTTGTCATCAGTCAAGCCCTGCTCAGAGCTAATCGATAATAAATTAAATTTGCGCGCGAGAAGTTAAACGTTTCTAATAAGTTTTATAATACTCGTTATATATATGAATATGTATATATATGAATATGCATGAATGTGTATTGTAAGATTAGGCTTTCAGTTGCGTCACTTGCTAACTAGTAGCTTGAATAATTACATAAAATAAATCATTTTCGAATCTATATAATTACATAAACAATATTGTATATGTATGTACATAATTATACATATATTTTATGTCGATAAAATTACTGTATCGTTAATTATCTATCAATCTCTCGATGTATCTACCTGATTTTTATCTAGTTCTGTTTTTCGGTTTTAAATTTTTGTGTGTGGTCGGGTTCAAAGTCTTTAATGCGAAAGATTTCGACAGCTGGTCAGCATTAGAATCAAAGTGCCGCAACCGCTGCTACCCTCCTGCCTCTGTGCGTTTCAGTGTCAGTCGAACCGATCGTCGCATTAAAACATTGATAATGCCAACGTTAGAATGAATGTTTAATTGTTGCTGGTGCTGCTAATGCCTTTACCCATGTGCGAATCACAAAACACGAAGACAGCGAGAGAGAGAGAGAGAGAGAGAGAGAGAGAGAGCGGAAGGAAGATTGAGAGAGAAAAGTGGTCAAGTGCATGGTCGTTGCAGACTACTAATCCCGGTTTGTCTGCTGCAGCCCACGCATTCGGTTAACAGTTAACGCTTTGCCTCCGCACCAATTGCTTTACTCTCTTTGCTCTTACGATTCGAGTGCTCAAATTGTGTGTGTGTGTGGTGATAGCTAATAAACATGTTTAAACCAACGCTATGAATACCCTCTAATCAGTGCACATCATACAATTCCAAATTATTGGTCATGCTTAAGAAAAAAATCTAAATTCAATATATTTTATTGTAGAGTTTTTAAAATGACGTTCTTCAAATCGGTATGAAAAATGGCATATTTTATTCGTTTTTAATTATACGTTTTAACATATGAGGAGAGTGCATGTTGATATGATCGGTGTCACTTCTCACTCAGTCACTGTTACATAGCATTGGTTTAGCATGCTCCCCAAACTGCCGCACTTGACAGTGTAGGGTATGTAGCTATAAAGCAGACAGCAGTATCTGCTGCCAAGCAAGTCGAGTGCTGGACGCCAAGCAGTTAACAACGACGCAGTCAGTTGAGCCAAAGAATCGTGTGTGTCTTTGTGTGTGTGTGTGTTTGTACGTGTGTGTGCGCGAATGTGTTTCTATACATTCAGTCACATCGAAATTAACATTTAAATTTAAATTTACATTGTTTAAGCCGCGTTTTTGTTGCCACTCTAGGCTGCTCAATTAAATCCGGGCGCTCTTTTGTGCAAAATTCACCAAACGAAACAAAAACGACAACTAGCCAAACTCTTTTTTTTTCCTGTGTAGTGTTAACCACTCGGCGTATTTTATTTATCAAACAAAATACCACCAAGCAAGTGTACAAAATAACGTCTAGTTTGAAGCAGCCAATGCTGGCGCCGATGTATAAAAACCAAAAAACTACCGTGTAAGTTAACCAATAGCAACAAGTGTTGATAAAAAACCGAAAAACCAGAAAAAATAGGAAAAAAAGCAGTCTGACTTAGGGCATGCGCCCTTTGGCAACTGCCCCAACGGGGGTTCCCACAGGCGTTTGCCAAACGCCAAAAAGAATCGTGTTTACAAAATTGAATTTATTTTTTTAAACTTTTTTTTTCATTTTACTTTGCGTGTTGCTTGTGCCCGGGAGGGGGGGAGTATATAATGTGATTGCGAAAAGTGCATCGACGGGAAACTTGTTATCAGAGAGAGAGAGAGAGAGGAAGTAAATGTGTAGCAAGTATCAAGGCCGCATAAAAATGTGTAGCCTTAAAGTTGAAACATTCGATTTTGATTTGAATATATTCATATGCATCAGTTCCTTTACCAGCTACCAGCTACCAGCTCATTTGATCACTTCATCCACAACTAAATTCACTGAAGCCTATCGCTTATCTTTTGGGTTTTTTTTTAAATAATTTTTGATTGGCCTATTGCCAAGTCAATAATAGACTTTCTGCTATCAAAATGTCAGAACGAACAGGCGCAGCAATAGTCCATCAAAACATAAATGGAAAGTGTTCAAAAATATGCATAGAAATCGATAATCGATATTATTGACTCAAAACCAAATTGTGAACAACTCCTAAAACATTTCAGTTACGATAGAATATGAAACACGTTCATAAATGATTTAAATCAGCTTGCATAAAGCGAAATCAATGTACCAATCAGCAATCAGCAATCAGTAAGAATCCAGATTTACATACACCCATTAAACTACAACACAGGTGCCTCCCTCATAAAGATGCTCAACTTTGGAGAGCATCTGAGTTAAAGAAAAGGCCACATTGTAAACAGCTGTCACAACACAACACAAATTATATATTGTATTCAGAATAGCGTCATCGTTTTGCAAATTCCACAGAAAAGAATCAAAAGCGGACACAACAACAATTAACATTTTGCCTTGGCACGTTTATTTTGTTTTTTGTTTTTTGTTTTTTGCCAGTGTAGATAATACGTATTGACTCTGGGTGTTTTTGGTTAGTTGGATGCGAATTTAGATTATCAATCTGGTCACTGACTTTATTAACTCTTTTATAAATGTAGTTTCTACTTAAATCTCGCACGTTTCAAATTGAAGTTAGGGGAGGGGGTGAGGAGAGGAGAGGGTACTTATCGCTAGAATTGAAATCACATTCAATAAACATGCCAATCGATAAGTCTCTAGTTTAAAGATAAGCAGGCGCTGGCGATAAAAATCGTCTGTAATTGCACATTCCTATATATGTAGATTGTATATGTATGTATGTGTGTGTATGTGTGTATGTGTGTTTGTGTGTGTGTGTGTGCGTGTACGGGAAATTCACTAAATTTATCTGTCAGTTGGTGGATCTCGTTCATGTCATGGTTGACAGCTCACCCAAGTGGAATTAGCATTGATTGGTGATGATGGGGTTTTTGGGTTCGAGTCCGATCTCAAGTGGCTTTTTGGGCTGGCTGCGGCTGCGGCTGCAATACGGATTGAATTTCACTTGCATTCTCCTTCACAGAAACACTTAACACACAAACACAAACACTTGCGACGGAGTCAAATTGAAGTACGTGAGTTTATTTGGACGGCTGCACCGAGAACCAAATTCAAAAAAAAAAAAAAAAAAAAAAAAAACACTGCCTTAAAACCCAAAAATAAGGTTGACTTGAAATGCGCATTAAATGCATAAACAAGCATTTGAAATACACGACCAAAACGACCAAAACCAAAATTTGAACCAAACCACAAATCCAAACTCTGGTTCGCGGTACAAAGGGACGCGACACATGTGAGAATGTGACGTGTGTTGGGATTATTGTGTGGCAACCTTTGTGTGCAGCTGTACTCAACTTCAACTGCAGCACAATAAGCTGAACAATATTCAGAATGCAGCTAAATACAATCCAAAAATACGAAACCAACAACGTACCAGCGCCAAAGCACGTCTGTTCATTATCAAAGGCAAGCAATGTTTAATTAAATGCATTTCTCTAATATACTCCACACCCAATTGCCAAGACAACCAACCAATTAACCAACCAACCACACAGAGAAACCTGTCAAAGGCAAAGTTTGGAATGTTTGGCATGCATGGTCCAACAATAGAGTATTGAATTTGATTTTGCATCTCCAAAGGCCACAGTTAGTTGCATAATTAATAACTGGGAACATGAAACGCATTGTATTTAATCAGTACAAATTTGGATTCTTATTATTTGCTTAGCCGAATTCATTCATTAGTTTTATCAGTGAACAGAAGTTAACATCTGATCAAATCTAATCTAATCTATCTAGGGCTAAGAGTTATTTAATCAATTGGTCACAGATTGGCTGTGGTCGCTGCTAACGAAACAATTGTGTAACTCTGTCTCCATCAATATATTAATTATAATATTGCTGAATGGTTGTAGTTGTTAAATCAGTGATTAACAGATTTTAGTTGTTGAACAGTAGGTGTTGTCTAGACACGTGTGATAAATGGTCAATTAGTAGTCGCCACCGCGACTGATCTATTGATCTATTGATTCAGATTGAGCAGTGGAACACACAAAAAACACACACACACACACACAGAGAGAGAGAGAAATGTGTGTGTCTCTCTGTGGATGGGTGATTCTTCCACAAACCAATAAGCGCTCCATCAACTGTGTACTGGGTACTTACTTGCACCCATATCTATGGGCTTTAATCAACACTCATTGACACAATTTAATTGTATGGCAACGATGAGCACAATTGTCTGCTCGTACACTGGGCGAAAAAAACAAAACAAAACCAAACAACAACTATGAAATGCAAAGGCTAATTATAAATTGATTTGCTTGAGGCACAATCGGATTGATGATCGAATTGAATATAGAATATTTAAACATATATTTGCGAATGTTAATTTTAGTGTCCGCTTATCGCGTAGTGCATATATATATATATATATATATGTATATATGTGTGTGTCTGTGTATATAACTGAGAAATTGCGCCGTCTGATTAATCTCAATTAAATAGCGAACAAGCTGCCAATTGATTGGCGACAACAAAAACGAAGCCTCAACTTCCGCTTCAAGCGCCGGACACGAGAGACATGCATGTGCACGCACACACACACACACACACAAACACACACACACACACACACACATGCATTAAGTTAGACATCTTTAAGGTGCGCTCCGCAACAGCATTAGATACACCTGTGCAACACGTTGTACCAATGCGATATATACCACTAAGTGTACAAATATGTGAACTTGAGGAACAAGTGTTTCATTATTTGTCTTCTGGCTCCGTGCCTACTGCTGATAACATGATAACACACACATAGACAGAGAGTGAGCGAGAGAGAGAGAGAGAGAGAGAGAGAGGAATAAGAAAGAGATGTTAAAGAGAACGACATAATCAATAGCGCCGCCCTCATCAATGCCTATCTATCGACACATGTATATCGATGTCTGCGTCTCAGTCTCAGTCTCAGTCTTATCTTTGAACGAGTCAACAGCAGAGACTAATTACCTTAACTGCTGCACAGAGCGAGAGAGAGAGAGAGAGAGAGAGAGAAGGAGAGAGCTTGATAAGCATAACCCATCATCGTAGTCGATATCTTGTTCTGCTGTGACTTTTATCGCACAAAGCATAATTAACAACACATCTGTTTCCGTCTCAATACATCAATTCAGCTAGTGGCGCCTCTTCTACCAAACGCATTGCTGTACTCAGACCTAATTAGTATCCATCATCTCAAAGAATGTAGATATGAATGGTAATTGAAAACTCATCTCATTCTGCTCGATCAAATGACAAATGACAAATGACAAATAATCAAACTAAATACGCCTAATCAAATATGCCGCATGAATGAAATCGTAGTATGTCTTTTAACCGTTAACCGCCGGCGCTACACATATAAAGTCAGTCATCTCGATTCGATATACACGTGTATATCTATCTATATATATATATTGAGGGCAATCATTTAATGCGATGACGACGCGTTTGCGTTTTGTAATGCTAAAAGTCGCGCATTTATTATTACTGTCCATGCGGCATGACTTGCAAAAAAGAAAAAAGAAAAATCAAATTTAAAAAAAAAAACAAAACAAAAAAACAATGTTATCACGCTATGGCGACGACAAATAACAAATCACATATGCGACAGGTTGAGATCGAAAACCGGTAATAACGATGACGACGATGACGCTTTTTAAGTAGTTGTATCTGTTTTTGTTTTTGTTTTTATTTTTATTTAATTTTTTTTTTTTTTTTTTGCCGGTCAGCTTAGTGGTAGCTACGAAGAGTGTCTTAACTCGTCGCTGGTTGGCTAAGCGAAAGTTTTGACAGGCACCAGTTACCAGGCAGCAGGCGGCAGGCGGCAGGCACATCGTTGATCGATGGTCGGCCTCAGTGCGAGGCTGTTAAGTGCTGCTGCTCCCCTTTCTTAGTCCCTGTTACGATCACTGTCTGCGTGGACTGTGTGGACTGTGTGGACTGCCTCCTGACATTGACACTGACACCGACAGTCTCTTGGCTCTTGAATCTCTGACAGCGGGCGTCAATTTATGGCACGCTTCGATGGAGTTCAATGGCAAAAACAAGACGCTTAACGTTCACCAACCCAATCTCAATCTCAATGAAGACATCCAAGTGCCAACTGGCAGCATTCAGCATTGCAGCATTGCAGCCGGTGCATCAGTGACAGACTCAGTTTCGTCTCCGAATTATCGCTGCATAAATAGAAGCCAAGCACTGAGGGCGACATCAATGTCACAAAGATTGCCTGCTCCCCCAACTCCTGCTCCTCTTTCATCCTGCCCGCATTTTAGTCCGTTCATTATTTTTACAACTAAACCACGTTTAAGTTTTTTTCTTTTGTTTGGTTTTTGTCTTTGATTTTAATGAGGAACTCAATGACTGCGAAACTGTTCCCCTGCGTACCAGTCCCATCCCGTCCCGTCCCGTCCCGTCCGACTTTCCGTTCTGGTTGTGGTTGTCGTTCTGGTTTTCAGTTTACGACTGATCCCGTCTATTCCCTTGTGTGGCCAGCTCGATGGCATTGGAATGCATTGATCCCGCTGAACCGGGCACACCCGCTAAGTGATTTCCTTTTGGTCTTTTGGTCTCTTGGTCTCTTGGCAGGAGTCTCTTCTACTCGCATCGTCGTGTTTTGCATACAAAATCGCTAAAATGATTGCCGCCTTTTCTCATGTCTCTCATGTCGCGCCCGTATATGAAAAAAGAGAAGAAAAACAAAACAAAATAGAAAATGTATATATGTATATATATATATATATATGAGTCTACGATAGACCCGCCCCTAATATGTACGGGATGGGCAAACGTTGTCAATGCCAATTAGCAATTAGAGCATTATCTAGCATTAGTCAGTCATAATGATGAGGTGTGCCACGTCGATTGAGTCCTATCCCTCATTGATAGTCGGCAATTCTCCAGCACAATCAAATGGCGACAATATCGAACAGCTATTTCGAGCATGGCACATCGGGGCAGATTATAAATCGTTTATCAATTCACATAATCACTTCAAATTGCTCTGGAAATTCGCATTCAGTTTAAGTTTCATAGTGATTGATCTAATGGGATACAGATCTTAGACTCAATCGCTTATCAAAATGCGCCTCTCAAGTGATGTCATCGTAAAGATCTTGCTTGTTGTTTGCTAGGCACTGGTTCAATGTCACCCCGACTTCTATCATTTCAGATCTAAGATTAAACGAATAATTGTGCACTTGAGCAGCCATAAAACGGTATTGATAATAGTATTATTAATACAACAGAACAGAATAAGCAGAATGACAGGATTTGCATCAATGATATATCATTCTTGATACTATAAGTAATTGCGCTTTTGCTGGAAGTATTTCATATATATGTATAATATATGCTTAATCAGTTGCTAACCAAATCACGATTCGATCACCAAATGAACTTTACTTTAGTCTTATTACGTAATTATTGATAATTGTTATATGTTGTCTAAAGTTATCGTTATCGTTTTGCATAACCGGAATACAGGTGCATCTGACATCTGGCCGCCAAAACCATGGAGAAGTCAACGCTCACACAGAAGAATTACGCATGTGTCTACAATGAGACAACGAAGCCAAAGAAGCCGAAGCGTCGCGACAAGAGCGATCTGGGACCCGATTTTGTGGCGCCCGATGGCGGCTGGGGTTGGGTCATCTGTCTCGCAGCGGGCCTCAACAACGTAAGTAGCTAAAAGTGCCTCCAAACGGATCTGTAAACCAAACCAAACCAATGACTGACAATGACTGGCATCCGCAGTTCTTTATGTTTCCAGCGCTGCAGCAATATGGCCTAATATACAGGGTGCGCATGTCATCGCTGGGATTCGATGCCAAGGAGACGACCATCATTGTGAACGTGGTGATGACCCTCTCCTCGATAGTGGGTAAGCTGTGCATACCATATATATATATATGGTATATATAATACAGATTACAGATTAAATTGCAAAAACAAATAGCTTTAATTCAAAATGAAAATAATAATTTTTAATCGAACTTCAATTTATTAGAGATCGTAGCTCTGGGTTTCATCGGTTTCTGATTTGCAAACACTTTGAATAGACTTTATTTGGTATTTACTCAATTTTGAAAAATACGATACGATTTCTAAGATTGACAAAATAATTTATTGGCCACGCCAAAACCTGCCTGTCAATAATTTCAAAATTAGATAAATCAGGCACTTTAATGATTATTATCAAACCCATTATCCGTCCTAATTAAATTATGCAACGAATGCGAAAAGAAATACCCAATTGACTTACAAGACTATTAAGCATAATGATATCGGTTTGATGATCGTTTTTCAAATGATTAGCGACTTGAAATTTACATTGTGATTATCGAATTTTGCAGGTATTTTCAATGGGGCCATGTTTCGAAGGTTCACGTTTCGCCAGGTGGCCATTACGGGCGCAACTTTGGGCTTTCTGGGCATCTTCTTCTCGGCCTTCTGCACCACCGTCTGGCAGTATATTATCTGTCTGTCCCTCATCTATGGTGTGGGTCTTGGCCTGGCCATGGCGGCCGTATCGCTGGCTGTTAACACATACTTTATGCTGAGTCGACGACGCGCCACTGGCTTCTCGTGGACAATAACGGGATTGGGGCCGATTATCTTTCCGTATGTGTCCACCTTTCTGCTGGAATACTATGGCGCCCAAGGCACCATATTGATATATTCGGGCATCGCATTGAATGCCGTACTCTGTGCCCTCACACTGCAGCCGGTGATGCGGCATGTCCGCAAACCGGAGAAGCCTGACACCGATGGCAACGAGCACAAGGAGCAGCCGGAGATGGTCGAGGCCAATGGGAATCTGCTGACGCCCGGCAATGATCCATGGAGTGACTATGAGTGCAAGTACTGCCAATATCAGAAGCGCTCCAAGCGTGGCATCTTCTCATCTCAATATTTGTTCATCGACAACGATCTGGAGAATCCGGTCTTCGAGATAACCGATCCAGGTACACCGATGCTAGCGCGTGCCAACGATGGCTGGTTTGGATCGAAGCTATCCCTGGCATCTGACCGTCGCCAGGTGCTGTTGCGTCAGGCCTCCGTTGCCGTTTCAGCGGCAAAGGGTAGTCGTGAAAATCTGGACAGACCGGAGGAGGCCAGAGAGCTGACAGATCGACACGGATCGTCTCCGGCTGCGACTGCTGTGCCCAAGTCAAATTATTTTCATCGCGAACGCGACGATATCGCTCGATATGCGAGCAAGTCGAGCATCTATTCCAAGCACGGCGGCGAGGAGCTGCTGCGCTGCACCTGTGCCGAGGACAAGGCGCTGCTGGAAAAGTCCGGCGAAGCGCTGCAATTGCAACAGGTGGCACTGGAAGCCGCCGAGGAGGCCGAGGAGGAGGCCAAGAGCAAGATGACCTTCCGTCAGAAGGTTACCAAATTCTTTGATCTCGATCTATTGCGGAATTTCACATTCGTCAATTTGGTGATCGGCATGAGCATAATGATGTTCGGTGAGATGAACTTCTCGGTGCTGACACCGTTCATCCTGAACAGCTACGGCTATACGGACAAACAGTGTTCGCTAGTCATGTCCTTGCTGGCGTGCATGGACATCTCGGTGCGCTTCCTGGCACCGCTCTGCTTGGATAAGGTCAAGCTGGATAATCGGGTGCTGTTTGCCTTTGGCATTGTGTGCATTGCTATCGGCCGTGTCATTGTCACAATGACATCATCTTTCGAAATAGTTGTTGCCATCTTTCTGCTGATCGGATTTGGCAAGGGATTCCGCACCATATTTTCACCATTGATCATACCCAGCTATGTGCCATTGCGTCGCCTGCCCGCCGCATCTGGACTGCAGCTGATCTTCAACACGATCTTCTCGTTGGCCATGGGCCCCCTATTGGGTACGTATCAATTGCAGATGTATCTCCTTCTCTTTGCATCCTTCTAACATTTTTTTTCTTTCGATTTCGTTTTCTTCGCAGGCATTGTCACTGAAGCCTTTGGCTACAGCGCCACCATCCATGCCATCAATTTACTGACAGCCATTGCTCTGTTCATGTGGCTCACCGAGTCGGTGGTGCGGCGAGTCATCGGCAAGCCGTATAATCCACCGGAACAATGAAGGAACTGGACTACTTATGCAGCCAACCAGTGTAGAATTTGGCAATTGGCTTGAGCCTACACACAGATTATATATCTGGAATGTCTTGAGCATAGTATTACCTTAAGCGAACGTTCGTCGTTTCTTGATATACATATCCACATCTATATCTATATCTATATCTATGTCTATATCTATATCTATATATATATATGTGAGCAATTTTAACTTACCTATAATTATAAGTAAAGATTAATTTTTTGTTTTTAGTATTAATTTAATTTAAGTACATTAAATATGGTAATATAATTTAAATTAAAAATTTAAAAAAAAAAACGATATTCTTAAGTATGTGTGTTTGTTTTCAAAAATACATACGTAGCTACCAAAAAGAGCCCTTGTTTCTTGTTTGGGAGATATGGTCACACTGCATTTCGATTGGATGTCTTTGGTTGCTGCATTGGCTAAATGGGTGTTGAGCAATCAACAAAAAACGGGGCATACTTTTAGGGGCGCACAGTCGATGAGAGAAATAAGGCTCTAACTCGTCCATATTCTTGCAAAAATTTTCGAAGGACATGATGGGTTCGTATCGCAAGGATCAGCTCCATTGAGTTGCATTCGAGGAATACGGGATGATCTAAGAACCCAAACACTTGTAATAAGATCGCTGCAAGGACGATTGGGATGTCCATTGACCAAAATATAAAGTTTGACATAGATTTCCCCCGGGAGCCATAAGGATATGGCCGAACTGCATGCGCTTTTTTTCTGCTTACAAGATTGCCCGTTTATTTGAGCAGCTTTTTATTGCTTCATTTACATCTGCAGGCGAGGAACTATATGTATTCCAAAGAACTTCCGTTCAGTCCTTGCAATTGCGTCCGATATTTACATATTTTAAATTGACTTGTCCCTATTCAAGTGCAGCGAAGTGTACATATGCAAACACATATACACATCTGGCCAGTAAAATAGGTGTGAAGACAATCAATTAGTGGCAAGAAATATGCATGACTGCTTTATTAGTTTATTTAATATGGAATTATTTACATTTTGGTGAGTTACGTTTCTTTTAGCATTGTTATCAAACAAATTTATCTGATTTTCATCATTCCAGTGAATGTTGTGTCATTTTTATTTAATTTCCGTATGAAATCGAAATGAACTTAGGAGCTTTATAAAGAATACAATTGACAATTTTTTCCTTGTTCTTAGAGCTTACACTCTATCTTCTATCAAGTTAAACATTTATTATAATGAATATATACTTACCTCTCGCATACAAAAATCAAGAAAGAAATTAAAGTTTTCTTAATATGCACTTTTAGCAACAAAAAAAGTGTCAAATTATCTTGTTCTCATTAAG
Organism: Drosophila glabriapex; assembly: GCA_035042305.1. Taxonomy (NCBI): domain Eukaryota; kingdom Metazoa; phylum Arthropoda; class Insecta; order Diptera; family Drosophilidae; genus Drosophila; species Drosophila glabriapex. The sequence goes on from JAWNLN010000066.1 coordinate 16,223,345, forward strand.
AAACAACATTTACAAATGAAAATATTTGATATTGGACATGATATTCAATGAACACATAGCACAACTAATTGTCTTCACACCTATTTTAATGTCCAGGTGTGTACATCTGTGTGTGTGTGTGTGTGTGTGAGAGAGCTACAGATAACAGGAGCAGCGACTAACAGTGGCGCTGTTAATTAACAGACATAGCAGCATGCATTGGCACTTGTTGTCGATTGTTGGTTGTCGGTTGTTGGTTGTCGGTTGTTGGTTGTCGGTTGGTCTGTCTGTGATTCTGTCGTTCGGCCAGTATCGAGGTCTCTCAATTGCTTTTTGGCGCTGCGCTGATTCGCCAACAGCCAACAGCATCGGCATTCAGTTCGCGTGAGCAGCTAAAAGCGTCGAAACGAGAAACGAGAAACGAGCGCGGTGCAAACTGCAAACTGCGAACCATTCATTAACCGTTTCGCCATTGTCCGTTGATAACTGCGAACCGCGATCCATTAATTGGTAGCCATTATTAACAGCGTGCCAATTGGACAATTAATATTGCAATTGGATTCGAATACGGCGGAATACGAAATACGGATTGGACAGTTTAGTTGTCTCGTCTGTTGCATTTTGTTTGTCTTTTTTTTCTTGTTGTTTGAAAGGCGCCAATGACAAGTGAGCACAACCTAAAACCCCACCCCACCCCAACCCCAAACCCCCAACCCAACCTCCACCCTCACTCTTGCCCAGTGCGTGCGGCGACCTTGGACTTGATTGAGGTGCCAAAGTCAAAACCATTTAGCGATGTAATTGCTAAATGTTGTAACAGTGTATGTGTGTGCGTGTGTGTGTGTGTGTGTTTGGCTAAAAATAAATTGCAAAGGCAAAGGAAAAGCCAAAGGCATCTTTTTTTTATCTTTATTATTTTGTTGATTAGCCCCCCCTCCAAGCTGGCAAATCAGCTGCCAATTTTCGCAATTGCCAACACGAAGCATGAACCAAACCGATTCAAGAGCCATATAATATATATATATATATATATATATATATATGTAATAAGAGTGTGTGCCAATACAAGCTGTTAGCGATTACATGACGGCTAAAAAGTGATTAGCTGTAAACCGCTCTTATCACAAATGCCGCCAAATAGCCGCTCACCTGTCGCTTTATCGAAGCTTTGCTGTACCTTTTATTTATTATGCACTGGCAGATATTAATAAATGGGTGGGATTTGCTATTGCCGAGCCAAATGGAAAACTTCGCATCGATATAGCGACAGATTTGTGAATGTGTCGAAAGGGACCAACAACTACATATCCAGCAATTTACAGCTACGACGAACGCAATCTAATCAATATTATCAGTTAGTGATCAATAGTTTTACACACACACACACACACACACACACAGAGAGAGACACATCTGTAGAGGTTAGTTGTTTTCTAGTACTGTATCTATTTGAAAGCCAATCGCTTGCCTGCTGGTCAAGTCTAGCCACTGAGGGTAAATATTTGCTTAATGCGCTCTATTCCATTTTTGTGCAGTGTACTTACAGATAAATAGCAAATCGATGATAAACTGATTAACTGCAGTGAGTAATCGCAAATCGGAAATCGCAAATCGCAAATCGCATAACAAAAGATGGCAAATTGATCGCAATAAAGATCTGAACAATTAAAACAATTAAATTGCTTATCACAAATTAGCTGATACTTGCCAGACATGGATGGCTCCTTATCAGTGACCTCTCTTTGGTATTTCATATGGTACATGCACAAACCTAATTATGTATATAACAGTATATATATATGTATATGTATATAGCTCGTATATAGCAAGCTTAACATATGATTCACACACGAAAACCGCAAACAATTTGCGCGCTAAATCTAAGTCTGGGTCTTTCACTCTGAAATGAGCATGCTGATAAGCAATGCCAATGATCCAAATATTTTAGCTATGGTTACCAAACGGCCCGGCCGTGAACCCGGCGTCGCCTGGCCGATCAACAGCAAATAACACCGATAACAGTAGCACTACGTTATAGATCTACACAATCCATAACCGGTGTGAGTTACTTGAATTGCATCCCCATTACCGGTGACGGTAAATCTAAATCATATATGGCGGAATGCTATAAAGATCATCTTAGTTGAAGGAATGTTTCGTTGGGATTACTCCCAATCAAAAATCAATTGAAACAAGGCTGAATCAATAATTTGACTTCATCAATTGAGAACTGCAACGTTTGCTTGTAAGCAAAACTGCTTGTTGCCAAAAAGTGTTTACATCATTTAAGAGTTTGTCTTAATATTTATTTTATTAGAGATTATTTTTGAGAATTCTTCAACAAAACAGTTTCTATTTCTATTCTGACAACATTATTTCGTTCGTTTTTTGTGGACTTTAGAGCCATCGCTGGGATTGGGAATATGACACCACAGGAGAAGAAGGTGTATGGGGATACCACACAGCCGCTGGCGAGGCGTGATCGGGGCTACTATAATCGAAAGGACAAGAGTGATCTTGGCGAGCATTTTGTGGCGCCCGATGGCGGCTGGGCGTGGCTGGTGTGCGTAGCCGCTGGCTTATCCAATGTAGGTAAAATTTCAAGCACAATTACACCCAAATGCGAATGATGCAATCAATCCAATCAATCCAATCTCGTCTCTGGTCAATACAGCTATCGCTGTATCCGTGCCTGCAACAGTTTGGCTTCCTGTTCCGGGAACGGCTTATCAGTCTGGGCATGTCCAGCTCACAGGTGACGGCCATAATCAATACAAACCCAGCGGTATCAGCCTGTACGGGCCTCCTCAACGGTCCAATGTTCCGGCGCTTCACCTTCCGCCAGGTGGCCATGGCTGGCTCCCTGCTCTGCTTCACCGGCATAGCCCTCACAGCCTTCTGTGAGACCTTTGCTGGCTACATCTTTGCATACGCTATTCTATATGGTAAGTTAATCCAAATCATCTCAAAAATTTAAGAGATCAATTGGAGAATTTGTATATAATTTGTGAATATTTTCTTCGACACAAATATTATTTGAAATTATTTATATTTAAATCAGATTTATCATATTATATTTTACTAACGGATTGGTCCGATTGGATTGGCTTTTAGGCTTTGGCATGGGGATTAGTGTGAGCGCCTCCTCGTTGGCCATCAATACGTATTTTCAGCAGAAGCGTCGACGCGCCGCTGGCTTCTCGTGGACAATAACGGGACTGGGACCGATCTTTCTGCCATATCTGGTCACATTTCTGCAAAGCGTCTACGCTGTGCAGGGAACCGTGCTGATCTTTGCGGCCAATTCGCTACACTCGTTTGTCAGCGCGCTAATCTATCAGCCGGTGCGTTATCATGTGGCGCCAACTCTTATGCAGGTGGAGCAGCAACAGCAGCCGCAGCAGCAGCCGCAGCAGCCGCAGCAGCAGCAGCTGGAGCCACAGGCGGAGATATTGTGCGTCCATTGTGCGCAGCAGCAGAAGCGAGAGCCGGGCGGCATCTTCTCCAGTCAGTATCTGTGCCAGGACGACGATGCACAGAGGCCCGGCTACGAGATCATTGAGCCGGGCACGCCCATGTTGTCGCGCGCCAATGATGGCTGGTATGGATCGAATCTATCGCTCAATCGCTCAACCGGACGCAAGCGATTTCGCACGGTATCCAGCTGCAAAGATTTGGAGCACACACAGCGGCTGCATTGCCCGATCGACGAGGAGGATCAACAGCAGGATACGGAGCGAGAGTTCTTGCGGCCCAACAATTTTCGGCGTGAGCGCGAAGAGTGCAATCTGGAGTCGAGGCTCGGCTGCACCTGTGCCGAACAGCGGGCCCTCTACGCATCCCCTACTCAAGCAGCGCTGACCGAGCAGAACAACAATGATGACACGCAAATGGCGGAAACTCTGGCAAAGATGTCCTTCAGACAGAAGCTGGTGACGTTTTTCGATCTGGATCTGCTGCGGGATGTGACGTTCGTGAATCTGGTTGCCGGCCTGACGGTCATCAATTTTGGCGAGCTCAACTTTTCGATCCTAACACCGTTCATACTGACTGACTTTGGATTTGACACGTCACAGATTACCGTGGCCATGTCACTGATGGCCGGCATGGATATCACAATGAGATTTCTGGTGCCGTTCATTACCGAGAAGATGACTTGGGATAACCGTGTCTTTTTTCTAATCGGCGTCGTTGGCATCGCCATTGGGCGTACCATTGTCGCCGGCACCAGATCCTTTGCGGTCATCCTCTCCTGCTTTGTGTGGATCGGCTTGTGCAAGGGAGTGCGCACCATATTCTGGCCACTGATCATACCTGGCTATGTGCCATTGAATCGCTTGCCTGGCGCCTCCGGACTGCAGCTACTCATCTCAGGTCTATTCACGCTCATCTGCGGTCCCCTTGTCGGTGAGCATCCAGCAAACACAACAATGCAGCTCCATTATTTATTTATTTATAATTGATTAATTTACAATTGCAGGTCTTGTGCGGGATCGCTACAACTATTCGGTGACGCTGCACTGCCTCGACGCATTGTCATTTGTGGCAGCTGCCTTGTGGTGTCTGGAGGCGCTGCTGCGACGACACAGAAGCAAACGAATCAGCTGATCAGCTATATATATATATATACATATAACTTCTTTTTTTTGTTTTAATGTAAGCTCTATATAATACAACTTGTACTTATAATTTAAAAGACATAATGTACTTATTAAAAAAAAACGAAAAACCAAAAACGAAAAACGTAAAATGAAAACCTAAAAACGCTCTACGAATTTAAGGCATACTTTTAGGATGAACAATAAAATCTGCAATTCGGTTTGGCAAGTCAAAAATGTACAGCATACTTTTAGGCTAAAGCAAATGTCTGCCTTCATTTTCTTGTCCGAATTTCGACAGAACTGCAAGGAAATCGGCTACCGAACTGCGTTCAAGGATTAGCAGGTCATCTAAGAATCAAAACACGTGTATAAATCACTTGCAGGACGAACGGAAAGTGCATCCAAATCCACATCGTTTCTTTCTCCAAAAATACAAGGGCCATTGACGAATATTGAAAATCTTTGAATGCAACTCGACAGTTATTTTTAATATCAGCTCAAAAAGATATCCTTCTTAGATCGTTAAGGATATGATTGAGTTATGGCTAAAAGAAAACGAATGCAATTTTTACAAAATTATTTTTATCTGCCAAATCCTTACAGGACCTCCGCAAGGACCTCCTTTTAACGAATCGCATTCGAGCATTAAATGTTCGTCTCTATATAAATTTCAGCCGGGTCAAAACATGTCCTTTGCTAAAGGAGCTTTTGACACGTATTTATCTCTGTCTGTTTCCATATCTGTCCCATTGCCCAGTTATTGCATAAAAATAATACAGGATGTGTTAGCAAAAAAATATGTTTATTAATAGTATTTAATTGTTGTTTTTTGTTTTGTTTTTTTTTTGTTGTTGATTTGTCTTTAAGCTTAACGACTGCATATTTGCTTCCTCCATCTCCCTCTCTCTCTCTCTCGTTCGCTCCCTCTCGCACTCTCTCTCTCTCTCGCGCTCTTTTTCTATGATATTTACAATATTGAGTTAACGTATTATAAGTTAGGTATACAGTACAGTAAACTTGATTACAATACATAAATAGGTATTTAGTTCAAATATCTTAAATATTTTTGTTAGATGTTATGAAACATTGCAGCGACTGAACAGGAAGAATAAAATCAAACAAAATAAAAAGCTAAGATCGACGGGCCGATATTTTGGATGAGCTCTCCAACTGCCCGATTTGCTGGAAATACATGTTTTAATTTATTTTTTTCTTTTCTTTTATTTTATTTTTATTTTTTTTTTTTTTTTTTGGCTATTTACACACGTTTTTGAGCGCAGTTCGGAGAGCACTTTTTTCTGGGGAATTTTCAAGTTTAAATTGCAATTAATTTCATTTGTTTTTTGTTTTTTTTTTAGCTTATGGACCCACGCAAAGTGTTGGACCCCCTAACCACTAGTTAGAGTATGTTTACATAGCTTTGGTTACACATGTTGTTCGTTTTAGTTTTTGGTATGTCAATGTAAAAAAAATACGTATTTTGTATTTGGATTTGTGTGTGGAAAAATTCGATAGAAATGTTTCACTAATACATTGATTATATGCAACTTGGGTTATAGCTGGTATGTGCTGTGTATATAATGGTAAATATATATATATATATATATATAGATATATATAATAACACTATGCAACGAAATAATGTGAATGATTAGAAATCAAAAATACTTTTTAGTTTGTATCCAAATTTCGTTGAAATTGCATAGAAATTTGGCAGCTTATTAATCGTATTTGAAAAATAAAAATAAAAATACAAAAAAAAAAAAAAAAAACAGCATGTAAACTAGAAGAGATCGAGACCTGTTTGAACAGTTTGATTGAATTAGCCATTAAGTAAACATTGTTGACAAATTCAGTTTAAAATTAATTGTGTTTAAGATTTAGCAAACATAAAATACAATTGAAATTTTTTTCTAAAATGCATTTGGTAAAATAACAATAACAAAAACCATGTTGCATAGTGTTGTTGTTACAGTTTCGCTTGGTTTTTCATTACTTTTACTTGGTTTTTTTGTTTTTTGTTTTTGTTTTTTGTTTTTTGTTTTTGGTATGTGTGGAAAAAAAAAGTCTCGACAGTTGACAAGTTAGACAAGCGACAGGCGAACATGTCATAAAAGTTGAAAGGCGCTACGGCGCTTTAGCTATTGATCTATAGACATCGATATCGATATCGATATCGATATCAATATCGATATTATATAATATTGATCTGATGACGCCTAGAGCGTCTTCAGCATGGTCGCCTTGCTGGCGCTGCTCTTGTACGTCTCGTAGGTGGCTGCCGCGGCGCCCACATGCAGCTGCGCATAGCCGGAACTATTGGCGACGGCAGCGGCAACAACATCGGCGCCATTAACAACCGTCGACGTTATTGGCTTGTGTGGCTTATAGCGCTGCAGCATCTCAGCCGAGGTGAGCTTGAGCGTCTCGCTCATTTGCGATCGGACGTTCTCCATTAGCGTATCGATATCGTCTTTGGTGAGTCCTTCGGTGCTCACTGGCGGCAGCGTGGTAATCACAATACGACCGGCATTCAATATCTTCTTTTTGTCGTTGAGGAATGTACAATAGGAGCTGAAGACGACCGGCAGTATGGGTATCTGCTGGTCGATGGCCATGTGAAAGGCGCCCTTCTTGAACGGATGCAGCTCACCGGTGTTGCGGCGTGTGCCCTCCGGGAATACCCAAAGCTTAATGCGTTGCTTCTTAATCCGACGATTCACCTCATTCAGCGTTTCACGCGCCTTCTCACCCCGCACCCGATCAATGAAGATCAAGCCGGCCAGCCAGGCGGCCAAGCCAAACGGCCAAACATAGAAGAGTTCACGCTTCGCAACAACCGTGCACTTGTTCATCACATGCCAGATGTTAAACATGCCTAAAAGCGTACAAATTGATACATATATATATATAAAGTGACGAATTTCGATTACACACTTCGCATTTCAATTCATTTACCCAGCACATCCAGTGAGCTCTGATGGTTGGCCACTATGATGCAGGCCTGATCCTTCTCCAGATGCTCCTTGCCGCGCAGTTCCCAGCGCAGCCCAATCAGCGTTGTGACGCGATGGCACCAGGTGCTCGCCCATCTAAAAAATGGAAAGCCAAACAAATAAACAACATAATCGGCAAGTTGGCTTTAAGATATGTGTCATATTTGCTGCTTGAACTTCAAGACTTGAAAACAAACTCCAATCAGACAAAACAAGTGCTTTTTTTCGAAAGTACTCGAAAATTAAACAAGCAAAATAATCAAAATAATAAAGAGCGGAAGGACAACGGAAAGTGGAGCGACCATCAGATGAGTCTGTCTGCTGCTTGGGTGGGAATACGGTCGGGAATTGGCTCAAACAGCAACAGAACAACACCTTCAATGCGAAGAAGAGTCGCTGCATCCAGTCGGACTACGACTGGCTGCTCAGGAAGCGCATCGATGTCCTTAATCAGCCACAAAAGATGTGCCTTCGAAGTACAGCCAAAATCTGAGAAGATCTGTGGCAAGGTAATTGCAACCGATTACAACATTTTAACAAACATATTCTTGTCACAGTTAACTACATGTTTAACTGCTTGTCAAGTCAGACATTTTTTGTAAACGATTTGCGATATTTGAACATTTGAAGCGCTTTGACAGCAAAATGAGAAAAGGTCGAAAAAACAACAACAGCAGCAAAAACGCGTGAAAACGATTTTTCTCAATTTCCCCAGACAAACCAAAAATAAAAACTTTTTTTTTTTTTTTTTTTTTGCAAATTCTAAGCATTTGTCGAGAAGATCAACGAACAGTGCAGTTGGCAACGGCGTTGCACGACTCAAAATTATTGCAGCTTGTCGAGACGCGACCCTGACCACAGCTAGAGGTCTCTCAAGAGACAGAGAGAGAGAGAGAGAAAGCGACAGAGAGAGAGAGAGAGAAAGCGACAGAGACAGAGAGAGAGCGAGAGAGAGAGAGAGAGAGAGAGAGAGAAGGAGAGATCTCGAGATTCAGTCAAGTGTAGCGATCAGTAATTAAAATGCAAAATGCGCTTTAAAAGAAAATATAAAAAATTATAAATATTATTATAATTTTTTAAACAGATACCGCAAGGTTATATGGTCGTCCGTTGGGGTATGGGGGAGTGGGAGGGTGACCCAGCTGTCAGCCAGCACTGATTATATTCATATACACAACGGCAACAACTGAAAGAGCAAAAAAACTCATCACGACACTTGACATCGGCTTAACGAACGAATTATAGATATAGTTACAGATGTGCAATATATATAACATGTTCGTAGCCGGCCGTAGTCTTCTTCGACTCGATTTCTATCGTAGACAAGAAAGTTGGCAGTTGAATGATGCCAGGGAATCATTGAATACGAATGTTATAACTATGACGAGGGATAGTCGGGGATATTGGGCATAGAGCTACATGGAATGTAAAGAGTCATTTGAAATTACTCTCCACAAACTGCGGCTGATAATCGATTGCAATTGAAATGTCATCCAATATGCATACGAAGAAGAAGGCAACCCCAACCACAACCCCAACCCCAACCCCAGCGACAAATTGCACTTGAGCCAAAACAAGCGCGGGGAATCGGAATGGAACGAAATCGAACTAAATCAAATTGGTTGACAGGTAAGCCAAAGCAAGCGGTGACAAAAGCGGCGGGGAATCGGAATCGGAATGAAATGGAATCGAATAGAACAAAAGCAGTCAGCTGGGTAGTTTGGTAGTAGACTAGTCCGAGTCAGATGACCTCGGATAATTGCCTGTTGGCATTGGCGCCCAGACCCTACAACGACCAACGAGCAAACAATATGATTAACTACACTGCGCAAAAAGAAATCAAGTGAATCAAGTAAATCAAAAATAAATCAAGTAATCAACACACTTTTCAAAACTCAAAACAAAACAAAAATGTTTTACGAATTGTCGCATTTTACACTTGATGCTGAAAAACTTTGCTTGAATCGACAGTCGACAGTCGACAGTCGACAGTCGACAGTCAAATTGAGTCCGTTTTTTTTTTTTTTTTTTTTGTATAGTTTTCATTATTTTGTCGGTTTGTTGTTGCATGTGTGTTGCCTTTGCAGTATGTGCAACACACGTCTACAAATGCAGAGCTGACTGTGTCCTTCAATTGCCGCTAACACAAGTATGGTCAACAAATTGAACACTTAAATGTTTGATTGTTGACAGGGCCATTTGTTGTTGCTATTGTTTGTGTTGTGCTTTTGTGGCAGGTGCAGGTGTTCATGAGCCACGTTTTGAGCTCGTTTTGCAAGGTACTTTTCAACTATTAATGTTTACATTTTAATGAATTTAGTTGTGTAACTAAATATAAGCCAGGACGACCCGCCGAATAAGCCAACTGCCCCTTTTAACTTATTCATTATTATTGTTACAGTCAGAACACTTGGTTCGACGACAACGTAGACTGGTCACTACTTATGAATTAGTAAGTTATAATTGGTAAACACATGTGGGGAATAGCACTGGGGAAAGTTACGAGATGGTTAAATCTTCAACAATTCTTGATTTTGGTGTATTTGGGGTATTATGTTATCGTAAGACTCGCATTTGGATTGAGATTCCAGTTCAATCTGAATTCCATTCAATTTGTACATTATGACAATTTGAGGAACTGTAAGAAGGACTTTAAGGACTAAGGCAAATAGTAGCTAGGACAACACGACTGTAAAAAAACAATGTGGCCTTATTAAGCTGACCACAATCAAATAGTTGAACGAATATCTAATAGCAGAAAAACCCTTTAGATAATGAACCTACACCAATAAGAATCACGCAGACAATTCCACTCAAAATGTCATATAATCAATTTACAACCCCCTTGGAAGTGTCCAGCTCACTGAGATTTCGTAAAAATGTGTTTAGATAAGGCGAAACAGACCAGGGAGAAGCACCTTACAAACACTAGGAAGGTATATGGCTAGCTAGCTATAGCTGCTCCGTTGGCTTTTGTTTCTAGGTAGGACGACACTGATTTCAGTTGGCTGGCAAATGCCACAATAAAGAACAATAGCACCGCGCACCGACAAAAACAGTGCATATCGATTTCTCAGCGGCGGCCGGGCAGGCAAACAAACAACCAACCAACAAACAAACAAACGACAAATAATACAGCAGACGAAGGGGGTTCCGATTTATCAAAGCACTTGGAGCATTTTGTGTTTTGCGGCACATTTATGGCATTGCACAGCAAGCGTGTTGATGATAAGCCAACGTCTACAAATAATTCGTTTTATGCTTTGATTAGTCTCAATTTTACAGCCAGATATGCATTTTATATTTATTGTCCATTCGATACTCACAGTAAATTGCGCACGTCGCAGGGACGTGTGAGAAATGCCGGTATCAAGATGATCGCATTGAACGAGACGATCCCATAATACATGACAAACTTGAAATAGTAGCGAAAGATGTGATTTGTCTCGTACAGAAAGGGCAACATTAGCACCAGAAACAATCCAAACAGTTCCAGATACGAGCTCATTGTGAGTGGTGATGCGAATGTATCCAAATATCTTTTTCGGTGTTCCTTTCCTCCCTCCTCCTGATCCTCTGTATCCTTCTGTATCCTGACTCTCCTCTGCTGTATGCACTCCTCGACGATGCTTAAGGCAGATTGGTATGCAGTCTTTGCTTGTTTATATTATACAGATCTCGATCACAGCTGCAATTGAAGTGAAAGAGACAACTGAAATTAGCATTCAGTTAAGCAATACTTATAATAATAATAATAATAATAATATATATGTATATGATATACATGTTGCTTATCAATATCAATATCAATTTACAGTGATCTGTAATTTAGTAATCAAAATTCGATTTTATTTACAGAGATATTTATTTCTCGAGCTGATTGGAAAAAATTAAATATATTTATACAAAAAAAAAATTGGAATCAATGCGTGCATCGTTAAATACATGTATTATTTACATATTATTGCAAATGATCCGAGCCGACTTGGCATATTTCCATTTCAATTCTCAATTAGCACTCAATTTATCTGTCCACAATGTTCGTGACTCTGATTGTTGTGCCATTTAAATGGACAGCACTGTAAATAGCCGTGTGAGTTACGGTGCAGAATAGCAAGTATAAGAGTAACAGAGAGAGGGATAGGGATACGGTGGCGAGCAAGAGGAAAAGGAAGACGAAGAGAAAGAGGAGAGATTGCGTGCATTTTACAGCGCATTCTTTGGCCCTGCTACCACGATTATTTGGCGAGTGCAACAGTAACAGTAACAGTAAAAGTAACAACAACAACTCATTTCACACACCACACATGCTTATATATATACATATATATATAGATATATATTTATGTATGCTGTGCTCCACCAGCCGGATAAAAAAAAATCAATTTAAATTGCCGACCAAAACAAACTAGCAAAAGTTGAAGGAATCAGTTTTTATGAGGGCGTCATAATTGAACATTATTTTCACATATCAATTGGACTACCGTTATTATGTGTCGAGCGTATTTGTTGATGATAGTAAAATACGCTATTTGATAAGTTTGCATACGACTCTGATTAGCAGTTAATTATTATCGTGGTTATGCAATAATACAAATATCGAATTCATTTCTCAGCTTAATTCTCATATTCGCTTGATAAGTCAATTTTACTGAATGAAGTTTTAATTAATAGTTCATAATATGTTTAAAGTCTTCTTTTCTGCCAGAAAATGTTGACCAAGTTGGGGGATTGGGCGGAACTTTTCCCTGCCAGTATCTGGTATTATAAACGATATTAGTCCATATCTACACTGGTATAGATTACGTATAGTACGAAGATAAAAATGTCAAATTTTTGTATTTTTAAGTTAATATAAAAATCTTATTGACATTTACGAATGCTTCAAAGCAATATTTCATTTTTACTAAGGGGTGGAAGAAAGAAACTTAATTTCTAAAATCAAATTCGTTTTGCGCAAAATATGAACTTCTATTTCACATAATTATGGATATATGTCAAACATCAAATTTGTACTAAAAAAAATATTACGAAATGCGTTAAACTCTGGCTTTAGCTGCTGGAGGAGCTGATTCAGGTTGTATCAAATAAAATAAGTTCTTTCAATTGGCATTGATAAATGTCACAAAAACTATGATAAAAATTGTTTATTTATTTTTTTTGGTTTTTTCTTTAGATCAGCAAGCATATTCCATATGTTAAATTTATTTCGAATTAAATTAAGAAATGCCATCGTCGAATGTGTGTTCGACTTACATATACCCTGTGCACAGGGGTCTAAATTCTAGAAATATTTAGTCGAATGTATTTTTCTTTTGCTACATTCTGTTTTAGTTGTGCGTTTTGTCTATTTTTATTTTAAATATTTGTACGTTTTTTGTTGTTGTTTGTCTGTAAAAATACAGGATATAGGGCTGCGTGCACCAGCACTGCTTCTTTCTGCACCGATTGCGGGGAAGCCGGTTAAGACGAATAAAACGAATTTAAATTCATAAAAGTCTTGTGTCATCTTTGTTTATGCTGCACACGCACACACTGCACTCACACTTATGCACACACACATATACAAATCTCTGTATATACATATATATATATAAATATATATAAATATGTATGTATGCTATGCAAATATGCATTGTACACACAAATGTGTGCATGTGCAGGATAAATGTAAACGGAAAATTTGGCGTCGTTTGCCAACAACAAAGTAAGGGTTGCAAAATACGAAAACCCGCAGCGGAACAAGCAATTTACACACAGACACAGACACACACGCGCACACACACCAAGGATAACAAGCACAACAAAATTGAGAAGAAAAGAACGAGAAGAAAAAACGAATAAGAAAATAGTGTGTGCAATTAAATTGCTGTTCTTGTTATTATTATTGTCGATTTATTTTCGCTGTGTGCTTTTCCATTTATTTGCTTCTTTGTTTTGCCGAAGATTCGGCTCTCATTGTAGTTGTTATTGTTGTTGTTGCAGTAACGGCGGCAGTTTCTGTCGGCGTCCGTGCTTTGCAGTCGGGACAAACACACACAAATACACACACAGCACATAGATAGAATTAACCAAAGTAGTTTTAATATAATACAATTGACAGGCGGAGAAACAAAAAAAAAAAGCTACTACTACACACGCGTGAGCCAAGCTTGACGACGACGACACATCGAATTTAGTTCAACTGAAAAGTACAACAAACAGAAAAGCATGCAGCAAATTTTCTTCATTATGTTAGTGTTTTTTTTTCTCCTTTGCATTCTTTTTCTTATGTTTTTTTTTTGCTTTAATAATCATAATAGGGATTACGTTTTGCTTGATGCGACGCCGCTGCGCTTGACGTTGGCGTTGTTGGGCAGCGACGGCGACGACGACCGGGCGCCGTTGAAACGTAGACCGCGAAAAATTTTGACGAGAATTTCCGTTACCGACTTGCTTGCTTTGCGGACGGCGAGAAAAACAGCAACAACAATTGTCGCTACTTGGGATGCTTAGCAGACCATGTTATTAACATTTAGTGCTATTGCAATGCTCAAATGGTACTGTCTCTTGACTTACCGAATGTTAACTGCTGAACGAAGCACCCAATCTAACATTTACTCACCCAACGAAATGTAATGGACGTGGCACAGTATCGTATCGTCTTGACGGTCCATACGCTGTGTTCGTTAAGTGAGTTGATTGTTGTCCATGCTAAAGCAACTGCCACACAAATCAAATATAAGAAAATTAAAGACTCAACTTTGTATGCATGCCAAAGGAAATCATAAATACATATGTATGTATGTACGTATTTTTACTTGGCAAAGATAAACCTTTGCTGTTGCCCAATAATTTTGATGTCTTTTCGCGTGCCTGCACTTTGGCAACCAGAAAGAAATCCTTATAATGCCTTTACCCCCTCCCCTACGCTATATACCCAACTGGCATACGAAAAACGTGTAGCTTTGTCGCCATGTCTAAGGAAAACAAAAATATTTTTGTTTACATGTGCGTGCAATAAATGAAAATTATGGCGCGTTAATAATCTCAATCCGATCTCTCTGGGACGGCACAAATTATCAAAACAATCCAGCTCTGATAATTTCAGTAAAAGAAAGAAAAAAAATGAATGAATATTTACGAATTGAGAATAAAAAAGGTTTTTGTTTTACAAGATATTTGAGCTAAGAAATATATGCCTTCAAAAATATATCATATGTATATATAAATGCTTTTAAATATACATAATAATATAATATAATGCTTTGCGATTGCATACGAAAATATATTGAAAAGATGGTCACACTTATAATCCACATTCATATATTATATTTCGCTCCAATTTAGAACGAATCTGAAAAAAAATAACATGTCTTTACTTGAGAACGATGGTGAGGTTTGGATACTCTTACTTACCGTTGACGCACATCGGTTTCTTAACTTTGCCATGTTTAATTTTAAGCACTCACCGCATACTTTACAACACTTGACCGGTCTTTAATATATTGGGTTTTTTGTAACTGTGCAAATGAGAGCAACGCTTTCAGTTGGTCGCAACAAACAGCGTGAAAAAGTCATGCGATATTTTGATTACGCTCACTAGTTTCCGGCTCTCTTTACCGCTCTCTCTCTCCCTCTCTCGTTATGCTCAACAGTAGGCGAATGTAGGCGATCGTCGTTGCTATACTTACGTCCGTTGCGTCTCTCTCTCTCTGCGAGTGTGTATGTGTGTGAGCTTGAGATAAGCAATGCGAACAACAGGCACAATAAGAACATAAAGTCGCTGGCATTACGTCTGTTCACACAGTTGGCTTGGAGCTTGACTTCGACACAGACTGTAAATTGGCGAATATCGAGCGCAAAGCGTAAGGCGCGACACGTGAGTGAATTGAAATTAGAAACTGTGAAACAAAACAGATTTTCGAGAATGGCAAGCACAACGACATCGAGTAAGTGCATTAACTGTCTGCTATACACTCTCCCCTGCTGCTTTACTAACAACTTGCAACTCGACAGTTGAGGGCTATAAACTGGGCAAGGTGATCATCGAGGGCAAGACAAAACAGGTCTACAATCTGCCCGAGAATCCTGGCTTGTGTTTGCTGCTCAGCAAGGATCGCATTACCGCCGGCGATGGCGTCAAGGCCCACGATCTCGAGGGCAAAGCGGAGATCTCGAATACAACCAATGGACATGTCTTTCGGCTGCTCAACGAGGCGGGTAAGGGTACTCATGATTTAAAAGCAAAAAAAAAGAGCAAAGAGAAAAAATATTGACTGGAAAAAAATTGTAGATAATAATCGTAAAAGTTAATATACAGTTATCAATCTCCATCTTTCTCTCTCTCATTTTGTGTTGTGTAGGTGTTCGCACAGCATATGTAAAACAGTGCGGCCCAAAAGCTTTCATTGCCCGCAAATGCGAAATGATACCCATTGAGTGGGTAACCCGACGCCTGGCAACCGGCTCCTTTCTCAAGCGCAACTCAGGCGTGCCCACGGGCTACAGGTCAGTGGCATCTCATCCGTTAGGTTATCTACCCTACCGTGTTGGATTATTATTATTATTGTAGCTGCATTCGGCGTTTCTTATCGGCTTATCAGCGCAACCAACGTCAGTGAGTGACCCCATACCCCCATGCCCCCATCCACCCCCTCCCCTTTCCTTACCATGCTCGCACTTGCACATCCCCTGCTGCGGTAAACAAATTCATTTACGATGCACTGCATCGAGGTTGCAACAGCTGATAAGTCGCGCAGTGAGGCACGACAATAATAAAATTCATTTTTTTAAATAATAAGTGGCAATGATCTAGATAGATTTTGATTTCGATTTCGAAAAGAAAAGCTGAAGCCCCTTTGATCGCCTATCGATAATTTGAGTGATAACTTTATGGCTTTGTTTCGGTAATTGGAATCGTTTGCTTACTGGCAGATTCTCGCCGCCCAAGCAGGAGACATTCTTCAAGGATGACGCCAACCACGATCCCCAGTGGAGCGATGAGCAAATCATTTGTGCCAAATTCGAGCTAAACGGCCTGCTTATTGGTAAGTTAAACGAACAACAATCGATTACTAAAAAACAATTGGTCCTAAATCAATTCTGGTTTCGTGTTTTTCTCCGTTGCTTAGGTCAAGATGAGTTGGACATTATGAAGCGGACAACGCTGCTGATCTTCGAGATATTGGAGCGGGCGTGGGAGACAAAGAATTGTGCGCTAATCGACATGAAGGTGGAGTTTGGTATCGATGCCGATGGCAATATACTGCTGGCCGATATTATCGATTCCGATTCGTGGCGCCTCTGGCCGGCCGGTGACAAGCGTTTGATGGTCGATAAGCAGGTCTATCGCGATCTCGTATCGGTCACGCCCACCGATCTGGATACCGTAATGCGTAACTTTAAATGGGTATCCGAACAGATGGCCGAAATTGTGCCGCGCAAGGATCATTTGGTTGTCGTGCTCATGGGCAGCGCATCGGATACATCGCACAGCGAAAAGATTGCGACCAGCTGCCGCTCGTTGGGCCTCAATGTGGAGCTGCGCGTCAGTTCGGCCCACAAGGCGGCCGAGGAGACATTGCGCATTGTCCGCGAATACGAATCGGTGATGACCAATCTGATCTTTGTCGCCGTCGCCGGACGTTCCAATGGCCTTGGACCCGTCATTTCAGGCAGCACCAACTATCCGGTTATCAATTGTCCACCCATCAAGTCGGACAATATGCAGGTGGATGCATGGTCCAGCCTCAATTTGCCATCGGGTCTGGGCTGTGCCACCGTCTTCTATCCGGAGGCAGCCGCATTACATGCGGCAACCATTTTGGGTCTGAGCAACTTTATGATTTGGTCCAAGTTACGTTGCAAGCAGCTCAACAATTTTGTCACCCTCAAGAAGGCTGACAAGGAGCTGCGCGGCGTGCGCAATGCCTAAAAAAATTGAAACAAAACAAAAAAAAAACATTTCCTGTTCAATTTTCGTTATTTTTTTGCCATTTTTCCATTAACATTTTTTTTTTGACAAATACAATTTTATACCTAATTAAAATATTTTAAAATTCCATCGTATGTGGTTTGTGTCTTGGTTATCGGTTGGCTATTTTTTGTTGCGTGGTTTTGTGCGCTTTATAATTAGTTTTTCTATATGTGGGGGGGGGGGGAATTCGACTGGCAATGCGCTGAAGCTTTTACAGTAGAGCTTTAATGCGGAAAAGCTCTCCACACTTACAGTGGGACAAAAAAGCAAATAAAAATAAACCGCAATGTTTCGATTCACTGCGATTCTTATTCGAGTAAATTGTTTGTCCTCCGAAATGAACATAAAAGACCGCCGCTCAAATTAATTAATTAACTAATCAATTCTTCAAACTCTTACTTCTCTGTGTGACCTTTCTATATAAGGAGGGTGATATTTAAATTAATTTAAGATACATTGCTTGCACTGTGGATCTTTTGACTTAAGTACTACCTTTTAATATTCTGAAACTGGAAGTAGTTGAAGTTGTTTTCTATTTAAAAACCAGTTTAAGCTAAATTAACAAAGTATTTCTAAATAACCACGTATATAAACATATACAACAAGCTTTTGCAATTTTAAGGGATATAAATAAGTCAACCGAAAAATGAAGAGACCAAAGATACTTTTCAAGCCAATACTTAATATATTCCCAAAAGCAAGAGTTTGACTGACTCCAAATAGAGTTGTTGAAGAAAGGTTTTGAAGAACTGGAACTTAAATCACGACTATATTGCAACAACAAAAGTGTGGTAAAAAGATATCTTAAATTGAGTTGATTTTATATGAATGTATCTTTTCCTTCAAATTTAAGCTCTTCCGAGAAATGCTTTATCTCTTATAATTTGTTATGCAATGCGATGCTGAAGTAGCGCAAAAGGTATACAAAATGTGAGTTTCTTGTTTCGTCTTTCCCTTTTATTAAAAATAAAACAAGATACATACTTGCATTCAAGAAATTGTCCTCTTTCATCTGCTTATCTGATGCAGCAACAGCAGCAACAGCAGCAACAACAGCAACAGCAGCAACAACAGCAACAGCAACATGCCATATGCGTCATAAGCTCCGCTCTCTCCCCTTGGACAACTGTCCTTCAACTGTTTTTGCCCAATGCCATGGAAACAGAGCGCTGTGGAAAAGGTTTCGCATGCCGTAAACATTGGACAACTACCGGAGCCCCAAGCAGTCGCCCCCAATCCCAGATCCCAGAGTCACTCACGCCCTGCCAAACTGGTGCAGTGATAAGCAGAAAAGTCTGTGCAATTGGAACTGGAACGGGAATGGGAACGGGAACGGGATTGGAAGATGTGAAATCGGAGACTGTGCCAAGTGGAAGAGTTGACAGTGTGTTGCCAAGGCAAATTAGCTGCTGCTGCTGCTGCTGCTGCTGCTGCTGCTGCTGTTCTTGGACGGTGGAGGGTGGTTGGACAGCATGTAAAATGTGTTGAAGTGCGAGGCACAACCTCTGGTCAATTAATCATACTTTAGCAAAGAAACACATTCATAATAATAACAATAATTTAGCACGATGTTGAGGGTGAGAAAGTGTTAGAGGAAGAACGAGCCAAAGAGAGAGAGCGAGAGAGCATCTCACTCATACTCACACACACACACATTGTGTGCATATATATATCTATATATATATAAACATACATATTAAAAGTCAGGGTCAAAGTGCCATTGTATTTGCCCCATGGCGCAACTTTTGCGGTCGCGAGCTGCTTCCACAAGGTGCTGCAAGAAGGGCTGAGTGAGGAGAAGAGGAGGAGAGGGGGGGGCGTGGCAGTTGTCGTCAGAAGGAGACGGGGTAATGTGCTGAGCCAGTCTGACGGTAACAATAAACAAAATATGAATGGCAAGGCAAATGTAACAAAAACGTAAGAAAACAAGAAATGAAAACAGCAAAAACATAAACACAACAAGTCATAATTTGAATACCCTACACATGTACATAGTATGTATAGGTACACAGTATGTCAACAAAATGTTTGAACACAGGAAAAAATACATATTTTCTAATTTCCTTTCCCAAAAAAAAAAAAAACGTATTTTATTATTTACTTTTATTTGTTTTCTTAGTTTTCTATGGTTAAGTGGAGTTCTTAAAACTAGTTTCAAAAGATTTAAAAAAATTAACTTAAGGAATTTTGAAATTTTAAAGACGAAATTAGCCATACTTTACACAGTCAAGAAAGTATTTGGATGCATTTTTTTTGCAAAAGCACTGAGGAAATATGAATTTTTCACTTTCTTGACAAACTGTATGTATTTTCAGCCTTATAGTCACTTTTTTAAGCAGCATCATTTTAATTAATGCATCAGAACCTCTTACTTAACGTAGTGCTTAAATAATAAAAAAAAATACCTACCTATCTTCTTGGATAAACAAATATATATTTATATAATTATACCAATATATATATACATATACGATTTTCAAAACGCGCTTCAGCTTTTTGCTTTTTATGGCTCTTAGCTTTTTAGTCAAGGAAGGCTACTCGATTTACATACATTTTTAATTGTGCCGTTTAATAATTAAAGTTGAATTTTGTATTTGCATACATAAAACATAAAACATTTACGTATTGCAAGCACCTATTGGAAATTCATAAAACTGCAGCGTGCACAAAGTGTATGGGAAAAATATCATTGTCGACGTCTTTGCTTTGCTTTGGTTCGCTTCTTTTTTTTTGTATCGCTTCACGTCGCGTCTCCGTTCTGCGACTGAGGCTGGGGCCGTGGGGGTCGCCCAACGACAACAATGCCCGGCAATTGTTTTGATGGCGACGCCAACGACAGCGTCAACGTCAACGTCAGCGTCGCTCTGTCGACAGCGACGACAACGACGCCGACGACGACGACGACGATGACGCGGCTATGTTTGGGGTCGTTTGCTGTCGTTTTCGCTTGCCCGACTGTCCGCATGTCTTAAGTCTCGCTAGTCGCGTCGGCGGCGGGGCGGGTAGGGGTTTGGCAAACTGTGCTGTGCTTTTGGCGCGGATCGTTTGCCAAAGCATAAAAACAATTTTGTTACAAGCGAATGCCGCCGCCTCTTTGTTCGATCTCTGCACACACGTTTTCATTAGCATTGTTTGTGTATGTGTATGTGTGTGTGTTTGTCTCTCTCTCTCTCTCTCTCTCTCTCTCTCTCTCTCACACACACACTCAGACTATGTGCGCCTTCTGCCTCTTCAGCTGCCGCAATTTCAGTCCCGCGCTTCTACTTGTTGCTAAAAATATGCAAGGCAGTAAGAGGAAACCGGTTTTTTTTTTTTTAGCGATCATCAACTGGCTGGGCCTGTTGCTGGGTGCCAGTGGCCGCCGCTGCCGTTGGCTGAGGCAAGCGGCAAACGGTGCAGAATAGGAGGGGAGGTTAGTGTCGACTGGGTAACTTGATTGAGTTGGCTTAAGCGGCAGCGAGCGAGGCATGCACAAATAAAGCCAACACAACAACAACATGCAAAAAGCCAACACGTAATACAATCCGCGTTGTGGTGGGGCCCAATACAGTGTTGCAAATTACGCTTTTTTCT
Source organism: Drosophila glabriapex (assembly GCA_035042305.1). Lineage (NCBI taxonomy): Eukaryota > Metazoa > Arthropoda > Insecta > Diptera > Drosophilidae > Drosophila > Drosophila glabriapex. The sequence goes on from JAWNLN010000066.1 coordinate 16,244,452, forward strand.
TGCTTCTTGTCAAATCAGGCTTTTTTAATACAACAGTTCGGGCGTTTTTGTTGTTTTTTTTTCTCCTCGATTTTATGGAAACTAATTATGCAAAAATTATGCGCCCAAATATGTTAAATATATATAATTCCCTAATACGGAATTTACATCATTAATCAGTTAAATATTTATGTATGTATGTAAATCTTTATAAATCGCTATTAAGTGAAGATAGACACAAAAACTTTGAGCTTTTTTTTTTGTAGATCGTGGATTTCCCCATAGAATTAGCTTTTTTTGATTTTGGCTTGGCATCACTAGAGCACAAACACGATCAGTGGGGCCGGTCGAGCCAAGCAGAGTGCGGGGAAAAAGCAATTCACTTCAGGTTGACAAAGAGAGAGAGAGGGAGAGGCAGACTAGCGAACAGGCAGAGGCATGAGTATGAGTTGGATGACAGCGTCGATTACGCTCGCATAACCGGCAGCCTTGTTGTTATTGTTGTTTTTTATTATTATTATTATTATTGTTGTTGTTCTCATTCTCCTTGCTGCCGCCCTGTTCTTGTTGCAACCGCAAGTTGCGCTACTTTTGTGCTTGTTCGGCTTCGCGCGCTCGTGTTATCTCACTCGCACATGCACGTTTTAAGTCAATGCTTGCCATTTCACAATGTCACCCACCAGTCGCAGCCATAAATTCAGGTTAGGTTTTGTTTTCTTCTTTCCTTCTTCGTGCATGCCCACACATACATATACTCATGTATGTGTATATGCACCATACATACATTTATATATATATATATATATATATATATGTATGTATGTATATATGACAACTGACTTAACTGTGAATTTCTACGACTGTTGGCGACGATCGGTCGCATGCTAATGGACGACGATAGCCAGTGGAATCGCACTCGTGCTTGTTTTACGAAGCTCGGGGTGGGTCTATGTGGCGGGGAAGGTGGGCAGTCGGTCGGTTGGTTGGCTTTCTTTGAGCGCGAACGTTTTGTGATAAGCGCGATCTGTCGATAATAAAAAACTTCAATAAAAACACACATTAATCAAACAACAATTAGCAATAGCCCGCAAATAAAAAAAGCCAATACAAAAAAATAAAAATAAATACAATAAAAGAGACAAAATATACGGGGATTAAGTTGACTGTAGGGTTGAGGGGGAGACTACAGCTGCTCAAATACATACAATGAATATATATACATATATAAATAAATATATACATGTATGTGTGTGTGTGTGTGTGTGTGTTGTAGTCATACGTAATGTGGCTCTCAGAACCGATATCGATATCGGTCAATGTCGAGCAATTACCGAGGCTATGGTAGAGGTCCAATCCATAGGTCTACAGCTTGATTACAATTGTACTGGCTCTTGAAAGGTTTCCCACAGACAATCTACAATATAATACATATACATATGCACATACATATGTATATATGTACATATTTGTATGTATGCGCATGTAATTAGATAAGAGTCGTACTATCAGTTTGCAACTTGGCTTTCAGAATGTCTACGAGAGATTTCACAAATGATTCTAGAACTTGTGAATGTCTCTTGCCATTTTCATAGCTACAAACTAACGTATTTATGTATGTATGTATGTAACTATTTATTTAAGTCAGTCGACATTAATAAATTAAAATTAAATTTAAAAAAATTAGAAATATTTATAAGATTATAAGACTATCTATCTATATACATGTATATATATACATATATATCTAGACACGTTTCGACACGATTACAATTGTGTTTGTGTACATTTATGTTAATGAATCTTGATAATTATTACTTAACTAGTTTTAAGAACTCCACTTAACAGTAGAAAAATAGGAGAAAAAAAATTAAAGTCAATAATAAAATACACTTAAATGAGAAAAGATGCAATTTTTGCCTGTGTCCAATGACATTGCTGACAATCTGTATGTATTATGTACATACGTATGTACATATGTATGTATGTATGTACGGATAAAATACATGCATAGCTTCAAATCAAATTGGCGCCAATTTTTTATTGCTATTATTAACCACTTTTGTTTCATTGGATGGATTTGCTAGAAAATAAGCCAATGAATTCTCTGATGATTCACTAAACAAACTGCTAATTAGTTAATTCAGCAATACATATGCTTATGTACATACATACATACATATGTATGCATATCAATCTCTATATAAAAATACACATTTCGAATACTGAAATACGCAGTTTTATAAAGAAATCTATACTCAAAATGATACCAACACATAATAATACATAATAAAATTATATAATTGAATTTCTGCCCTTGTGCAATTTTTGAAATAACTGTGTGTATATAAGGACACACATACATACATATGTACATATTTATGTATGTATTTCCGCACCAAACATTTGCTGCTTCAATCCTCAATCAATCCATTCAACATTTGCCATGTCTAGTTCCAAAAGAATAAATCCATCGATTAGTTAAACATAAAAAGACCCCGTCAGAGCTTTAGTTTTTTCTTTGTTTTTTTGGTTGAGCTTGAGTCTCCCAGATTCAGCTTTAGTCTCGACTGCAAGCGCTTTTCTTGTGTTTCTTTTATTTTTTGAGATGCAGTTGCTGCCCTGGCAAACAGCATGCCAACAACGCCCCCGCTGCCCGTGCGAACCTTTTGCATACAGTCAGCCAGCTCTTACCGCACACAAACAGAAAACACTCACACGCACGCATACAACAAAGTGTGTACACACAGACACAACAGCGATAAACACTGTGTTTGTATGTGCATAAAAGTTTGCAGTCCATTCTCATTCTCCGTATGCCTTGCTTCGTGTGCTTTCATTTTATTTTGCTTTTTATTATTATATATTCTTGTTATTTTTATTTTTGCGTTACTTGTTTTATTTGCGTTGTTTTCGCTGTGTTTGTTGTTGTTTTTGTTCTTCTTCTTAATGCTGTTGCCTGTTAGTATTTTGCTTTATTTATTTCAACTGGCTGACGCGTTCATTCGCATGGCTCCCCCTCTCTTTCGCCTCTTACTCTATCTCTCTCACTCACTCACTTGCTTGTCTACGCGTTCCCCTTTTACGTTCATCATCGTTCGCTCTATCTCGGTCTCGCGCAAACAGCGGAGCACTAGTCAGCCAGTCAGTTAGTCAGTCAGTCAGTCGGTCGGGCCGTCGATTTGTCTCTCTCCCGTCTCGCTGCCTCGTGTGAGTGTTCTGTATATCGTCCGCTGACTGTGTCTGTGTGCGTTGAAGTTGAATGTGCCGGTTTTGATACCCTGTAAATTTGCTAAAATGAATTTTGGATGATTTGGCAATGGACCGTTAGCACGTAGTATTTGAATTTTTTTGAAGCAAGCTTTTTTTTCAATAGCTACTCTTTGAATCCGCCAAATCGATAAATAACTGTTGCATTCATATTTTATTTAATTATATACTTTTATGTATTTAATCTAGAAAGCTATCAGAGTAGAGGCGCCAAGCTGATTGGCTACAGGGTATCAGCTAGTGGCAATCGCAAATAGAGAACTCTTGTTCAGTTGTTTTTGTTGTTGTTGCCGTTGGTCGTGCCATGTTGATTTGTGTGCTTGGCTCGGTTCTTCGACCGACCGAACGACCGACCAAACGACCGACCAAACGACCGACTGAACGACCAACTGCCTGCCTACCCGCCCGCTACCCTCACTATAAGCGTCTGCGCCAGTTATTCGGTATTCTGCTGCTGCTGCCACTGCTGCCTGCGCTATGTCTCTTCCTCTTCCATTTCAGCTTCATCTTCTTGTTCACACACACATACATACATACATGCCCACTGGTAGACAGACAACTACGCAAACAACACCAAGACAATGCGCAGTAGATAACAACTGGCTCGCCCCTTCCCTAACTTCAGTCAGATACATACTTATGTATCCATGGGTTACGTATATACATACATACATATATATATATAAATATATATATATATATACATACACATTTGTACATATGTACTAATGTATCTATGGCAACACAGCGTGTGATATATAAGCGCTCTCTGCTTGTGTGTGTGTGCGTGTGTGTGCAGACAGCTGCTTTGTGTGTCAAATTGTAGCAAAAATAAAAAAAAACAAGAAGAATGCTTTTTTGATTATTTTTTGTGTGCCGAGTGCAAGGAGCACGGCCACCCACTAGCGCATTTTGCACTCCCCGATGCTCAACTGGCTGGGCTGTGTGTAAGTGTTTGAGTGAGTGCAGTTTGACTTATGAATTTTATTTATGCACCTACATACGCATTTGAGCATGCAACATTTGTATAAGTGCACATTTTGCGCTGGGTTATTTCGGATTGTCTTATAAAATTGCGCTAATATGATACTGTAAAATCCACTTAATCCAATTAGCAAACGATGATTATGATAATCTTAATTAGCATATGTTTTTTCGACTGAATATATAAAATATATATAAAAAAAGAGAACATTTCAGCAGGCTTAAAAGCTTTTTCCAGCGAAACGTATGCATAGAAAATTCTATACATATGTCCCTGTATGCCGTGCAGCTATTGATTGTTTTTCCTTTAGCTGTTGAAAGGATAATCCACTCGGCCAATTAGTTTTTCCAAGAAAATCGGCTAAATATCAATGAATTCTGTTTGACGCAGTCAATTCACCACTGGGTGGCTCGTTTCTTGCCGTTCCCTTTCTCTCTCTCTCTCTCTGCTTCTGCCTATCTCTTTCTCGCTATTTCGTTGTTGTTAAGTGTGCGCTGCGCAAAAACTTCGTTGCGCTCTCTGACGTCGCGTCAGTCGCAGCGACCGTCATACTTGCTAGCTGTTTGTATTTGTGTGTCTATTGAAGCACAGTGTGTCATGAGCATATGCTCAATTAATTAATTACAAATTGATGAGAGATTAACTTACCCTAATTATATTTATATTTATGCATGAAGGGAAAAAAACATTTAAGATAGCTCTTTTTATTATTATATTGTTATGTTATTCTTTCCTCATGTTCGTTCAAATAAGCAACGAGTTGAAACCACTGTGCGTCGCAGCCTCGTTACGTTTTGCCGTTGGCAGCGCAGTAGCAGCGCAATGCTTTGTTATGCTGCCTGAAGAAAAGCGACGTTGCCATACTTCAGTTAGCTTGTCCGCTACGTTCATGTTCACGTTTCGTTGACTGCCAATGTGTGTGCGTGTATTACGTATGTGTGTGTGCGTGTGTGTACATATATATATATATATATACATATATATATATATATGTATATGCCTCTGTGTGTGTTTCTGTGCGTGTGCTTTATATCAGAAATTTCCATTTAATTTTTTTTTAGGTTTCTTTTTCGTTTTGCGACGTTGTTGTAGCTGTAGCCGTTTTGTGTGCATGCATTTGTGTGCGTTGATATATAATTTGTACACAAATGTACATAAATACAAACATACACATACGTAGACACATACACATGTGTGTGTGTTGTGTATTTGTATATATGCATGTCGTTTTATACGTATTTATGTATGTTTGTATGTGGAATATGGCTTTTGCTGTTGTGTGTTTGTAGTTACACTTTCAGCTCCCAATTTGATTCCATGCCTTTTTTTTAGAGCAGCGCATACGTCACACATGTGCCAATGTAGTGTATGGGAAGGGGGTGGGTGCTTCATACATATTTATGCATGTATGTGTATATGTATTGCACGCAACTCTTCAACTCCAGCATGCTGCATAGGCTTTTGCAAATTGACAGCAAATCTCTGCTGAGGGTTGTTTTGGCTGCTGCTGTCGATTTTTTCTTTCTTTTTTGTCACTGCATGTGTATGTGTGTGTGTGTTTCCGTCGCATTCGCATCCACAGGTGTCGCAGTTGGGTTTTGCCAAACGTCAAGTTCAGCTTTAAAAAAAATAAAAATACTTCACACCTCTGTGCAAATTATTTCGTCGTCAATCTGACAAAAAGTTAACCTCAAAATGTTGCGCGCCTGTTGAGCGTGACTCAGTTGCTGGCAGCGACGTCGGCGTTGACGTCAACGACGGCGCCAGCGTGCTGACAAATTTTTTTGTTTAAACAAATGCAACAATTGCGCTTAATGAAAAACTTATGCGAGTGTGAGGAGCTTTCGTTTTTGTTTATAGTTTTGTATTTGCCTGCGTGTGTTTAAATGTACGTGTGTATGTATGTATTGTATGTTCATATGTGTATGTGTGTGTGCACTCAAACAAACTTTGCTCCCTACACTTGACCTTGTTTTGCCATTTTCATTTTGTACCATGCACCCCACACACTAAACACACACACACACACACGCGCTTATAGATGGCCTGTGCTGATTGTGGTTGATTGCGGCCTGGCTAGAGACCGAGAGAGAGAGATGAAGAGAGAGAGAGAGAGAGATAGAGAGAGAGCGGGGTGTGTTTCAGCATCGACAACTTTGTATGACAAAGCAAAAGGCAAGACAAGTGCCGAAGCAACGCAGTAATTTGCCTAAAATTGTGCGCCGGCTTAAATGCCGGCTACAACAACGAGTACAACAACAAAGTAGGAACGAGAGAAAAAGAAACCAGAAACACAAACACAGCAACAACAGCAACAACAACAACGGCGAACGTCGCAAAAAGAATCGGAATTAGTGAAGGGCGAAGATGTGGAAAGACGTAGACGCAGACAACGGCAATAAAAATGCAGAGCAAGGCGAAATGAACACAGGAAGGACAGGGCAACAAAGTATTTTAATGACCTGCTGCTTTTGCTTGTAGAGGGACGGGGTGGTGAAGAGAGTGATATGGAAGAGAGTGATATGGAAGGGTTGGGGAGGGGGTGGAGAACGGGGGTTACACAGAGGACAAAGTCAAACGGCGACGGACAAAGCCGCAACAGTAAAACTGCCAAGCAATGGGAAATTAAAGACCATGACAACAATAAAGCAACAACGAAAACAGCAGCAGCGTATGGCGAAAAAGTCAAAAAGAGAATTGCTAATGCCAAATAAAAACAACCACAAACAGACACACACATACAGACACACACATACAGACACACACACAGCAATGGGAATGGCATGTGGGCAAAAGAATAAGGAAAGTGACCAAAAAACAATAATAAAACCAAAACGCAAGCAAGGCAACAAACAAAGAATTGCAAAAAAATCAAAAAAAAATAAAATAAAATGCCTGAAATTGCTGAATAACTGTAAGATAGGTGGAGACAGAAAAGGAACCATACCAATTGCAACTGTGTATTGAATATTATCGATAACTTAAAGAATAGCTCTTTTCCTTGTGGAGTTGCAAAAATGATATTAGACGATTTTCTTTTTAAATATGTACATTTCATACATATTTTAATACTTTAACAGATGTACATATGTTTATAGTATATAGTGTTTGCATACATATATACATGTTAATATGTATAACGATATCGAAAATTTTTCGAGCTTGAAATATTTCATTTGTAATGTAAATTCTTACTACAATAACTTCGAATTCGATATTATGATAATATATTATAAATTTAAGAGACACTACTACTAAAATAACATAATTAAGAAAATCTCACTTCTCTGGGGGGTTTTTTTTTCTTAAACAAAGCTAAGACAGGCAGATGTTTTTAAATTTTAAATGTAGCGCGATTTTGCGTGTTGTCTAGCGGTGCGTGAGGCTTGAGCTCAAGCTGACTCAGATTCCGATTCAGATGACTATCCCAATACCAAGGCAGCTGCCCTATACACAAACATTCACACACACACATACACATGACATGCACAGACTAGTATGTAAGTGTAGGGGCCTCAGGGGCTAATATTAAGAGAGTCTCGGCATAACGGACCCCAACGGCAATGGCAGCAAATTAAAGTTACTAAAGCAAAGAAACAACAAAGCAAAAAATAAAAATAAAATAAAATAAAATAAAAGAAGGAAAACAAAAAAGCAAGCGAAATTTCTTGCACAGCGCGTCAGGCAGAGCAGCAGCGGCGCTTTGAGACTGTGCCAATGCACAGCGACATGGAACAAGAACAAGAATAAACAACAACAAACCCATCAGCAGCATTGGCAGCAGCAGCATAAGCAGAAGAAGAATAACAAGCCAAACGCGATATGGTTAAGTCGGTGGTTGTTGTTGATTCTGTTCGTGCTTTGGGTAAGAGGTCGGCCATCAGCAGCCGCAGAGAGTGCGACAGAGAAGGCAAGCCATTGCCTACTGGCAAAATCTACAATGTATAAAACCAGTTTGCGGACTATACGGTTCTTTTTTCTTTTTTGTTTCATTTTGCTTGAACGCTCGGGTCGCGTCTGGCGACAAAAATGTCATGTTCGATATTACAGAATTTATACAAAATGATAAACTGTAAAAAAAAACTTTCTCATAGTGCGTCATGAGATAAGTATTCTTAAATCAGAATTTTTCGAGAACAATTCAATAAAATTAAAAAAAAAAAAATGTTTGTATAGAGTTCCATAGAGATAATACTGATAGTGAATACTTGTGTAGGTTCGACGCAGTAATCATAACAATAACATACGAAATTACTCATTTTTTACTTCCATTACTTAAAATGATAATAGAGTAAAATAAAGTGGCTCGGAAGTTTTCCAACTTATCAAAGGAATATATACATATATATGTATATATTACGCTCAGACACCAAGCAAAACTAAATTGCTGGCAAGTATTTAAATTACTGACTATATATATATATATATATTAAATAAAAGACGTGTAAGCGTAGTATCAGTTTTTTTTCTTCTACAAATTATGTATTTGTAATGCAGTTAAGTGTAAGTAGATCTGTAGCTTAAAGCTAATCTATATATAATTTTGGAGGTTTATTTGGTGCGTGTGGATTTGGCAGGCAAATTGTTGCGACATTGTTTGTGACAATTGTGCTGGCTGGACATAGTCGGAGCATTGCTTTTGCTTTTATTCTGTCGTCGCTCTAATTGGCGCTTTACAGCAAAAGCCAGTGTCACACACATACAACACACACACACACAGCCAACCCCCTTCCGTCTGTATGCTGAACAATAATTTGTTGCTTGTTGTTGTTGTTTTGACTTTATTTGTTGTCATCCCTGGCATAGACATCGCCCACATCGCCGTTGGGCAAAAAGCGGGCGGAGAGCGATAGACGATTCATGCGCCCAAAGACAAGCACCTCGCTGATGATGCGCTCAGCGAAGAGCCGCTGATCGAGGCGCATATTGCGGAAATGTGCCGCCATCCGTTTGCCAATCAAATCGCATTCGCTCTCCGTTTGCTCCGATTGCAGCGCCGACTGCTGTTCCATTAGCATCATCTGGCGGCGTCGCTTCTTGCCAGCTGCGACAATAGCGTTGCTCCTGCTGCTGCTGCCGTTGTTTTTGTTGTCTTCATCGATATCGATGTCGATGTCGCCGTCGCCGTCGACGTCGACGTCGCCGTCGCCGTCATTAGTGCTGCTGCGTCGACGTCGTCGTTTCATTTGCGGCAATGCAATGCTGCGACGCAGAGGTGTTGACTGCGGCTGCTGCTGCTGCTGTTGTCCCGATTGATAAGGATGAAAACGTGATTGTTTTCCGGCGCTGCATCTGCTGCTGCTGCTGCTGCTGTTGTTGTTGTTGTGATTGTTGTTGTTGTTGTGATTGTTGGAGGTGGAATGTTGTTGCTGATATTTGCTTTCCATTTTCAGATCGAGTTTGTGACGCGTTTCGTTTACCGTTTCGTACTCCACATCACCATCCAGTCCAGCGTCGTCAGCATCTGCATCTGCCACGCCTTCCACATCGCCATCGCCCTCGATGACCAGCATATCATCCCCGTGCTGAAAGGGTTCCGCGAAAATCTCCACGTCCTGCAATGAATCAGCAATGATAATCTGCCCACAAATTTGTGTTTAGTATTCGACTATTAGATACTCTTTTTCATTCTTCACCTGACTTTAGCTGACTAGTCGATAACCTGTTTGTTGTTTGGTTTAAAGCTTTACAGAATTGAACAATAATTATTAAAAAATACGATTTTGTTTGCTTCTTTCTTTCGTTCAATAATCTATGATTTTGCTGGGTATCACTTGCCCCAGGCTGTAGCAAAGGAGAGTCGTGTTTAGCTTATGAGAAGCCAAAAATACCCAAACAAATCGTATAAATATTTCTTGTTTTTAAATAATTAATAAATAAACTTTAATAATTGACGACTTCTACAGGGTATATAAATATGCTACTAATACCTCATAAGTGGCAATACACTGTAAAAAATTAGGGGGGTGGGGGGGGGGGGGAGAAACACCTACTGGCGTCGGCACTTCCAGGGACACCTCGACCACATCCTGATTATCGGCTTGCTTAAAATACGCATGTTGTTGTTGTTCTTGTTGTTGTTGCGGTTCACGCGCAACGTGCAACGGTTCGATCAATGTTTGCGCCTCCCCCGTCTCCAGATCGTAGAGAAACTCCAGCTCATTGAAATACCAAAGCGACGGCCGATACTCATCGAGCCCCCCTCGCAACGCCGACTTATTGTCGAGCACCTTGCGCAACTCGCGCCGATAGGAGGTGCGCAGATTGTTAATCTTCCGCTTGAGCATATGTATGTTGGCAGCGGGATCAAAGGTGCGCATGTGCTTCAGCAGCAGTTCGTACGACTGGGTCTTCAGCTTGCGATTGCGATAGTCTTTCGATGTGGTTAGCCACAGTTCGGGCATGGAACGATATAAGCGAAAGAAATCTTTCCAGAATGTTGTGTTGCGCACATTATGCGATTCCATGGCAAACGGTTAAGCACAACTGATGGCGTCGTCCAACGCGGTCGTACGACAAAACGAACATACAAAAATTACCATCAAACCGCACAAGTCGTCCAACACGCACGCAACACGAACCCCAAACAACAACCCTCTATATATATATATATCATGTGTATCATTCTCGCTCTGTCTCTCGTTCTCTCTCTTTCATACTTACATGCATGCTCGCTTCGTCGAAAATGTCGTCCAAGCTCTGTGTCTCATGTTTGATGCGCGGCGACGTCGACGGCGACGTCGACGTCGGCGGTATGGTTGCTTCTAGATTTAAATTGAGCACCGGTTTGAGAAAGTCCATCAAGGGAAACCACCAAAGACGAGGCTCGTAACAATCGTAGGATGTTTGAATTTTCTTAATCTCACGTCGATAGCAGCAGCGCAGCGAGTTGATTTTCCTTTTAACATCCTGAACGCTCGCTTCGGGATTGACGCGTCTCAATATTTTCAATAGCTCCTGATAGCCGGGCGCCCTTTCCTTTTTCGATAGATATGCCATCGAATTGTTGTCCCAGAGCGGTGTATAATGGCGATAACAGGTTATGAAATCCACCATTACACCCTCATCATACAAATGTGGCGTTGTCGTCATTTCGCTCCTCTTTCTACTGCAGTGGCTTCATATCAACTGAAAAATGAAGGAATGCGACTGATGGCAGGCAGAGAGAGAGAGAGACTGTCATGCAAAACGTGCAACGTGTATGAGCGACCAACAGTCATACATATGTTGCTGTTGGTGTTGCTGTTGCTGCTTCTGCTGTTTGCCTTTTGAAGCAAGCTTAGCGCGCAGTGTCGTCTATTCTGTTTCTTCTTCTTCTACTTCTTCTTTTTGCTACTTCGTCTTCTTCTTGCTGTTTGCTGCTTGCTATTTGTTGTTTGCTTTTACCATTTTGCGTTTTTATTTATTCATGTTATGTTATAAACACAGCCAACGTCCGCCGAGTTTGCCGTCACACAAGTGTATGGGCGCTGGCGCGGGCAACGTTGCCAAACTTCACCACAGTTCAGTTCGAACATGTGCTTGTCAAATGAAAACTGGCAACGTTGCGGCGCTTAGAAATGTTGCGTGACAGCAATGAGGCCACCGCCGGCCGGCCGTCTATGTTGCACAAACCGCAACAACACTAACAACAACAACAACAGCGACAGCAACAACAACAATCAGCCTTATAATAACAACAATAGCAATAACAAACAATATTAATAGACATGAAACATTAACGCGCGCACACAGAAAGAAGCAGGCGAGCAATACACACACACATGCACACATGCACACATTCACTCATACACCCATACTTGCATGCACATTTGCAGTCGAACATCGAACATCCGCGGCTGCTGCAGCCCCGACTGCAGGTTGTGCGACGCTGCCTTGCTTCAGTTGTGTTTCACTTTCACTGCAAAATTCGCAACAAAAAAAATTAAAAAAACAGACGAGGATGAGACAAAACAACAAAAGAGATTTGACAGTCAGCGTGAGTCAAAGTCGTATGCAACAAATAGCCTACAACATTTTATTAAACAGACGCGGACAGAATTGCAATCGTTACATTTGGTGTTATTTTATGAATATTGCAACAATTTGCAAAAGGAGTCAATGTTCGCTACATTTATGTATCATTTTTTGTATATATTTTTTTTTGTTTTGTTAGGTTAGGTTAGGTTATATCGACACTTGGGCCATATTTGGCCCGTTGTGATACCGAATGGGATCCAGGGATTTTCTCCTGCAGTCGTGCCTCCAAAGCATTCTAACAAGTCAAACATTTGCCCAGCCAGATGCGTAAATGAATTTCGCTATCTTGGCCGGTCTCATATGTCGGAGCTCCGATAAACCAGTTAGGGAGTAGTTTCCCAGGATTGCCAGCCTTTTCCTGGCAAGTGCTGGGCAGAGGCAGAAGAAGTGTTCCGCAGATTCCACCTCTTGCTCCTCTTTGCAGCTTCTGCAAAAGTCATTGTATGGCACCTGGAGTCTGTTGGCATGAATGCCGACCAGCCAGTGCCCCGTTAGAGCCCGAATCACTGCAGAACAGTTAGTCCGGCTTAGACTGCACAGCTCTTTGCTGCGCTTAGACTTGATGATTGGCCAAGAGAAGGGACTTTGTAATTTCTAGTAAGAAGAACAAGTTCCGTTTTATTTGGGTTTACCCCTATTCCACTCTCTTGTGCCCAGCATGACAGGATTTTTAGTTTACTAGTCAACCGTCTGGCAGCTCCATGTCCCGCAGCAATTTGTTAATTGCTATGTACCATAGTGGGGGTGACAGGACGCCTCCTTGTGGCGTACCTCTGCTTACGAACCTGGAAAGAGTTGACGACCCCAGTGTGGATATCACAGTCCTGCAAGTAAGCAATTGACTGATCAATCCCACCAGACCGGTGTCAATCCCCAGGCTCAGCAGAGCTCCAGTTAGGCGCCCTCAATGTCGAGGAACGCTATTAGGGTGTACTCCTTATGGAGTAAAGATTTCTCTATAATAGAGACCACAGAGTGAAGGGCAGTATCTGTGGATCTGCCCTTCCTGTAGGCATGTTGAGACTCCGACATCAGCCTGGGTTTTTTTTTTTTGTTAGTCAACTATAATTGCGATACTTGGAAATGTGTAAGTAACATGGCATTGTTTTTAATGAATTGTAATGGGAGGCATGCCCAATATTTCGTCGCGACAGTGTTGGTGTCGAACATGCTGGCTTGATGCCGCTTGGCCACACGGTCGTAATGCATCCAGCAGCGAACCTTAGTCAAACACTGATTGAGCAAACGGTTTGAGTTTGATGATGCTTGTGCGGGTTGCGTTGCGTTGTTCGAAGTTCGGTCGTTCCCGAATCGAGTGGTGACAGTACTCCGGTACAACATCAGCAGCAGCAGCGTCGCCGTCGTCGTCGTTGTAGATGTTGTAGATGTATCGTTGAACTCCAAAAAAGTCGGTGTGCAGCGCGTGCAGATCATGTGAAAATTTCTCGGCGCTTGCAGATACGTTGCGAATTTATTTATAACAATTTCACGATAATTATGAGAATCGTCGCTATAAAACAAAACCAACAATAAGGTAAATGTGCAACGCAGTAAAATTGCCAAACAATGAAAATAATATACGAAGCAGAGTCCGCCCCTTAACAAATCCAAAATGAAGTAAAATTCAAATAAAATAAAATAAAAGCAAAAATAAAAAATAAATAAAATAAAATAAAATCAAATCAAATAAAATTGTTCGCTTCAATGTGCCGCTGTGTGTGTCTACATATAACTGTATATTTATACACCTATATGTATATATAATTGTATATATGTATATACATATAATGTATTTGTATGTGTGCGTGTGCATATATTTTTATAGCTGTGTCTGCATGTACGTACATCCATACGTGTGTAAATGTGTGTGTAAAGACGAAATGGATACAAAGAAGGAAAAAAAACACATTGGAAAATTGCGTTGAGCAACTGCCCCACGCTTCGTTGTTGTTACATAGGCAATGTACATATACATATATATATATATATATTTTATATATATATATATATACTTGTGTGTGTGTGTGTATGCATATATAATTTTTTTTTCTGTTGCCCAAATGCATTGCTGATCTATGCGCGAATATCAAAGTGAAAAGAGGCGCATATAAAAACGCAGCGCAAATTGTTGGAATTTGTATCTGTGTGTGTGTTTCTGTGTCTCACTCTTTCATACACACTTGCTGTGTGGTAGTGTGTTCTTTTCTGTGCTTGTGCCTTGTATGTGTGTGTGTCGTTCTCTGTTCTGCTGCTGCTGACGTCGTCGTCTGCGTTCCAATTCTACTTTTTTTTTTTTTTTTTTCAATTTTTGCTTTGCTTTTTTGTGTGCTTTTTTAAAGTGGCATAGATTTTTTTTTATTTTTATATAATAAATTGAAATTGTTTTCTATGCACAGCTGGAGCAGTTGAACGGCGTAGACCCATGCAAATATATATATAGACATAAATAATATAAACATATAAGATATATATATATATATATGTGTGTGTGTGTGTGTTTGTTAGCTTGTGTGCGTAAAAGAAAAATTTAAATGGAATAAAGAGCGCCAAAGCCAAGCCCCAAACACACACATATGTACATACATACATATATATACACATATATAATATATATATAAACGTATACAAAAATATATATATATAACTACGCATTGCTCATGTTTGTTTTTTTTGCGGCACCGCCCTGCAGCAAAAATGCAAAGTTTTTTTTTTTTTTTTGGGTACTCGGACCCCCATCCGCCACCCCCCGCCTGCTGCTCTGTATATCATACGCATACATACATATATAATATAATGCACACACACACACACACACAAACAAACAAACACACATCCATGCATGGATTATATATTTTTTTACATATTTTTTTTGTTTTGTCGAAAACAAAGTAAAATCAATAATCAAAATGAAACGAAAGAAGAAAAATACAGAAGAAGATAAAAAGTTCACCGTTCTCCGTCGCTTCGTTTTTCGTGTTTGTTTTCCTGTGTACGTTTTTGTCTGATATTTTCCAAGAATCGTTGCGAGATTAAAAATGCAAATTCGAAAAACCCGTATGCATATCTCGACAAATAATAATCAAAAACAACAACAATACATGTATATATATATATATATATGTATATGTATATGTATATGTATTATGCATGTATATATGTATGTAAATAAAAATATCAAATACAATATGTATAAACCTTAAACGTGAAGCGCGTTCAATACATTTAAACCAAAGTTATGCAAATTTAAATGTAAATGCTATATGCGATTTCCACCTGGCAACGCCCCGCCCCGCAACGCCACGCCCCGTCCCGTCACAAATAGAGCCATCGTCTTTGGATTCGCATACCCAACCACATTCTTATGGTAAGTTATATATACACTATTTATATTAGGTTAAAATCCTGTTCAAAAATTTACCAAGAAATGAGCTCGACAAGGTGGAAAGCATTAAGAATCTGATTTTTAAATTTAAGGCACGAGAAAGCTAAATTACAAATTTATATTGAATAACAAATAGGAATTTATTTATTATATATGTATTATATGATCTCTCAAGGGGATCCGAGCTAATCAGTTTCTAAAGACCTAAATAAATTATTTGTGGGGGAATATATAAATCGGAACAGATACGAAATGGAAGTTCAAGATATTATATCTTACATATCCTATCCAATATTAAAAAGGAGTTTCTTTTATCGTTTACATTTTTATTATGTACAATGTGTCAGGAAATAGTTTTGACAAAGAACAAATAATGTATATTTTTCATTTATATGATTTTCTCAATCCCAATTTGTTAGAAATACGGCGTTTGTATTTCGTATATCCTTTCGTCTTTAACCTGCCCAAATTTGTCTGGCCATATAATATCATAATTACGGAAAATTTGTGATGCCAGGTAAAATAACATTATTGGATTAATGTGTGGACCCTAATATATTTCTATAGACATATAAAGAGACAAAAGCCGTGCAAAGTCCTCGAAAATGATTAAGGAAAAATTAAGATTAAAATAGGAATTAGAAAATATTGTAGCAAAATAATAAGAAAAAAATAAAAAACTACTTTTCCACAAGAAATGGGAAAATATAATATTTTTAATTATTGATGTGACAACTTGTTCTGTTAATTTATTAGTATCATGCATCATCTGAAATCTATTTGAGATCATTATTGTAATAATCAAGTTCGGAGCTTAAATTTATATTCTAGAAATATATTCTATTGAAATAAAATTAAATGGGAATTGAACTTTATACTAAAATCAACATAAAGTTAAATATATATATATATATATATATGTATATATCTATATGTATATATACATATGTATAATCTATTGTACTTCCAAATTTGCATAGTTCATTGTAGAAATATTTGAACTCAATTTCATTTCATTTGAATTTTGGTTTTCATTGTGTAAATTATTTGCAAAGTTTGCTTTTAGTTGTTGTTGTTGGTGTTGTATTGTTTTTTGGTTTTTTAGTTTTGTGGCGCCAAGAAACGAGTTTTTGTTCAGGTTCGGTTCTATACACATACATATAAATACATAACATGTACGTATGTATGTGTCTTCATATATGCATATATGTATTTATTTATAGCTTATTCTACTCGTTTCTTTTTTTTCGTGTTCTGCTAATTAGCATTTAAATTATGCAAATAATACTTCTACTGCGGCTGCTGCTTCTTTTTACTTCTTTCTTTTCTACCAATTTCTTTTTCTTACCGTATGCATATATGCATACACATACATACATACATATATATGTGTGTGTGTGCGTGTGTGTATACTGCCATCTACCTATATGCATACATATATATCTACATCTTGAGACAGACGGACAGATACGTGGCCTGTGGCTTGCTTGCTTTTTGTTATTCTTGTCTTCTCTTTAGTGCCCCCTTCTCTCTCTCTCCCTCTCTCTCTCTCTCTTTCTCTCTTTCTCTCTCTGTCGTTCTCTCGCTCTATCTGTGCTTTTTTCTTCACCTTTTTCTGCTTGTAAAACCGCCGCACGTAGAATTTCTTGCTTAACCGGTTTGTCATTGTTGTTGTTATTATTGTTAACATTAGTATTAGTATTAGTATTAGTATTATTATTATTTTTATTTTTATTTTTGCCACCCCTTTTGTGCTCCCTGATCGTCCCCTTAGTCTAGCCCTGCTGCTGCCCTCTAAGCATAACCTTAAAAGCTTTTTTTTTTTGCCAGGCACGAGCAAAAAAGCTATGGCAATCCATTAATTTGACAGATTTAGTCCAGTTGCTCTTGCTTTATATTTAGATTTAATTTGGATGGGCAGTTCGAATTGGCAAAATGTCAGCTTTAATGTGTGAAACGAATTCGGTTTCAAGGATATTTTAATTTATTTGGCTTTTAGTCCTTGTATAAATGAGCTGCTTACTCACTTACACTCAAAAAAGATTCTTAAAAGTAACAGTTTAATTGATTTCTATTCTTAGATTAATCTAAATTTGTAGCCGCATTTTAAAACATGAAGAATCGGGGTAGTTATCCTTTTGTTTTGTTATGCTTTTGGTGAAATAAGCTGTGAGTCATTCTTGAATTGAGAATTTACTTGATTTTATTGTTTCTTTTTAAACCGGGAATATCCAAATGCGCTTTCTTCATTTGTTTTATTATGTATTATTCAAAGTAGTTTTTTTTTTTATTAACATTTAGGCTTTAGTCGATGCTGTGATCGTAATTTACACTTGATTTCATTTTCATATCTATTATTGTGACAAAATTGTTGTTTTCTTCTTTTGATCACTGTTGTTGTTGTTCTTCTTCTTCTTCTTCTTCTTTTTCCTCTTGTTTCTTTGTGTGTAGTCCACACTAAAAACATAAAAATTCCATTAAAATGTCAAGTGGCAGTTATTTTTTCTGCATCTTTCCTCTTTCTCTCCTTGTCCTTCTCCTCTCTCTGTCTCTGTCTCTGTCTCTCTCTCTCGCTCTGTTGTTCTCACTCTCTGTTTCAGTCTATCGCTCTGCGGTCTGCCCTCAAATTTCATCCTTAATGACGTTTCTCTCCTGTTTCGCTCGTCTTGTTGGTTTTTGGTTTTTGTTTTGGGTTTTTGGGTTTTCAGTTACCTTTGAATGTGGGCGGCTGCTGTCAAGTGGGTGGGGCACTCACACGAGTAACTGTAAATAGAGGCGACGTGTTGTGTGCCAGCTAGCCTAGCCGGTCGGCAGGGGGCGCCACCTGACATGCCATAAATAAATGGGCAAACGGCTTAAATTCCTGTAATTTAGTTTGCATATTTTACGCGAAGTGGCGACGACCAATCAACAACAATACACAAACACACACACACATATATATATATATATATATAATATATACACACGTTAGAGGCATTGTGTTGAGGGGGAGGGGAGGGTGGTGTATACGTAGCGAAGGCCTCTCAAATTGCAGTTCATTTTTTTTTTTTTTTTTGTTTTTTTTTTGTGTTGCTGTCGCAGTTGCCGCAATAGGGGGCAAGAAACGTCACAAGGACGTTGCGTTTGCCACCATAGCAAATGAGATATAACTAAGAGAGAGAGAGAGGGAGAGTGAGTGAGTGAGAGAGTGAGAGAAAGAAAGAATAGGAGGGTAACAGGAGGCAAACAGGAGCAGGAACAGCGCACAGAATGAAAAAACGTCCAACGTTGCCAAATTTCTGCCAATGCCCGAAAATAACGCAAAACCAAAAACACAGCAACAACAACAACAAAACAACAACAACAAAACAACAACAACAACAAAAGCTAAAAACGTTTTTGCTGCGTATCTATTTTGCTGTTGTTGTGAGGTAAAAAGGAAAAATCAATAAGCGATTGCCAATTTAGCCAAATGCACTTAAACCAAACTAAAATAATACATAAGAGAAAGAAGAGAGAGGTTTACTAGGCATATATATATATATATATATATATATATATATATATATATATATATATATATAATAGTCAGACGATTTCGATACAATGTTAACAAATTCGACGATAAGCAAGTAAGAATGTTCTAGTCGGGAGAGTTGCACTAAGGGATACAATGAATCCAAATATATACCAAACTTATACAATTATACAATATGATTAATATGAAAATACGATTTGAATGAAATTGATTTCAAATTTAAAGCCTCGAGCTCTACTAGTCCCTGAGATCGTCTATATCGAATCGGTTGCTGATGCCGATCCTGAATATATAATCAAATAATATATATATATGTGTATAGATGTATATAATATTCATCAGGCTTGAAGCATTCAGCATACCAATTGCCTTAAAAAGTAATCCGAAGAAATGTTGAAACTGTTTTTTATTTTTCTCTTCTTTTTATCCAGCTCTCTCCCTCTCTCCCTGGTTCCCTCCCTATTTTCTTACCCTTATTAAAAGTTGATTCGAAGGGTTGCATTGAACACCTGGACTAAGGACTTTTGCAACAACGAATGCCTTGAACATCTGATACAGAGATATAGACAGAAACAGAGCAGAAGAGAGAAAAAGATAGAGGGAAAGGCAGAGAGACAGAGATAGAGCGATTATGTTTCACAATTTTCCCTTCAATAGAATTTTTATTATTATTTTCTTTGTATAGCGTTGAAAGTTAGAACATTGATCAACCTATTGAATGTCTATAAAAACACTGATTTGATTTGACATTTTATTTTATTTTACAACTTTACGAGTCGAAGAATAAAACGACGAGTTTTGAATATATTTAACCCCTTAGTAATAGAATAGTACTAGATACTATTCCCTCATTAAAGTTGAGTTTAAGAATTTTTATTAGTTTTCAAGTCTCTGATTGATTCCCCAGTAACAAGTTCTTGCCAAATAACAGTCGGATCAATATTTTGAAGCTGAGAAGTTGTCGTCTCTTCTGTAGCTTGTCTTAAAGTCGTCTTAGTTTACAAAACAAATCGCTAGAATATAAAATGTATGTACATATATGAAGAATCTATATGTATATAATCTTGTATGATTTATAGGTCTAGAATATGTATTTGTTCCCATTTGTTGCATTTACAGGCAGCTTACAGACAGTATTTCGTTATTGGCTTGCCTCGCTGCTTGTGGCAAAAGATATTATGTACTACAGACATCTAGATATACAAATATATCTGTATATGTATATATATATATGTTGTACATTCGTTGAGCTAATTGCATTTCTCGATAGATATCAAATTCGATGCTACTTTCAGATCCAACTTCTTCCTGCCTTATGATTCCTGCAAAATTTATGATGTGAAAAATTTCTGAAAAAAATCAACTGATTCATGGGAAAAAAAGGAAAGAAAGAAGTGTCCAAATAGTTGCGACATGCATGAAGAAATTAGATATCTGGAAATAATACTAATGACTTGTTGTTATTGCAAAGCAGAAAAAAAGAGATATATATATATATATATATATATATATATATGTATATATATACATTTTGTAGCTATCGGTTGCCTGGCAACATGTGTATGTGTGTGTGTATGTGTGTGTGTGTGGGGGGGGGTGTAGGGACTGCAACAACTTACACAAAAGCCATGCACCGATACATTACATACAACGCCCCCCTCCCCCCCTAACACCCTCCCCAACGTCCACCAGTGGTAGTGAGTTGTCGGTGTTGGGGTTGGGGTTGGGGATATGTGCCACATGTGTGCTGCATATGCGTTTTGCCATTGTTGTTGTTTTTCGTTCTGCTGCTGTTGCACTATGCAACAGAGTAAGAAAAACAGCAGAATGTGATGATGAAGTAGAAGAGTATTTAGCAGGATGGTTGGGGGGAAGGGGGGCTGCTGCGAATGTTTTGCGTTGTGTTGTGAAAGCTAAAAGCAAACACACACGCACACACACACATACACACACACACCCATACACAGATGCACACATACAGATTCACGCATCAAAACCTACGACACATTTTTCAGGCTGAAAACACGTTTTCCATGCGCGGCGCGTTCACATGCGCTTATTTTCGTACAACAGCAGCAAAAATCATAAAATATGTACGAGAGTCAGCAACAACAACAACAACAACAACTAGTGTAATAACTAATAAAAATAAAAACACACACGCACGCAAGCAACAAAAACAACACACGAAAAACACACACACACACACATGCAGAGAAAAATAAAAGCAGGCGCACTAAATTAAAGCTCGAACGAAAAATCAATACTTTACTTTACTCGACAGTAGCAGCAGCCGCAGCAGCAGAGCAGCCGCAGCAGCAAAGCAGCCAAACAACAACTGCGAGCAGCGGGCAGCGAGCAGCGGCGGACGTTGGCAGGAGGGGAGGGGCGCTATCTCAAATAAATTGCTTTCGGCCTACTCGTGATTTTTTTTTCGTTTCGTTTCGTTTTTATTATTTTATTATTTTTTTTATTTCGTTTCGTTTCATTTGCCTTTTCGTTTTCGGCGTTGTGAATATTTTACTGTACATATTTTTCGATGCGCTGCTGCTGCTGCTGCGCCCCCGTCGCCTGCTTTCACGCCCACACGAAACACACTGGCAAAACTGTGCACACATGCATATGTGTTTGTGTGTGTGTGTGTGGACTTTATGCCAGCGCGCCAATGTTCCACAATTATTATTATTATTATACAGTCCCCATGTTTATGTGTCTGTGTGTGTGTGTGTCTGCTTTTTCTTACACACGGTATTTTTTTACGTTTCACCTTGCGCACACCCGCACATCCCCTGCCCGTCCCGTCCTGACCGTGTTTATTGCTGCGTTCTACTCGTTAGACTCGTTTGCTTCTCCGTCTCCCTATCATTTTTCATACACACACACATATACACACTTCCAGTTACAACAAGCATGCATACATACATACCTACATACATACATACGAATATATACACAACGTTTTGCAGCGCTGTTCGGGGGATTTTTGTGCACGTCACTATGCACGACTCACCGACTGGTGTTCGGTCGGTCGTTCGGTCGGTCGGTTGGTCTGTCTGTCGTTCTTTCGTTCAGTCGTTCGTTTTGTTGCTCGACTCGCTATGACGTTGCGAGTTTTGTGTTCGTATTTATGTATGTGTATGTATGCGCATACATATATATATATAAATATATATAAGTTTATATATGTGTGTGTGCATCGTATTCAGTTGCCAACGAGGCTGCCTGCCCGCCGCCTTGCACTTGCTGTTGCGTCACCCGCGCGCCGCGTAACCAAACCAACACGAACCACGTTTGCTGCGCAGCAACATCGCTGCCTGCTGTTTGCTTTTGCATTTGTATGGCATGCATGTATACGCACACACACACACACACATACATATTATGTATGTTTGTGTACGTTCGCTTGTTCGTTCGTTCGTTCTTTCAAGTTCCCCAAAAGCAATTGCTCTCTGTTTTTGCTCAACCTCAGCAGTGGCCCATAGCACTGCACACCCGCTGCCTTCCCTCTGTAACGACAACGGCCGACCGACAGACCGACCGACAGACCGACCGACAGACAGACCGACCGACCGACTAATTGACAGACGGTTGTTTCGTCGCTCGTTCGTTCGTTCGTTTGGTTGTTGTACCCCAACACCAACCCCAACCACAGCCAAGTGCAGCTCTCTCACTCTGACTCGTGGGCATTGCGCTCTACGCGTCTCTGTCTCGCAGTTTCGCTCTTGGCAGATGTTGTGCCGAAGCAGAAGCAGCACAGCGACAGCAGCAGCGGCATCATTTTTTTTCTTCGTTCGTTGTTTTGCTTTTGCTTTGAGTTGGTTTTTTTTTATAATTTCTTTTTATGCTATTATTATTATTATAACGCTGTTGGCATCGATGCTTGCTGCGCTGCTTTTGCTTTGCTTGTTTCTTTTTACGTATAGTTTTAAGCCTCTTTTTCATATTGTCGTCGTCTGCTGCTGACTGACTGACTGTTGTTATTGTTGGTGGTATTGGCGTGGTGATGGTGGTGGTAGTGGTGTGCGTGTGTTGTTATTTTTATTAATTTGTTTGCGCTGGGGCTGCTGCTGAAAATTGTCAACAGCGCATTTGGACGACGCTCGCGTCGCTGCCGGCATTGCCGTCGCTGTCGCTGCTTTAATCTTACGCGTGCTTACGTTTTTTTTTATTTTTGCTTTCTGTCTTTTGGGGTTTGTGAAGTACGGCAACGTCGCAAGTGCTCGTTGTTGTTGTTGGCTCGGTATATATTTTTATTTCTGTCGACGTCGCTGCTTTAGCTTGGCTTTTGCTCATTGCGACGCTTGACTGATTTTTTTCTTTTTTTTTTTTGCTTGTTTGTGGAATTTTGTGCTTAATTTCTGTGTGTATTTGTGTGTGTGTGTGTGTGTGTGTGAGTGTTCGTGTTTGTATGCGTGAGAGTTTTTGCCGTTTGGTTAAATTAAATTCAATTTCTGTGCAATTTTCATAGTGTGAATTTAATTTACTAAAAGTTGCCACAGCTATCAGCAGCTGTGTGCGTGTGTTTGTGTGTGCATTGCGAATTGTTGTTGTTACGCCAGCTGTTGTTTGTTATTGTTGTTATTGTTTTTTTTATTTATTATTATTATTTTTTTTTATTTATTTGCGGCTATGCAGTTTAATTGCTTTCATTAAAAACAAGAAATCAACAATTTTTGCTGACCAGCAGCAGGCAGCAGTAGAAGGCAAAACATGTGACTCGCTTCAGTTTCCAGTTTGTCGACACCGGTGGAGCTTTTTCTGTTTCTGCTTTGGCTTATGCTTTCTGTTGCTGCTTCTAATTTGTGTTTTTTTTTTTCTTTCTGTTTTGTGTTCTTTTTCACGTAGGCAACACGCGCGCTTATAGCGGCAACTTGGGAATAGCTCAAACGGATGTCTATGTGTCTGTATGTGTGTATCTGTATATATTTATATATATATATATATTTATATATATTGAAATTGTTATTTTGTACTAATTTTGGGCTTTAGCTCTTGAAAATAGATAACTTGAATTATTAAGCTTACTATATGCATTCATATATCTTATCAAACCTTTGACAAACATTACGAATAGCGATTGTGTGCGATAAAAACCGTTGATTTCTGACTATGACTAATTAAGTACGTAACACACACACACACATGCACACGCACACGCACGATACATACATACAAAGGTAAATATGTAAATTATTTGAATGAAATAAATATATGCGGATTTAATTAATCTCTGAATCGATTACTTGTACAAATGAAATCTGATTACAAATTGATATATTCATATATAATGTCTACATCTGCATCGGGTTTGTGTATTTATTTATGCATTGAACATTCAAAAAAAAAATTATTATCCACCTATGAAAACGTGTGCCATGCATTCAAACTTCATTTAACCTTTAAATTAAAATATAAAAACAAAAAGAAACTGAAATTGATGAAATATAGTCGTGATTCCAAAGTGTATCAAGGGGAATACATATAAATTCAATTTGGACAAAGCATATTAGTAAGATATATATTTATATAATATTTTAGAGCATAGAAAATAACATGTGTTTTACCCTTGCCGAATCCATAAAGTATGTATATATGTACATATATTTGGCGAAATTATATAGTAAATATAAATATTAAATACATAAAAGAATAATTTATTAAAAATGTAGTTGTCAGTAGAACTGAAAGGGTCTTGAAGCTTCGGTGTGTCTCGGAGAGTTCTTGTTAATTGATTAATTACATTTTACATTTGATCTATTTGTTGTGTGTTGTGTGTCTTATCGCAAATTGGCAACTAATCTAATGTTTCTCTCTCTCTCTCATTGCAGGTTGTGTGGACGAAAAGAGAAATGAAATAAAAAAAAAATACTTTTTGTTTTGTGCTGATATATAAATATATGTATATATATATATATATATATATATATATAATTTTTTTTTTAAGTTTGCTATCAAAGCACTGTGTTAAAGCGGATAATGGAAAGAAGAGCGACAAAAAATCAAGGAAATTTATGCATCAAAGAAATCAAATGAAATCAAAATTTGTGCAAGTTGTTAATTAATGGAATAATTAACAACACAATCCCCCTACCCCCACCACTCTTCACCCCAACTTGTCTTCACAAAAAACATATGTTTGTATTTCGTGCGTGCTTCATTCGTTAATAAACTCACACACACACACACACACTTACACACGCATTATATATATATAATATATATATATATTTAATTGTTGTAGATACTACCACACCCAATCACCCACCGCCCTTGCTTGCAGCAGCAGACGGGCCAAGAATATGTGTCAACAAATATTTTGTGTCTAGCAAAAAGTTTTCGACGCTCTCAATTGTTTTTATTGTTTGCCAAAAACAAAAAACAAAAGAAAAAAAGAAAAAAGAAAAAAAATTAGTTTTCTCATTGTTGCTATTTTTTTTGTTTTGCCTTTTTTTTCAAGTTGCCAAAACAATTTTTTTCACATGGTGCAATAACAATAACAACAACAACAACAACGAGAAACAAACAACAAACACAACGACAACAACAAAAACAGCAATAACGATTGCAGAAAAAAAAACGTATGTAAACGTTGAATTGCTGAAAATGGGCAACAGCGCACGGTTGCGACGTTGCCGCACTTCACTCGTGGTTGTGCTTCTGTGTGAAAAATATCAAAACAAAATTGTCTAACCTTCCCCCCCAACCCCTATCTGTTTTTCTTGCAGCAGTCGAAGTGTGTGTGTAAATATAGGCAAATGTTTAATTTAGTAATACAAAAATAGTAGCAGCAGCAACAGCAACAACAGCAGCAAAAACAACAACAACAACATAATAATAATATTAATAATAATAATAATAATAATATTAATAATTAATACAACAACAACAAATTGAAATGCGCAGCAGCTGCTGCATGGCGTCCTGTAAACGCACCAGCTCATTGTTGTTGCTGTTTTGTTGACAGCAGCAACAAACAGTGTTAGCAGCAACAACAACAACAACAACGACAACAACAGTAGCAGCAACAACAACAAACAGTAACAAGTGAAACTTTGGCGCATGTTGTGAATATGTTGCAGTGCAATGCTGTTGCATGCAAGCAGCTCAGTGATAATTACAACAGCAACAGCAACAGCAATCGCAACAGCAACAGCAACACTACATTTACAACAACAACAACAATAAGAACAACAACAACAACAACAACAAGAGCAGCAGCAACAATATCAACTTCTGAGCGCAACAACAAGTGTTTAAGCCAAAAGAGTTCGGCATGAAATGGAAGCAGCTATACGCTCCTCTTCAGTGCAGGTCGGTGCTCCGCCGCCCACAAACAACGCCACAAACGGTGGACAACAGCAACAACAGCAACAACAACAACAACAACAGCAACATCAGCAGCAATTGCAACAGCAACATCAGCAACAACAGCAACAGCTTCATCATCACCATCATCATCAGCAACAACAACAGCAACGTGTTGCCAGCAATCAACAGCAACAGCAGCAACACAGTGCGGCAGCAAACGCTGCTGCTGCAGCAGCAGCATCGCATCAAGTGCATGATAATGGACCAACGTCCCATCATTTACATCATCAGCAGCAGCAGCAGCAGCAACATCCTCAGCAAGCAGCGTCTAATCAGCAGCAGCAGCTTCAACAGCACCAGCAACAACAACAACAGCAGCAGCCAAACAAAACAACGCAAAAGCAACAACAGCAACAGCAACAGCAGCAACAAGTTGCAAATATGTCGTATCAACAGCGCATCGCGAGTGGAACCCAAATTCATAGGTGAGAATCCTACTTACTAAGCATATATAATATAAATTAGATGATGATAGGGGGCCAACTGAGAGTCTATAATACACTATATATAAATACATATATATTAATACATATATATATATAAATATATGTATATACGCATATTTATGCATACTGATAGAAATGAGGTCATTATAATAATATATTCTCGGCTATAGCTTGGGTCTTTCTTATCCGATCTTGATGAAATTTGGGCAGTTAATCAATAATATTCATATGCATATTATGTATTAATTAGAAGATTCTGCCTTTAAAATTGTTGCATTTATTGCTATCGGAATTTTAAATGAATCGATAATCGAGAAACAGAGACAATTTTCGATAAAATAAAGCAAACTTGACCTGCGCCTGGTATACGAGAACCTATATTCCAAATTTGAAGTTTCTAGCTCTTATAGCCTCTGGGATCCGCGTGTTCATACAGACGGACGGACGGCCGGCCGGACAGACGGACATGCCTATATCGACTCGGCTGTTGACCCTGATCAAGAATATATATTGTTTATGAAATCGGAGATGCTTCCTTCTGCCTGTTACATACATTTGCACAAAACCATTATTCCTTTTTTACCCTTTTTTTAATGGGTTCAGCTTATAAAAACAAAATCCCAAAAGGTTTTCCCCTAATCACTCTTTTTAGGGAGCACAAGTTATTTTTATTAGCTCCAACAAGACAAAAACAATTCAAATTAGTACAAACAACAATTACTTTTTTTAGTTCAATGTATTAGGTAAGACTGTAATTTCGATAATTTTGCCATCTGTGGTGTGTACTTCAGAGCAAGCGACCCTTGTAATACTCACTAATAATGCAATAATACTCCCCAATTTGCACACACACACACAACACACGCACGGCACACACACGGCACACACACACATGCACATTTCCGCAGCTAGTAGCTCATTTCCTGTTTGCATTCGCGCTATTCGCGGCCATTGACAAGCGACAAGCTCCACCTCTCACCCCTCTCGCTTATCCCCCTCCCCCCTCCCCTCCCCTCCCCGACCATTCTCCTCTGCCTCTCTCGCGCTTCAGCTATTGGCGATAAGCGGCTTTGCGGCCCAGCAGCAGCAGCAACCCAAATAGTAAGTGTTGCAGTGCCGAGCGATAAGCTGGGAGGAAGAATACTTATATATATATATACATATATATATATATATATATATATATGCTGATAAGAAGTAGAATAATTTAGTGACTGATATTAGGAGTCGGCGGTTGGATTGGGGGAACAGCGGGATGTGCAGATTATCAGCGTAAAAGTAATACGAGGCGGTAAATATTTGTGGATCATAATAAAACAGACTTTGACCGCATTAGCTAGAGAGAGAGAGAGAGATATAGATAGAGATGAGAAAGGAGAAAAAAGCGAGATGCGAGTAAAACTGAATAAATTAGATTAATATGTATATCGATTAACGCTTTTGGTATATGCATCTGATATCGATATTAGCGATAACAATTACCAATGATATCGCTATATGTGTTGTATTGATAATTGATTAATATAGATTTTTATTTGCAAACGGACGGGGGGGGATATCAATCAAAATCTTTTCATTATAATGCATACAAATTGCAAATTGGATATAGTTGGCAACTTTAGGATAAATTAAGATAAATGAGCCCATTTGTGGTACATTTAGATGGTACATATACGTTCATGCCACATATGTGTAATTTATCGATTTCGATTGTTGTGGTTTCTATCCGAGATCATTGTTGACTTGAACAACATTTATTGAACTTGAAATCGTTAATAACCTTCGAGAGACCCAAATGTTTTCGAAGATACTGTCGACACTACTCTTCAAGATTGGGCAGCCCCAACAAAAAAAAAAGAAATTACTTTTTATATATATATATATTTGTGTGTGTGTGTATCTGGTTCATTATAGAGCATTGCACGGAGTCAGCCTTGGTAATTCCATTAAAATTATACAACCTACAAGCAAGCAAGCAACAATTAAAAAAGCTCAAGAAACTCACGTAAGATTCGATCAAAAATTTGAATTCAGAATTTGCCGACCTTCAATGTTAACTTCTATATGTATATATATGTATGTATATATATATATATATATATATATATATATATATATATATATATATATATATAGATAACTAATTATCAGAGGAGCTATGCATAAATTTTGTGTAGTAACATCTATTCAAACGATTTAATATACATATGTAGATGGAAGCTAGTCGAAAGAGGACAGAAAATAGCAGAAATTTACAGAATGACAGACAACCGCTTGGACAGAGTCACATCGAGAGTGAGAGAGAGAGAGAGAGAGAGACAGAGAGATGGAGATGGAGATTGAGATAGAGACAGAGACAGAGAGCGACCCGGAAAGCGAAACACAACAGTCGCAAAAATGTATTTTCATTGTAGTTGCTGTAGTGTTATTGCAGCAGTAATAGCTGCTGTTGCTGTTGTTGTTGTTGCTGCTGTCATTGTTGTTGTTATTTTCTGCGGTTGCTAGCTTTGCGGTTAGGCAAACGTACAAGTGGGAAGCACTTAAAAGACAGACAAAGACAAAGACAATGACGATGACTAAGTGAGTCGACTCTGTGTGTGTGTGTGTTGAATCGAGTGATGTGAACTGAAGTGTGGAGAGTGGGCAGAAGAGGAGCAGAGAGCAGCATGATAAAACAAAATAAAACAAAAGCAGAAGAACAAGAAGAAGCAGCAGAACATGTGTTTAAAGTCCACAAAATGTTGTTAGTAATAAGCGCAACAAAGTCACTTTGGTTCGACTACACGACTCTCAACGGGTTGAGGAGGGGGCGGGCTAGTTGGGTGGCTAATTATTCAAAGCGAAAGAGGGAGAAGGAGCGAGATAGAGGTAGAGAGAAAGAGAGAGCGAAAGAGAGAGAGAGAGAGAGAGTTAACAACAAGCGCGTTTGTCTAAGTTAAAAATAATTATACGTAATTTGACACTATTGACCTGCCGCAACGACAAAACAGACAACCGTAAAAGAAAGAACGGTAACAGTAACAAGAACAAGAGCAAGAACAAGAACAACCAACCGACCGATTGTACAATACTCTGTTCTGTTCTCAGTGTTAGTAAGTAGTTGGTATGTTGTGTGCCGAGCTGCATGCTACACAATCAATCTATGCAAGCGACACTTAATCTTAATCCAAAAATGCTTTAATCCCACAAAGAGCTTTTAACAAAATATTTGACGGATTACCTGTGCAAATTTGTGCTTGTTTTTAAATTTGTTTTTTTGTTTCTCTCTTTTTTCTTAAAAGTAGAGCATAGTGCGTAAACTCCCTGCCGAATTGCCGATATACCGGGGTATGGGGTATACGGCAATAATAACAAGAACTGCACTTCTTTCCCTCTCTCTCTCGCTCTTTCTATCTTTCTGCGTCTCTCTGTCTCTGTTTTGCCTGAATGACAGCAATTACAGAGCTAAATGGCGGCACACAACGGACGACCGCAAAAGAAGTCGACGGACTGCAAAATGTCATGAAGTCATGAAGTGGTGGCAAAATGCGGGAAATTGGAATCGAAAGTGGGACGCGGGACGTTGGAGGGGGAGGGGGGAACTCGGCTAAACACTTGGTTAGACTTGGGGGGGGGGGGTTCATTTAGTAATTTGCAAAGGTCGTTTAGCTGAGTACACCGACAAAAACCAAAGTCAAAAGCTCTCAACGAATGAATGAAAGATTTGTAAGAACAAAAACAATAACAAAAACCAGTAGATGGTTAAAATTATAATGATGAGGATAATTATGTTCATGATGATGATGATGATGAGGCCAAGTTTTGTAATTCGAAATTGATTTAAAACAGAATATAGTAGTAGAATTGTCTCAAATTGGAACTGTAGTTGTCGCTGTATTTTTATGATCACTGTATAAATTTAAAACCGATTATAAAGAGTCAAATTTGACTCTGTAGATTGTTCAAAATTGTAGATTAAAATTTTGTAGCTTGATAAGCTCTAATCTCTAAAATGCTAAATATAATTAAAATGTTGATAACTATATGCGAAATCAGAGATGAGCTTACTTTAAATTCAATAAATAGAATCGTACTTTTTTTTTCGGTTTTTTTTTGTTAGGTATTTGTACCCGATTCTCGCTTATTATTATAATAGCGTTTAAATTCAGTCGTAATTTTTTTTTTTTTAAATGGACAATTGATTGATGTTCACCCCATAGACAAATCACCCATTCGCTATCCAATTTGTGTGTTGCGAACCGGGTATATGTAGGTGGTGGAATAAATTAAGGGGTGTGTGTGTGTGTGGAGATAGCGTGAAGGGGGGGGGGGGGTGGTTAAGCCTAATGGACATTTAATGATGGGTTCCATTCACTGGTGAGGGTAATGGGGGTGTGTATTCCCAGGCAAAGCAAAATGTTATTACAAAAATTGCACAGGCAATTATAGTTCATGCGAAATGTCATAAGAGATATTTAACCCTTTAAATGACAAACACCCAACAGACAACCCCCACCACCACCTCCCCCAACGCCCTTTTCTGTACTTTGGAGCACTACCAGTGGTATCGTGATTCGATTCAAAAAGAGACACTTCATAATTTCTAAATGGGGGTGAGTAATCGATAACATTCGATAAGTGCAAATCGATAGAAGCATATATCTATATCTATCTAGCTCAGACAAGGTTTTTGTAATACTTGTTTTTTATCAGTGTATCTTGCAATCGTTTAAACCTGCCTGCAAAAGTTCTCACTTGTTTCTCGTTGACAACAAACACCCCCTTCGCTTCTATAATTTCACTTATTTTGTTGTTGGTTTGGGTTGTTGACGCGTTTCCTGTCGTTGTCCAAATATTTGCATTGAACTCGAGGCAGCGGCATAAACAATGCCCAACAAGAAACAACAAAAAACAACAAAAAAAAAAAAACAGCAACAAGAACAACAACAACCGCTGCAACAGCGAACAAATAAATAAATAAATAACAGCAAATAAAGTATCTCACGTTCAAACGCCGCACTCTGTCCTCATCTTCTTTTTTTATAGTTTTTTTTTAATATTTTTTATTTATTTATTTGTTTTTTCGTAACACATCCTCTAATGAAGAGTGGGGAGATAAAGATATCTTAGCTATAATTATAAGCATGATCTGTTCTGAATGCAGCAATAATTATATTGCAAGAATACCCCTATCGTTATGCAACGCACCCCCCTCATGTAACTACAATTTTGACAAGTATTGCACAAATCGCTGTTTCAGCTTAAGTAGCTGAAGTCAATTGAAAAATGGCATCTAGACTAACTGGTTGTTGCACTTTTTCTTATTGCTTATATGTATACGTAATATATTATATATATATAGTATAATATATACATATATATCATTATATTTGCCATACAGTTCAGCTTCAGTCACTTCACTTTCTGTTCTACTTCTCATGCCCTTGCAGAGCCTATTATTATTGTGTCATCAAGCTTGTAACGCATTGAAGTAGATGCGTATATGGACCTATTAAGTATACGTATATATAGTCTTGATCAGTATTACTAGCCAAGTCGATATGCCTCCGCCTGTTTCTATGCGAACTAGTAATTCGCATATTTGACTATATCTTTTAACTTTCCAAGGAATAATCGGCCGGAAAATCATATATGGGTCGGATCTTGAAATCTACCCCTAAGCGGGGGGCTGTGCTCTGGTTTATAAGGGTATTTTAAGCTTCGGCTTACAATAGTCGTTTTTACATGAACTTTTTGTCGTTGTTTTTTATTTTGTAGATTTTGTATTTTTGTTCAAGTTGCCGTCTGTCGTTTTGCATGACACACAACAATAATAATAATAATAATAATAATAATAATACAAATAATAATAATAATAATAATAATAACAATAACAATAGCAACACACACACACACACACATATGCCTACAGCACAAAATGCAGATACAACTCGCTCACACGCACACATTTTAATCGCTCTCGAACGGTCAAGGTTGCAAAATATTTAATGAGTCAAATGCGACGGCGACGGCGACAGCGACGCCAACGCCGACGGCGACGTCGACGCTATCAGCTGTGGTGGCTGCGGGTACCAACTGCGCAGTCTTCCAGTTGTTGTTTTTGTGGCTGTCATTTTTGTTTATCGACCGGCACACACACACACACACACACACACACAGACGCAGGGTGAGACACAGCCGCACAAAACAGTTATGTGCAATGTGTCTCTCACTTACTTACTCACTCAAAGCTGTCTCCCCCTACCCCTGTCCCTCGCTTGTCAGCCTGCCATTCCCCATTTTCATTCCCCCCCCCCCCTATCACTCTCTCTCTCTCTCTCTCGCTTCGTAGTTAATTTAACTATGCGCCAGTTTCGTAGTTGCTGCCGGCAACAAATAGAAAAAGTCGAGTTTTGCAGCATTATTTGCAGGCTGATATCTGAAGATAGGTATCTTGTATCTAGTATCTCGGTAGCTTACTGTTTGATTTACTGTCTGCCTTTGGATGTGTCTAATTTTAGGGCGGTTAAGTTCTTCACATTCCTTCTGCTGCCGTCGAACCATTTATGCTATCTATCTTAAACATTAATAACCATAACAAACTGATCCAAATGGTAAATGAATAGGACAGAAGGTAGCATTGCCAATAATGTATAAGTGTATATAGTCGAACTGCTTAGCTGTCTTTCTGTTTCAGCGACTTTAGATACTTCAAATTTGGTCAATATTATTTCATATACATGTCAAGAAGTTTATTTCATTTGATCGATAAATTTCGCCGTTTCGCGACTATCGATAGATTCGCGATAGCAATAACAACTAATATTTTGATCGCATATATTTCCAATCGCTTGTATCTTGACATAAAACTGGATTCAGATTATCAACAAGTCGAGCCTACGTGCTAAACTTAACAGATCAAAGGCAATTGCGCTTCCTAGACTAAGTCCAAAAGCCAATCAGAAAGAAACTATTATTAATATTTTATTTGTTTGTATATTGGGAATGTTTTGTTGTTTTTTATTGTTCTGTTTGATTATTGGAAAAGTATGCACATTTTTGGTACTTTATTGCTAAAGAAGAAGAAGAAACACAGGGGGATAGGAGGACGTCGTCGTGCCATTGTAAACAGTTAAATTCTGAACTCAATTTACAGTAAATAAGTGGAGGAAGAGAGGAGAGCGAAAACATTTTTCAACACAAAGCACCTGACATTTTTATTTCCCTAAACGACGACGACGACGACGACGACTCTCGTGCGTGTGTTGTGTGTGTGTGTTGTGCTTGTGTTGGTGTTGCTTGCATAAGGCAATGAATGAGCTTTGAGTGGTTCCCCCTCTGTCGACCCCCCCCACACCTCCTTCCCCCCCACACCTCCTTCCCCCTAACACCTCTGCCTCACGCCCGTCCATATCTTAAACATCTTAAGTGGCTGGTCGGTAAGTATCTCGTTGTGATGCAACATCGTTCGTTTTGCAGTGACAGGCGAGTGGGACGACACTTAGCTAATTCCCAAACTAAATAAACAAAACTGAGACAGAACGACTGCAAAAAAAAAGAAGAAAGAGAAAGAGATAGAAGCGCAATGTAAATCCCAAGTGTTATGATTCGACGAAAGTGACAAAACAATCACATAAAGAAAAGTGTGAATCGGTTAAATAAAGACATATTCAATTGAAGCGAGTCAGTGAAATAGCGTCATAGTCTAACAGTGTTTAAATCAATCAAATTTCTAGCTTAAAATAAACTAATCTAATCCAATGTGAGCATATTAAGAATTAAGTCTACACACAAAATTAATGAATAAATAATTCGAATTTTTATTCGTGTGAAAGCATTTGTCAATTTTCTTTTGTGGGCACATTCGTAAACGTTTTAATTTTTTTTGATTAGTTGCGTTGCGTTTTATACTCGAGACTCTGCATCGCACTTGTCCCATTCAACTCTGTTCGGCATTCGTTTGGATTATATTTAAAATAACAGTATATAGTGCATGATGCATAGGTGCATAGGTAATATATATAAATATATATATGTGTATATGTGTATATCTATGTGTATATTAAAAGCTATATAGCCACACCAAATTTACTATGAGAAAGATGCGCACCTATCATCGATTTAGCTGATTGACAACTCTCTTCACGCTGCCCCCGACCTACCCCTATGCTAAAGCTCATGGGCAAGTGCAATCTCTGACAATAACAAAAGCCAGCGTCGTCGACACCGCTAGGGGGCGCCACACACATATGCACTCACACACACACACACACACACACACACACACGCACAGTCAATAAATAAAGTGCACATACGTAATGAATTATAATTAAAGAAAACGAAAACAGCAGAAGCCAACAAGACAACAAAAGAAAAGAAAAATATTTCAACAAAACAACTAAAGCAAAATATGAAAAAAAAAAATAAAGAAACGCGACTGCCAAAGCAATTAACGGCGACAGCGACGGCAATGTCTATTTATATACACAACGGCAATAACAACAACAACAACAACAACAATACCAATAACAAAATGAGAAAAACGAAGAAGCAGTAGCAACAACAACAACAGCAACGACAAATAACAGAAAAAGTGCAGCGCATAATAGAAAAATGCAAAAATGACGTGGACATGAGCAGAGACAGAGAGAGAGAGAGAGAGAGCGAGATAGAGAGTGAGTAAAAAGATAAGCGGAGGTGAATATAGAGCCGCGGAGAAGATGATGTGTGTGTGTGTGTGTATGGGAGGGGGGGGGGATTGTGAAGAGGGGAAAGACGAGCACTGTTCGTCGTCGTTTCATTATTAAATCACCTTCAACTGCAGTTTGCACTGCAACGACCGAGCGACAGAGACAGAGCAAGAGATCAACAGAGGCAGTGACTGAGACAGAGACAGAGACAGAGACAGCGACGCCAGCATCAGTTGCATTGATGCCTAACAAAAGCTGACAAAACTGTCAAGAGACTTGAAATAGTTAGACAGACGGATACATCAACAGAAGCAACAACAGCAACAACTACAGCAGCGAAAGATACAGCTACAGCTACTGCTACAAAGCCAGCTATAGAAGCTTAAAACTCAAGCAACTCATAGATTACTTTGTATGCCCATTTATCCATAAAAAAAACACATATATATATATATATGACTGGGCACAATGGAGTTGCAGAAAACTTGATATAATTCTATCGCTATATTCATAATCATCAATAATAGCCAATTTTAGATCTCAGATCTCATATGAAGGCCGATGCAAATGCAAATCAAGTTTATTTTAAGCTTATTTGTTATGTGGCATTTGCAATCGCATGCAACTTATTTCAAATGTATAGCTTAGCTTATATATAGCTATAGCTTTCCAGACAATTTCAATTGTTGATAACTGCCTTCAGATAATAATGATTTAACTATCGAATTGTGATTTTAGTTTCTCTTTCTTTTCTACAAAGCCCGACTACTTATTATTCAAATTGTTGTTCTCATTATGTAAATATATTTTATATATATATATATATATATATATATATATATATATATATAGTTTTTGCTCTATTTGTGTGCTTTGCGTGCGCCACTGAGTCATGCATTGTGTCTAACATGTATTTATATATATATATATATATATAATATAACCCTACAAACGGAAAGACCAGTCACCAACCCCCCTAGGCACCACCCCACTGACTGCCATTGCGCACTTATATTCTTTCTAGTTTACAGTTTGTCATGGCAGCTTTCAACAACAACAACAACAGCAACAACTAAGTAACCACAAATTGCGATATCTATTAACTGCTGTGTGTGGCACATTTGTTCAAGTTCCCAACATTTTCACATTTTTGATGAGCCCACATCAATTACAGTCCTCGATAAGTTTCACTTCCATTAACTTTATATATATTCTGTTTTTTTTTCTTTTTTTTTTTGTCTTTTCATTTTATCAACAAAACGGGGCACAGCCGAGGCCTATAAATAGACAAGCGATTGCATGGGTGTGTGTGTGTGTGTGTGTGTGTGTGCGCGTGTGTTAGTGTGGGATTTTTGGGGTATGACCGACCAGCCCACAAATTGTCGTAATTAACAGAGTTTGTCATCAATCGTTCTTGTCCATATGATATATGACTGCAATTTAGTTCATCGAGCAGATCTAGAAAAGTCGGTTTTAGCAAAACGTGGCAACCTCAACACACTCCTCGTAGATATGGTCAATCGATCTCGTAACATATATATATGTGATTATGAATAATCTTTTGCTAGAACAAGAGAAAGAACGACTGTCTTTTGAGCAAGCCGCAGTTGAATTAATCAATATTCTAAATCTAAATTGTTCCTTTGCAAGCATATATATAAATTATATAGTTTTCGGTAGTGTTGGGGCGATTCTTCCATTTAAAGTCAAGTGTTTTTGGCATAGTTTTTCTATTCGGATAAACAAAGAGGAAACAACAAAGAAGCAAAACGTTTGAAAGTATTAATCAGTGTTGTGGCCAAGATCTGGCCATTATTATCTCAAGAGTCGCTTTGTTGTCACAGCTCTATATCAGCTATATCATAATACATATATTTTTATATTATTTGTATTATGTGTGTATACACTTACGCGGTAGACAAGCTCTGCTGATAGGCACTCGAAATACTCCAAAAATAGTAATAATCCTTACAATCGCAGCCATAAAAATTTGTTCTTTGTTGTTGCGTTTGTCGTTTTTGCTTTATTCTGCTTTATTCTGATAAGCTATCAGTAGACGCATCTATAAATCAATCATAACGGTGCTATTATTATTCATATTATTAGTAATATTATTATTGTGATTATAATAATGGATTCTAATCAGCGTTGTCGTCGTCGTCGTCGTCTTAACCTTAATTCTAGTCCCCTTCCCCCGTTGCTAACCCACATGAAATGCCTGCGTCATTTGTAATTGTTTGCTTGCCATTCCGAATATGATATAGATTCGAATTCCCGGCCATTATTCAATGTTTTCTATATGTTCAGTGTCACGTTCCTAACTTCCCGCTTTTCAGTCGTACGTGTAGGACAAAGTACTTATATTATTCATATTCATATTCGAGCTTAGTGAATGAAAATGCATTTTTTATTCATGTTCTACACTAATATGACAATCTATCGGGTCACAATAGATCCAACAGGTCGCAGTCCCTGAAAGTCCCCAAATACTAACAACAATAATAATTTATCGTAGATCATTTTATGTCTAGAACTCGTTTTCTTTCTCTCCTCTCCTCTCCTTTCCTTTATTTTATTTTATACTTTATACTTGAACTGGTTCTTATATAATTGTTTATTTTTATGAAATTGTGTCTTTTACGCATATCAACAATCTTATCTATAATTCCAAAAAGTGATTACAATTATGAGTAATTCAATGAATAACTGCAGTGAATAAGTGGAATCTTGTGGCACATTCACGAATATTTATCTAACTGTCATCATTTGTAATCTGCACTCTGCTAAACCTTATCAAAAAAAAACCATTCTTATGAAATATATTTTGAATCGCCTTGACCTTAACTGGGATTTGTAATAGTAAAAGTCGTAGAAAGTATCCCAGTGAAAATAACACATTTATGTGAATGTTTTTAAATAAATAAATAATAAAGAAAAATTAAAGAGTATCTCAATATTGAGTAGAATAGAGTATCTCAAATATAGTTTTGCACTAACAACTGCATTTTTTTCGTATCTTGTTTTGGTTTTTTGTTAAATTTCTTTATTGTTTTATTTTTTTTTTTTTGTAGTTTTCCACCTATTGATTAGATTGGCCATATCTCAAGAGTGCCGATAGAAGTGCAATAATAAAATACTTTTTTATTTTCGTTTTGAATTTTTTCGTATTTTGTATTTTTACGTTCACGGCTCATGAAAATTATATTCAAACAAAGAGCGAGAAAAGGGTAGGGGCCGATGGGGGGCAGAGGAGCGAACGAAAAGCGAACGAAAAGCGAACGAAAAGCGAACGCGTGAAACATGCTTTTGCGTCCCAGATTAGATACGGCCTCTCACCTACCCCCCTCCTCTCGGTCAGCAAGTCTTCCTTCACAACAGCTGCGCACTTTTTTCTTTATGGGCTGCGTTTCGATTGTGTTTATGAAACTTTCATGGCAGTTAAATCGCTGACCAAAAATAGCAACACAAAATTAGAGACTAGAGCAGCCAGCTGAGAAGGGGGGGAACTGCAGGGCGCAGGGCGCAGGGAACAGAGGCCATTATCATCAGCTAGCTGATTTGTATACCCCCCCTTCCATCACAATGTGTGCTACCTACTAAAGTTCAATGTACAACAGTTAGCACACCTACCCCTCCCCTTCCCCCACAGTACTCCCTAAAAACACTTGGCAGTGTTATGTGAAAATTTGCATGCAGATTCGTGGAGAGTTTTGTGACCTGTTCTATATACATATATACATATATATATATATACATATGTATGTGCATGTATATGTATTTTGTATATATTATACTATATATAATATGAGCACAATTTATCAGTTTGATGACCAAGTTCAACATATGCCGCCCCTTTCTCTGTCAGTGTCTCTCCCTGTCTCTGTCTCTGTCTCTGTCACACTTCTATTTAAACACCACGTGTATCTCTGCTGCTATTTGTTTTCCCCCTTTTTGGTTGTGGTTTGTATTACGCCGATGCTGCCGTAATTGGAGTCATATTCTTCTTCTTCGTTTTCTATAATTTTTTCTTATCTTTGTTTTCTTTTTGTTTGCTGTTGTTTTTGTTGAATTTATTTATTTGTTGTTTGTATTTGTTTTTGTTATTGTTGCTGCGCACATTTCTGACATTTGAGAAAGCTTACTCTGCGGATATTAAAAAAAAACAACACGAAACTCACAACAACAACAACAACAACAACAACAACAACAACAGCAGCAGCAGTAGCAAAGACAATGCACTTGCAAATTTGCTGACAGGCGATGGAAACAGCTGTAAATATACAACTGTAGCGCAAAATGCCGAACAAAACAAAGCCTTTCAAATACACTCAGCGAAATTCGATTCGATTCGCACTCGTTTTTATGTTGCTAGACAACTGTACCGAGCCTAACGGGACCTTGTTTACGCATTTTATAACGGTGCTTCTACTTACACTGCTATGATGCATTGGAAAGCAAGTTCCGATTTTCGATAGATTTTTTCCTAGTCTTCAAGCCTTTGGAAAAGTAAGTAGAGCTTTTTATGGATTTTCTTTGAATGAGATAATAAAATTATTTTATACATATTTATTTAATATTTTAAAGATAGAAATAGATTAGTTGCAAACACAAAATTTTGAAATGGCAAAGGGAAAGGGAAAAACACTCTAGCCTTAGAAGGTTGCTGAGATCCTTGTTTACAAGGATATACTGGATTGAACAACAGGCAAATATCAATTAATTTAAGTCGATGTTTAAGATGTTTCCCCTGTGCAGGTAATCGATAGTTTGAGACAGTGGATCAGATACGAAACGCAGTCGTGTTAAGGAATGGTCCCAAAACCAACTGCCTGACTTCCAAAAAGTTGTTGGACCGATGCCAAATCCAGTTTTTGTAGTTCTAAACAAATCTGTGACTACACAAATAATTAATTTGTGCCATTTCTATATTTTATATTAATTTTAATAGCAGTGCCAATTTTACCAATTTTATTTCCTTTTTTATTTGATATGTATTTAGAATAGCTAACTATTCTGGAACAAAAATTGTCTAAGGATCGAGTTTCGCAGAGACAATTTAAATTGATACAAAGTCAATCCAAATCTCTGTTGATTTTCAACATCAATTTTCGTGGCCTTCCGCGGTGACCCGAATAGTTCTTGGACGCCCCCGACCACGACGCGGATTGTATAGTTCTTGCTTCTCCTCTTCGGATTCGCCCACCGCATCCTCACAGCGCTCACTTGGCTCATTTGTCGTGATATCGACGTCAATGTCTTCTTTGCCATAGAATTCTTCATATTTCGAAACCTGGAATATCCAAGAATTTTACATCGTTAGATATGATCACCTTGCGGCTTTCCGGCACGTGAAAACGATACGCTTTTGAGCTTGTTGCGAATCGAATTTGCCTTTCTTGACGCCTTTCTCAAGCGCAAGTGCCTTTGTGCCAAACGTTCGCATGTAGGCCAGTGTCGGGATCCTATTTGTCCACATGGTGTTGGGAATCCCTCCAGATAGTCCTTTGCGAATGTAGCAAGCTGTGCTTACAGCTTCTGCCCAAAACATTGGAGGCGCTGCCGCTTGTTTCATCATGCACCTGGCCATTTCCACAAGGGTTCTGTTTTGCTGTGTATAATTTCGAGCAAATCAGTCATTCTCATATCAGTTGTAGTTTTATAAGTGTTTGTAGTACATACTTCACATTTCGACAACTTTTCGTTGTCTTTGACATTCATACCGTACACTCTGCCGCTTTTCGCCATGCTCTTCAAATCTCCTTCGCTTAAGTGTCCCATGCGGTACTGCTACATGTCAATATTCTTTTGACTGCGCCCTTCTACGCTGTTTGCTTGGATCCCCTCACTGACCAAGTAGTATAAGTTTCCATATCTTTATGCACGCAACCAAATATTGATGTTTTTCACTATTAACGCATCGTTTTTTCGGAAATGAACCTCGTAACCCGGTAACCTCTGTCTGCGATCTTTGCGATCGACAGCAGACTTTGTCTCAGATCGGGCACTTCACTCAGAGTTACATTCTCTTTTGTTTGTACATCACCGACTCCTCTGATCTGTGTCGTTTCATTGTGTGCCAAATGCAATGTCTTTTCGATCACTGCAATATTTTCAAGTGAATCCACATTTGAAGTCATATGCGCTGTACATCCACTGTCTGGGCTCCACATACCCACTTTATTTACACAGAAATTAGTCTGACAAGCGAGCGTGGCTTCTTCAGCTCTCTTTGCTCTCCCTCTCTCTCTCTTTGGTTCTCTGGCTCTTCGCCTTTGCCTTTTGCCTTGTTACGACAGTTGCGCGCTATATGTCCCGTTTTATTGCAAGTAAAACATTTTCTGTTGTCTGGCATTTTAGGCGGCTTATCGCGTTTACCGTTTTGTCGGTGAGCGGACATTACGCTATGCTCTTCACGTTCACACTTAGTTTTGCGCGCACTTAATGTTTCTAGTATTTTTATTTTTAGAACATCTGACCTTGGAAGATCATCTATTGCTTCAATTGCGCACCGAAACGTTTCGTGTGATTCGGGCAAACTGTAAAGCAGGAGTATGCTGAGCAAATCATCGCCTATTGTCACGCCAATTTCCCTGAGTTGCTTCACAGCCTCGAAGAACTCGTACACATGTCGGCGCGCATTGCCATCTTCAGGCTTACTGGTTGAAACACCGGGCCCATGACCATTAATAACACGAGGAGTTTTCTTTCTTTATATACACGTTTCAATATCTTTTCGTCAAGCGCTGCGTGACCTTCTTTGCTTAATGTAATGAAACGACTAAATTTCGCTAGTCGATGTTATGCGCGTATTTACAGTGATCTGTTAAGAGACTCGCGTACAGAATGTTGTGGTAACTCTATGTATTATATTCGCGATAATAACAATAACGATATACTTATCATTCAAGGCAGCATTAAAACATTCTCTCTGTATATATATATATATATATATATACGATCTCGATACATAGTAAAGAGTCTTTTGCTTTATGAGCTGATAGACACTTCTGATAAAAATAATATCGACAAGAGTCCTATTTATATAACTTTGAATTGAAAATCGCTTACAAATATTAACATGCCGAATGACGCATTTTATTGAACGTGTGTACGCCTTATAATGGGTAATGACTACTTGACCACTTTCCGGAATTCGTGTTTGTTTGCGTTTCGTGTCCGTAAACGACGTTTAGATCTGAAACGGAGTTTGTCAAGTGGGTTCACTTTAATAGCTGCTATTTGCTATGATTCATACAATTCACATGCCATTTAAATATTGTTTTAATTAAAGCCACTTGAGAAAGTCGACAGTTGAAAAAAAAGAACTTTTGTTTCCAGCTCAAGCGTGATTTGTCAAAATTAGAAATACAGAAAAACTTGTTCGTCCATGTAAGATGTGGATGATTGCAGAGTTGTGTTGGGGGAGTGAGAATTGCGAATGGGAGAGGGAGAACATTACATAAGACTCGTCAACCCAACAATTTGTTCATTTGCATTAAAGACGAGCTGCGATCGAGCTTGACAAGTGTTGGTTGGCTGCTGATGACTTCTGTAGAATATTGTCTATTGTAGTTTGATGGATTTATTTGTGCATTAGAATGCTATTGAATTGTTGTATTGATTTATCCGTTGTACAGTTTAATATACAAGAAAAGAGCAAAGTATGAAGAGAAGACCCCAAAAAGCAAAGCAATGACAAAAGTTACTGTTGATTCTGCTTCTGCTGCTGCTGCTGTTGCTGCTGTTGCTGCTGATATTTAAGTTATTTTAGCAGCACCAGCGAAACTTAGCAAAACAAAGCGATAAACAAAACGAAAGCCATAAAACAAAACAGAGAACAGAAAACAGAAAGCTGAAAACAGAAAACAAACAAAATGCAAAAGAATGCATTACGACTATTTAAAGCTTGCTCACTGCCAACCTGTCCACCCCCAAGCCGCCCCTCTCGCCTAGCGGCGTTAATTAATAGAGAGTGCGAGAGAGAGAGAGAGAGAGAGAGAGATAGATAGAGATAGAAAGCGAATATTTCTCGAAGCCCAACTAAAATTACACTAATTAATTGCCAGAACAAAAGAGAGAGTGAGAGAGCGAGCGAGAGAGAGAGGGAGAGGGAGAGGGAGCGAGAGCGAGAGAGAACTGCATAATCCGCTGTTGGATTGCTGTCTGAAGATATAATAATACTATTATATTTTCTTTTGTACGCGAAAACAAAAGCTAATACCTCAATAGAATTGTTGCGATTTACGTTTGCCTTGCACCGTATATCTTATTGTAACCCCCAACCCCAATCCCACCCCCACCCCCACCCCACACCCTCTTTCCCCTTCCCCCATTACCCATTCATCCCTGCTTTGTCTTTGTCTGTGGCTTATGTCGACAGTACAGTGAACATACGACAAGTGAAACCTGTTAAGTTGCCAAATTGCCAGCTAACATTTCATCCACATGAATGGGCCTCCAGTCAGTCAGTCAGTCAACCAGTCAGTCAGTCAATCAATCAATCAATCAGTTAGTCAGTCGTCAGCTATTGCGCGCACTTCCAATGGTTTTGGGCTGAAATTAGATAACTTATGAATGCCCCATCATAGTTGGCCAATTGTATTGCATTAAGGCGAAATTGAAAGGGTTTCTCATATCA
The DNA here is from genome assembly GCA_035042305.1 of Drosophila glabriapex. Taxonomy (NCBI): domain Eukaryota; kingdom Metazoa; phylum Arthropoda; class Insecta; order Diptera; family Drosophilidae; genus Drosophila; species Drosophila glabriapex. The sequence continues at coordinate 16,288,725 of JAWNLN010000066.1, forward strand.
GATGCGCGATAAGGGAGGTAGAAGGAGGGGGGGAGGTAGGTTAATGTTGTTTATTCCAGATATAAATTTACAATTGAAATGTTCGTATAATTTATAAAAGCGCTGAAATTATTCAAATTATTGATTATTTTATTCAAATTAAAGGTAGCTGGACAGTTTTTCAGTATTAGTGTTGATAAGGTGAGACAATATAATAAATAGAGATGCTTTCGTTCGTTGTAAGTTATTAATTATTATTAATTGTCAATATTATTGTGTGTTTGTTGAATTTAATTAAAAATAACTTAATGACTCGAATTGTGTGTTAACTCACTGGCAATTCTTATCAATTCGAATGGAACTTTCGTTTACCGATTAATTTGATTGTGATTAGGCCAAGTTTTGCCAAACGATTTGCTCTCAAAATGAAAGCAAAAAGTGTTCTTAAAGTGTTTTTGCCAAAACAAAATTCAACTTCAGCAGTTTGTGGCCAATTTTACACTTGCCTGCGTCCAGGCCAGGCCAGGCTGCTGCTGCATCAGCTGACCCAAACATGCGCTCTCTCTCTCCCGCTCTCCCGCTCTCTCTCTCTCACTGTCTCTCTGGCTCTTTTTTTTTGTTGCTGGCTTTTAAATTCGCATATTTATGTATCTAGCTATCTCTGTTATGCGCTCTCCTGTGCCATCGCACTCTCATTCAATGGCTAGCTATCTCTGTCTGTCTAAAACAGTTAAGCAGTTGGCCGTCGCAACCACAAATTAAATTTCCAGCCCAGGAAAATTTAATGGCACACACACAGACAGGGCACAGGCACAGTGCGAAGGACACAGAGTCGTCGGGTCGAGTACAGAGGAAAAGTTTGTTTTTAAAGTTGTTTCTCGTCGCCGCTTTTTTACAACCTTTCCCCCCATTCGGACTCACCTCCCGCTGCCCAACCCGCTGATGCTGTTCCTGTTTCTTCTCTACCCCCGTTGAAAGTTGTGCGCCTAAAACGCAGCCGTAGGCATCTCTGGGAAATGGCGAAGTTGGGGTTATGGGAGCGTGCTTTAGAATAATAATCTGGCCTGGCTGGCAGCATACAAAATGCACCTACCTACTACCAACTCCTGCATCCTGCCTCCTGTCTCCTCTCCACCCACCAGCAGTGGCCAGGGCTATTCTAACAAGGCAGCGCTCCTTAACCCACCCCAACCCCAACACATCGTACTTCTCCATTTACTACAATCTACCCACCTTTTCTCTCGCTCTCTGTATCTCTATCTCTCTCTCTCTCTCTTGTTCTGTCACGATGAAAACTCTGCAAAAACACACGAGAAAAATCGATAAATTTTTGCACTTGCCAAAGAGCAGACGCCGCTTGGGTTTCAAGTGGGTTGGTCGTCGTGCTCAGTGGGAATGGTTGTGTGTCTGTGTGTCTGTGTGTGGGGGAGTGGGGCATGTTGTGTTCCACTACTAGTATACGGCTATTGCCAACCCACCCACACAACCACAACACACACCACACCACACCACACACCACACCAGCAACCATCGTGCGACTGCCGGCTCCTCTTTCACAGCGTTATGGCGGCATTTGCCTCCAGGACAGGACACACACAGGGACCATGACAACTAGCTTAACTGCTGTTCCATCTTCTTCTTCTTCTTCTTGTTCTTCTACTGCTGCTTCTACTGCTACAGTTGTTGCTACAGTGGTCGCCCGCTAATTAAAGATTGCAATCATTGTCATTTGTAAAATGGGCAATGCAAAATTAAACATTGAAAATATATCATGACATTATTATTAGACAAGTGGAAAAAAACGTTAGAAATTGTTGTGTACGTAATTGATTAATTATGCACAATTATGGCACTGCCACTAGAACAGAAATAACTCACTTATTTTATTGATTATTTCTAATATTGCTAATAATTAATAGTGTAAATGCTGAAAGACAGATTATTAAGAGCTTACAACCTCCAAAATCGGTCTGTGTATCTGTATCTGTATCTTAAAAACAATGAAAAACTTGCATTATTCAAATTTGAAAACAAAAGGGAATCAAAATAAACATTTCTGCATATTTTCTATGTTTTTTTTTCTTTACTAACAATATCGATGATATTAATATATATATTAGACTATGTTCGAAAGTGCTGTAAAAACAATGAATTCCGATTAATTAAAAATCGCTTTTATTTTTGTTGTGCGAAATGTGCGAGCGAACACTGTAACTAAAACTTCTGCTATGTTTTTTTTTGCATTTTCTTCTTTACAGTTTCGCACGCTGTGTGTGTGTGTTGGTGTGTGTGTGTGTGTGCCTGCCCTTTGGCTGCCTTTTGGGTTTGTTCGCTGTTAGTTTTTCTTGCGTGACGTCTTCTATTTTATATATGCCACACACATACATATGCATACGTATGCATATATATATATATGTATATATATATATGTAAACACGTACACAACATATACACATATATATACAAATACATACATACATAAGTATGGCACATGCAATGTGGCGCACAAGGCGTGGCTGCTAAATGAGCGGGGAGGGCGGGAGCGCGCTACGTTGTTGCCCAAGGATGCTGGCAGGCTAAAGTTACACACACACACACATATACACATATACACACACATGCAGATGCACATAACGGCACATGTGGCTTGTCTCAGCCAGCGTCGCTGGCTGCGCTGCCTGCTTTCAACTTTTCATCAACAAAAAGCCACATAAAAAAAAAAAAACAGCAATAACAAGAAGAAGAGACGATGAAGAAGAAGAAGAGTAACGTCTGCAATAACAACAACAACAAATGTTATTCAAGCTGCAAGTTTTAATTATTTGTTGTTGTTGTACTTGGCGCAATTTTAAAGCTGCAGCTGAAGAGAGTGTGCGTGTACGAGAGTTAGAGCGAGAGAGAGAGAGAGAGATAGAGAAAGAGAGAGAGGGAGAGAGAGAGAGACAGAGAGCTTAATATTTGGTTGTTTCCTCTTTTGATATTATGCCGTACTTTTGGTCACATTAAAGTTGCTTTGGTTTTTAGAAGAATAAAATCAATTAGAAAGCAAAATTACCGTTAAGAGTGTTCTTATTTTCTATATATTTAATATGACGAAAATTTGCTGTTTTTCATATGATTATTGAAAGCCGAGGGGCATATACAGAAGTCATTCTAATTTTGTAAATAATTGCAATTTATTGTGAAAGTTAAATTTTTCGCCATATACCCTGTATGTATATATCTGTACATATCTTTACTATATTTGAAATTTGATGATTTTTTTTGAATGTGAAAAGATGAAGAAAAATACTTTAATTTAGGATTCAAATCACGCAAGTTGAAATAAATTAAACATATTAATAAGTATTTTGTGCTTGGATACAGTGAGAGTTTAAATTAAATGGAAAATATAAAAAAATATATATTTCATCAACTCAAATGAGAAATGTAATAAAATATACAGAATCGAATAAATAAAATTGGAATAATTAAAGGGAAACACAAAATGAAATTGCAAAGGCAATTATGATGAATTGCGGTTAAATACAACAAATAATGGGAAATTATCAGAAAGAATACACAAGGGCTACAAATGTATATTTTATTTAAAGCAAACAAATGAAGCAAATTAAATTAAATAATAAACGAATTAAAAATTGCCTCAGCTTTGCAATTTGTATATTGAACACAGCGCAACACAGCACAACACAGTCAATCATAATCGCCATAATTAATGTTTCAACTTTTCCCCCTATTATTTATCTTTGCAGGTAAGACATTTTAAAAAGAACCTGGACAACAAAAAGAAGAAGCTG